>SJYX01007041.1:0-98934 GCA_006410675.1 Oreotragus oreotragus | reverse complement strand
CAGCTTGTACTTTCTCCAGCCCAGCATTTGTCATGACGTACTCTGCAAAGAAGTTAAATACGCAGGGTGACAGTATACAGCCTTGACATACTCCTTTTCCTGGAGGACGTACTCTGGTTCCTTTTGGAACCAGTCTATTGTTCCATGTCCAGTCCTAACTGTTGCTTCCTGACCTGCATACAGGTTTCTCAGGAGGCAGGTCAGCTCAGTTGTTTGTATATTCTGGAGAATCCTTTGTCCATTGCTTCGTTTGCAAATATTTTCCCCCATTCTGAAGGTAGTCTTTTTGGAGGGAGGTCCAAGAGGGAGGCGACATATGTAGACATATGGCTGATCCAGTTCATTGTACTGTAGAAACGAACACAATATTGTAAAGCAATTATATTCTAATTTTTTTTAAGAAGTAAAGGGTATAAACTGGAGAACAAATAGTTTTCTACTTGCTTTGCCCAACAAGACCTCCAAATAGCAGAAGTTACTTCAGAGAAGGAACTGTTTCTATTTGACAAAGAGAAAGGGTAAATAACAGGGACCATCTGGAGAGAATCATGTATCTTGGTGGGCATTTCTGGGAGTCTGTTTTTTTACCCTGTTCTTTTTTTTTTTTTTTTTAAGTACTTATTTGCCTGCACTGGGTCTTGGTTGCAGCATGCAGGATCTGGTTCCCTGGCCAGGGATCAAACCCAGGCCTCCTGCATTGGGTGTGTGGAGTGGGAGAGCAGAATCTCAGCCACTGGACCCCCACAGAAATCCATGGGGAATCTTTAATGAGAGTTCCACTAGATGCCAGACAAGCTGCTCACTACACTGCCCCCATTCCCAAAAAAACACACACAAGGGAATTATCCTCATTCAGGAGCTGAGACACTTAGTATCAGGGCTTCTCTTCTCTTCTGATAAACCTGGGTCCCAAAGAAGGCTCCCAGGTAAACCATTTTTTTCTTAAAAAACATTCTTAATATTTGATCTGAATATTTTCATTTTTTAAATGCAACCTATCAAAATACGGTTTTTTTTCCATTTTCTAGATTATTTCTATTTAAGCCTAAAAATGAATTTAATAGTGGTATGTGAAGAATTCTGACAGATACATCCACTTATCACTTTCTTTAAAGCTTTTTCGTTTGTTTTCACAATATTTACTCCACACTCAACACTGATCTGTTTTGTTTTATGTTCTTAATCCCATGATTTTCTTTTTTTGTTTTGTTTTTAATCCCATGATTTTCAACTTGCTGTTTAACCTAAACATCAGACTTGGGAACCATCTCTTCGTGTACTTGTACTTAATTGTTCATCCTGCCCAGATGTTTTGCATTTGACTGAACATGCCCAGTTCTTTTGACAATTTCTCATAGGTCTAATTTAGCAAACCTTTAATCAGTTCCTGTTCTCTGAACACTCTCCAAGTTGTTTTGTTTTGTTCCTACAGCCCGGCATGTAAAATTGAATATAGCTTGATCCAGCTGAAGCCTGGCCAGTGCCAAATCAAACAAAAATAATTGCTTTTATCTTTTTTCTCATATATGTCTTAATATAGTCCTATTAAGTATTTCTCTCTCGTTTCAGTACAGTTTCATTCACTTGACACCCATCATAATCGTCAGATGTCACTTGACTTTGTTTCATCTGTGGCTGTCTTAGCTGGTATTTCTATGTTTGTTGCAACTTAGTAAAAGTTAGCATTAAAAGTTAAATGTTAAATCCATAGAAGGATTCCTTGTATTTTTATTTCCAAGATTGTTCCATGAACACTTGGTATAAATGTGAATTATTTATCATTCACTAGGGCTTCCCTGGTTGCTCAGAGGTTAAAGCGTCTGCCTCCAATGCGGGAGACCCGGGTTCAATCCCTGGGTTGGGAAGATCCCCTGGAGAAGGAAATGGCAATCCACTCCAGTATTCTTGCCTGGAGAATCCTGTGGACAGAGAACCCTAGTAGGTAACAGTCCACGGGGTCACAAAGAGTCGGACACGACTGAGCAACTTCACCTCACCTAAGGCTTGTACTGGAGAAGGCAATGGCACCCCACTCCAGTACTTTTGCCTGGAAAATCCCATGGATGGAGGAGCCTGGTGGGCTACAGTCCATGGGGTCGCTGAGAGTCAGACACAACTGAGCGACTTCACTTGCATTTTTCACTTTCATGCATTGGAGAAGGAAATGGCAACCCACTCCAGTGTTCTTGCCTGGAGAATTGCAGGGACAGGGGAGCCTGGTGGGCTGCCGGCTATGGGGTCGCACAGAGTTGGACACGACTGAAGCAACTTAGCAGCAGCAGCAAGGCTTGTATAATTCTGAATTTTTCTGTTATACAAACTGGAAAGGATTCAGACGGCTAGGTACCAGGAAAGGTTACTGAAAACTGCAGAAAGAACAGGCTGCTTTTGCTTACTCCTGTCAGAGTTCATCTGTAAGGATTATAAACCAATTTCAGCCAACTTGAGCAAAGGGGAAAGATACCAGTATTTCCAGTAGGCTGGAGAATCATGCTTCGAAACTAGCAAACATCATGAGTGCTCCAAAAAGCAAGACTCTCAGCCACACTCTAAAGAAGCACATTAGCATCCCCTTGAGATTGCTGTTTGGTTCTTCCCTAGTCTTTCAGAATTCTAAACCCTGTAGTTGCAGGATATGCAGAGTGCATCATGAGAAACGCTGGACTGGAAGAAACACAGGCTGGAATCAAGAAGTATTGTATTTTTTCACATATATCATGTGACACCCTTTAAAATCTGAGCTGAAGTCATCTTTTCAATCTTCTTCACTGGTTTTCCTTAATGACTGCCTCATTTGTCTTTCTCTCCCCTGAGTTCCATGTACAGATATTATATATTCTCAGAGCACCCTCTCAGTCCCTCCATCTATTCAGATTTTACATACACAGTTCAAAGGCTCATTCCATGCCTCACCCTGAAGCCTTCTCAGATCCCTTCAGTGCTACTGTTTAGGCAGTAGAGTGGAGTGGCCCAGTGAGAAGGCTCAGCAGCTACACTGCCTGGGTGACCTTTGGGCAAATGACCCCATCTCCCCCAGCTTTTCTGTATTCTTGTGAAAAAATGGAAATAGTCATAATAGCACCTGTCTGTTGTCATAGGATTAAATGAGCCAATAGTGTCTGGAACAAAGGAAATGCTCAGTGAAAGTCAGCTATAATCAGGTAGCCCATGTTCCTCCAACTCAGACACCTTCCAACTAGACAGGAAGTTCCCCGAGGAGAGAGAGAACATTTTTTTTTTCTTTATACTAGGATGTTGCAACATCAAATGTGAACTCAATTAACAGGCTAATCCAATAAAAGGGTAGTAAAATCATTCCTTCAGTGGGTCTGCTGACTTCCTGCCTTTTGTCAGTATGTGTGCATGGGCAAGTCAGTGCAGACATGAACCCACTCCTGTCTCCGCTTGTTCCAGTTTCCATGTGCCTGCCATATTGTGAGTATCTCATTTTTATGTGTCATCCTAATGTTAAAAAAAAAACACATGAAATTTCTACAACATGGCCAGTAAATGTAAGCCAAGATTTCACCTGGGGGATCCGGCAAGGAAGTGGGATTTCTGTTCCAAAGCTGGAAGAAAAATTAGTTGTGCTGAATTCTTTGAAGAGACAACAAAGGCTTGAATGTGGTGCCTCCCCTAGGGATTTTCAAAGGTACTCTTGTCTCTATCCAATTTTCAACTCTCATGAGAAATGTGGACTCTCACTTGGAGTGGACTAGGCTCTGCTAAAACTCTCACACTTGATACACTGCACTTGATCGCACTGAAGATATTCATAGATTGGACTAAGGCTGAAAGATGGCTGGATGCCATTGCCCACTGAGGACTGCTGAGATCACACAGCTTCATAGCACACCGTGTCCACTTTTAGAATAATAACAATGATTGCAGCTGCACCAACAGCAAACACATTTAAATGTTCAGTTCAGTCGCTCAGTCGTGTCTGGCTCTTTGTGACCCCATGGACTGCAGCACGCCAGGCTTCCCTGTCCATTACCAACAATGACCCCAAAACATAGATACTATTAATAACTAACCCAACTTCACAAATAGAGAAACTTTACAAATAGAGAAACTTGGTAGAGGAATTACGCTAGTAACCCAAGCGCACACCCACTGCCTTTCCCCTACCCACGCCCTTGGGTTCACTGCCTCTTTGTCTGTCTCCCCTATTAGATGGTGACCTCCTTGAGCATAGGATCTGTGATTTATGTAGGCTTACATTCTCTGAACCTGGCTTCTAAAATCTGCATGTTTAACACAAAGACTGTCATATAGGGGAATTTATAATTAGGAAAAGAGGGTTAAAAGGGCACCTTTGGATCAGTATGTCAAAATGTTACTACAATTTAGTGTCCCCAAAGTTCTCTTACAGTCTATCAAAGACCAAGAAGCCTTTCTGAACCGGGTATTCTGCTTTTTACCACCTTCCGCTCTTTGGGAAAATCAGGTTTCATAGATGCTGCCTTCTCTAGAAATGTAAATGCAAAAACCACTTCTGTTAGTCTCAGTTACTGACCTTATTCCAGAGATGCTTCAAATGCCAACTGTACAAAAATCACCATCTCATGCAAAGAGTTGACTCATTGGAAAAGACTCTGATGCTGGGAGGGATTGGGGGCGGGAGGAGAAGGGGACGACCGAGGATGAGATGACTGGATGGCATCACGGACTCGATGGACGTGAGTCTGAGTGAACTTCGAGAGAAGGTGATGAACAGGGAGGCCTGGCGTGCTGCAATTCATGGGGTCGCAAAGAGTCGGACACAACTGAGAGACTGAACTGAACTGAACTGAGAGGGTAGTCACATCCCAGGTCTCAGGTGATTTGCTGGGATGGGCCACCAAGTGGGGATCCTTGGCTCTACTCAGGGAAGAATTCAAAAGCCAGCCACAATAAAGTGAAAGCAGTTTTATTTAGAGAGATACATATTCCATAGACAGAGTGCAGTCCATCCCAGAAGAGAGAGTTACCCCAAAATATGGGGTGATTGGTTTTTATGGGTTGGGTAATTTCATAGGCTGGAGACCCGGGTTCGATCCCTGGGTTGGGAAGATCCCCTGGAGAAGGAAATGGCAATCCACTCCAGGACTATTGCCTGGAAAATCCCATGGACAGAAGAGCCTAGTAGGCTACAGTCCATGGGGTCGCAAAGAGTCGGACACGACTGAGCGACTTCACTTCACTTCAATTTCATAGGCTAAGAAGTAAGAGTATATTCCAACTATTTGGGGGAAGAGATGGGGATTTCCAGGAACTGGCTCACCACCCACTTTTTTGACAATCAGCCTCAGAACAGTCCTATTGCTGGTGGGTGTGTCTTTAACATGCTAAATGTTTTATAATGAGGCTCAAGGTCTACTGAAGTCAGCTTTTCTACCATCTTGGGCCTAATTGATTCTTAACTACCTTATGTCTTATCCTTACTGGATATATCATTCCTTTAAAGATTATGTCCTACCCCCTGTTTTATAGGGCCCTGATCTTAGACACTGTGAGGATCCTAAGAGCAACAAGACTCAATCAGTGCCCTTTAGGACATTATAGACTAGAGAGAAGAGAAAGATACACAAATAGTGAAGTATAAAACCAAGTGTTTAACTTGATGTATGAAAAGTGTATTGTGCTAAAATTGAAGTCGTGGAAGGTCCTGGACACAGCTTTCACACCCTCTACCCGCAAAATCAGGGCATGTCATCCTTCCAGAATATCAGTATGTTCACCAACCAGGAAACCACTGAGCCTTAGTTTCCAGAGTTTTTACTACAGTTTCATTATTTAGGAACTAACATTGGTCATATGATTGAACTCTATCTCCACCCTTCCTTCCTTTTCTGAAGGTCTAGGTGACTCAAAGCTCAACCCTCTTAAACTTGGTTGGTCTTTCTGCTAACTAAGCCCCATCCTGAGCCGTCATTAGAATAAATCAGGTGTGATCCAAGACGCTTATGAATGACAAAGATACTCTTATCATTCAGAAAATTCCCCTAGAGGCCAAGTGACAGGAACTCAGAACAAAGACCAGAGAAAGTCTTTATTATTACAACAGAGTAGAATGAGAAAACAGACATTTTTTCATAATAGTGAGTTAGCCAGTGACAAGTTAAATAGCATGATTGTGGGATTTTAATCCCTAAGAAGTTGTATAATGGTCAAGTTACTTTCCCCTTAACTTCATGCGATCTCTGTAGCCCTTATGCTAGTAATTACATCCCATACTTCTGTCTACAGAGATGAGAGAACTGAATGTGCCTTCATTTAGCTGATTATCACTTTTTACAGTGAAGTAAGGATGTGTGATATTCCTCATGCTAGTACTATTATTTTTAACATATTTAGGACACCGCTTCATTCATCCTTTAGCTCTTGCCATTCTTCAAAAAAAATTTTTTTTAATCTTTGGGTGATGATATACATTTGTTATTTGTTGAAGACATAATCTAAGACTCACTTTCTTCACAGTTTTTCATCCTTCCTTTTTTCTTTTTCCCCTTTCCATGGACCTGTTTATCCAACTTTAGTACCAGCAAGCAGTCTAGTGTTTTAATTCTCTTTGGAAGTTAAGATTGATCTATGCCAGTTAGGATGCTTTCAGCAACAAGTGATATGGTTAAATGCCAATTGGTGTAAACCATAAGGAATTGTATTGGCTAACATGAGTTTCCTGGAGCTGGGAGTTTGGCTAGCATCTATAAATCTCATGGGCTGTAAGGACAAAGTAATTCATTAAGGATATGTAATATGACAATAGCCAAAAGGTGGAAACAACCTAAGTTTTTATTGATAAATGAACAAAATGTGGTATATCCATAGAGGTGAATATTATTAACCTTAAAAAGTTCTGATACATACTACAACATGAGTAAACCTTGGAAACTTTATGCTAACTGAAGTAAGGCAGACACAGAAGGCAAACATCGTATGACTTCACTTATTTAAGGTGCCTGGATTAGTCAGATTCATAGAGATGAAAAGTAGAATGGTGTTTACCAAGCGGCTGGGGGATGGGGTTGTTGTTTAGTTGGTAAGTCATCTCCAACTCTGCCAGCTATGGACTGTAGGCCTCCAGGCTCTTCTATCCATGGGATTTTCCCAGCAAGCATACTGGAATGGATTGCCATTTCCTTACCCAGGGGATCTTTCTGACTCAGGAGTCAAGCCTGTGAGCCCACATCTCCTGCATTGGCAGGTGGATTCTTTATCATTGAGCCATTAGGGAAGCCCAGGGAATGAGATAATGGGTAGTTATTGTTTAATCAGTACAGAGTTTCAGTTTATGATGATGAAAGAGTGATGATGAAATCTTTAGATAGGTTACTTGATTTAATATTCACAACAGCCCTATGATGTAGACACTATTATTATATTCATTCTATGAATAAAGAAATCAAGGCACAAAGTGGGTTAAGTAGTTTGACTAAGATAATGCAATTTAAATGTCAGAGCTTAGGCAGTTGACTTCAGAAGATATGTTGTATTAGTTAATTTTATTACATTCCTTGAGGGAATTTCAGATGCTTTAGGGGGCTGAAAATGGAGGAACTCCTGCCCTAACAACCAATAGTTTTCTATTTATTCAGTTTCATGTCCAGTACCTGAATAGGGAAAATGAATTCATAGAGTTCTTGATTATTTTATTTTTGCATTACAGAATCTTAATTTGGAAGAGACTTTTTGACTTTTCCAGACATTGAACTTTCATGTACAATTAAATTTTCAAGATTACTTTGGAGACTAACATGGAGGTTTTTACTTTCATTTTTACTAAGGTAAGTACAATGAAAACATGAAGCTATCATTCATTACCACTATTAACAAAAAGGATATCTTAACACCAAAATAAATAGGAAGGTCGTAAAGACAGATAAGGAATCCAATTCAGTTGGATGAATTAACCTTTATGAAAATGACGCTTGCTGCTTGTTTGTTATTTCACTGAATGTACCTGTGGTTAGTGTAAACCTTGACATAGAGAAGCAACATTCTGAGAAAGAACAAATGAATATTTGGTCTCAGTCAACCACCTCCCACCAATATCCAGTTGCTTGGATTCTATCACATTATACCAAGTGGCAGGGAGCCTCTGATGGCTCACTTGGAAGAATGTGGTTTCTCTAAGGTATGTTTTAATGACCATCTTCACTGGGCTATTTGAAAGTCTGTAGGGGCCTGCAGATCTTACCTACCTTTAGTGCGAGGGTAGCACTTGCTGTAGCAAATTACTTTGGACATTTAACCTTTTATAGCTTATGCCATGAAATTTCTCTAAATACCTATTCGAGTATAAAATACAAGGTGATTTTATGGATTTTAAATCTTGTTTGTCCTTGATTCCCATCTAGGTAGGCCACCAACTGTGATCTATAACAGGAAAATGGATAGATCTGAAATTATTTATGTTACCCTCTATATAGACACGTTAAAAAACAATTTGTCTCTCATTCTGTTAAAGAGACAAAAATATATGTTTTTTTAAATATCACAGCAAGGGAAGGCGGCGACTGAGTGAGTGTGGCCGAGTAAACGTGGGGTTCGGGCTGGGGATCTCAAGGAGGGAGACGGTGCCTGTGGACCCCCCTTTTCTTGGCGGGGGCTGGGCGCGCAGTCCGTACAGATGAGGGATGGGCTCTGGCCCCCTCGGCGTCATGTCTTCAGTAACAGTGGCCACAGGTCTACTGGTTCTGTCATCAAGCGCTGGGACACAGAGGAAGAAAAAAAGAGGTGGGGGCGGGGGCGGCGGAGAATAAAAAAAGAAAAACAGAAAGGGAAAAAGAAAAAGAAAAAAAAGGAAGAAGAAAAGAAAAAAATCACAGTAGCTGTTGAGATGTGTGCTAGCTTGATGAACTTGTGCTGAATATGGAAATACTCTTCCAGGCCAAGGAAATCTCAAAGAAAATGATCACCTTAACAAGGTAATTTTAAAGTTGCAGCACATTTGAATTTCCTCAGGTATCACCAGTCTAAAAGCCCAAAAGGAGAATAACATCAATGGCAATAATTCAGATTCCACTGACTTGTCCCCACTGGTTCACAGACTTCATTTTTGTTTCTAGGAAGTCCCAGGGTGTGTTTGAGATGTGCCCTAACAATTCTCTGAAGCTTTCCTGTGGTCTCCATCAAAAGGCAGTGTGGCTTCTGCCCAGCCAGGGGCTTTCGGCAAAACCTGCTCACCGATGAGATGAGCCTCAGTGGTGGATACACTATAGGCTTGCACCGAAGTTCCCACTGCATATGGAAAACGTGTCATTTCTGTATAATTGCAGCTCTGCTGCTGCTGCTGCTGCTAAGTCACTTCAGTCGTGTCCGACTCTGTGTGACCCCATAGACGGCAGTCCACCAGGCTCCCCCATTCCTGGGATTCTCCAGGCAAGAATACTGGAGTGGGTTGCCATTTCCCTCTCCAATGCATGAAAGAGAAAAGTGAAAGTGAAGTCGCTCAGTCTGTCCGACTGTTAGCGACCCCATGGACTGCAGCCCACCAGGCTACTCCGTCCATTGGATTTTCCAGGCAAGAGTACTGGGGTGGGGTGCCATTGCCTTCCCCGAATTGCAGCTCTAGCTCTAGATAATCAACCTGTGCACTTATTTTTAAGTTGAGGGTTATTTTTATTTTAGAAAAACCTCTTTGATTAGTAGTGACAGGAAATATGTGAATATTATATTTCAAATTAAGCATTTGAATTCACCCACTCCTTCAGTGAGTATTTATTGAGCACTAATATGTGCTAGGCAGTGTTCTACATGCTAGGGATAAATGATAAACTAAGCTCCTGCCCTCATGGAAAGTTAACATTGAGTTCATGATGCCAGCTCATTTCTGCAAGTACAACATCTTGATTTCCATCAAGTTTTCTGAGATTCTGATTTAAAGAGTTTCTACCTTCAATAGCACAAATCATTTGAGTGGGAGAGGGGCCAGTTATGTGTTTTCCCTTTTATAACTGAAGTAGCTGTAAAAAGAGATGGCGAGGTATGATGGTGAAAATAAAAAATGTTGAAGTTTTGCTGGATTTCAGATTGGGTCTCTCCGTCTGATTGATGCCCTTTACATTTCATTCAACTTCTTGCCTAGACCTTCCCCAAGACTTGACAACTTAAACACTATAGACTAGTTTGGACTTCCAACTGATAGCTCAGTTGTTAAAGAGTCTGCCAGCAATGCAGGAGGGCCCAGTTCAGTTCTTGGGTCAGGAAGATCCCCTAGAGAAGGGAAAGGCTACCCACTCCTGCATTCTGGCCAAGAGAATTCCAGGGACTGTATAGTCCATGTGGTTGCAGAATCAGACACGACTGAGCAACTTTCACTTCCATAGACTAGTTTACTTTCTAATGCATTTTATGGCATTTGGAAGCCCTCCAGTGGCCAGATACTATACTTGAAAAAAAATTTTTTTTTTGCTATTCTGTGTTTAGACGTGAAGTGTACTCGTTTCGGGCTTCCCAGGTGACACAGTTGGTAAAGAATCTGCCTGCCATGCAGGAGACTCAAGAGCTTGATCCCTGGGTTGGGAAGATCCCCTGGAGTAGGAAATGGCAACCCACTTTAGTATTCTTGCCTGGGAAATTACATGGATAGAGGAGCCTAGCTGGCTACAGTCCATGGGGTCACAAAGAGTCAGACAGGGCATGACTGAGCATGCATGCACTGTATTCACGCTTGCAGCTTACTTTGAAGTGTATCAAAAAATAAGATGGATTAATGTATGATAGAGAGTTGTATAGATGGTTAGATGTGTGGTAAAACAAATATAACAGTATTAATTTTAGAGTTCAGGTGACAGGTATAATTTGTCACTGAATAGGTCATGGTGTATAGTTTCTTTCAACTTCTGTTTTACATTTATGTAATAAAATATTGAACAAAAATCTCTTTGCCAGACTCTGAAGATTTATACCTATTACTTCATATTATAAAATTAAAATTTTGTAAAGATAATATTTAAATTACTTTTCAATAAAATTGTCTTCATTAATGGATGTGGATTAATTTTTCTTAACATGGATTAATTTTTAAATGTTTAAAAAACTGGGAGGGGGGTAATTGGAGGAAGGTGGTAAAATGGTACCAAGTTTTCAGTTATAAATATGTACAAGGATGTAATGTATAATATGGTGAATGTAGCTAACACTGCTGTGTGACATGGGAAAATTATTAGGAGAGTAAATCCTAAACTCTCGTCACAAGGGAAAAAAATGTTTTTCTTTTCTTTTTATTGCATCTACAAGATAACAGATGTTAACTGAACCTATTGTGATAATCGTTTCACAATATGTGTAAATCAAGCCATCATACTGTATGCCTTAACCTTGTACAGTGATTCTGGTTATTTCTCAGTAAAACTGGCAGGGAAGGTACTTCTTTGTTTTTTTTTAGAAAGTTTATACAATGTTAATGTGAAATTGCTATATGATTTTTTTCTTTTAAAAAGGCTTATCTTCCTAGGATATCTATTTTACAAATTCACTCTTTTAAAAAAGTGAGAGGCAACTGTTTGACAATTGCTGAAGATATTTTTTCTTAGTGGAGCTATATTAGTCAGGATTCAAAGCAGAGAACAAAATCCACTCTGGTAATTTAAGCCAAAAGGGATGTATTACATGGTCTTATCACAAATGGTTGGCAGGACTGAAGAAACAGCCAGTAGATTGAGCTTCAGGAGTAACTCACAAATCCAGGCTAAAGAACTGAGCTGTCAAAGGACTGTTGATCAGGCCATGCTCAGGAGGTTACCTACTGAATGGGGAAGACACCCCTACAACCACTGTTTCCACAGCCACGTCTCTTTCATTATAATAACACCCTGTCATGAAGGTGCTTCACAACTGGACCCTCCACAACTCAGTGGACTATACACAACTGCCTATAGTTGATGGAATTCAAATCACATCAGTAACTCTAGCTGCAAGGCAGTTTGAGAAATGCATTTTTAGCTTTCTAGATACTAAAGCCCAGGAAGGCAGATTAACAGGAGGAAGGCATATTAAGAGGAGGATGGCATTATATGAAACGTTGAACACTTTTTGATGAATAAATCAGCCTGACAGCATTCATTGATCAATATTACCACTGAGACTACTAGACGCTCTGACTAGGTATAATGAGTAGATGACAGCATATATGAGGCATTCTTGCCCCAAACATTAAACCTGAATCTGAGAAGCTCACTAGATCCAGCTATCAAGTTTACAAGAATTAGAAGGATAGAGGCACATGTTTTAAAACACCACAGGAATGCAGTTAGCAAAATCGTGTGGGAAACTAGATAGGAAAAGTGACACAAATTAACAAATAAACGGCAAGGGGGAAAAAGGGAGGGGAACCTAAAATTAAGAAATTTAAAAGATGGATGAAGTAAATACAGTATGTGAGTCTTGTATGTAGCTTCATTCAAACAAAACAATTGTCAAAAACATTTAATGAGACTCTCAGGGAAATCTGAGCATGTAAACTTGGAAAACTAATCATATTAACAATTATTTTTAATTTTTTAGATTTGATAATAGTAGTATGGTTATGTCAGCAGCCATTTTATTCACTTATACAGTAAGATCTTTGCTTTTTCAGTTGATCATATGTTGTTTCTTTCATAATTCATGACTTTGTGTTTTATACTAAGAAGAAACTATATTATGCTAGGCATTTTATGTATATTAAATAATTTAATCATTGAAGCAGTCCTTTGGTAAAAGGAAATTATAGTGTTCATTAAGGGAAACACACCTATTATAGCCTTTCTGCGTGTGGATGAAAACAAATGTCTATTTCAAAGTACACTTGTCAATAGTATGTTTAGGACGGAACAAGGAGGCAGAGTCAGGGAAGGAACACTATTAGCATTTTAGCTAATTAATGGGTAAGGCACATTATCAGATGTCTCCATTCAAGAGAACAGATTTCTTAGATTCCATAAAATAAATATTAGATTCAGTGTTCAAAGTATTTTCAGATTGTTCCCTTGTCCCTGAAACTATAAGGGGCCACGAAACTACTGTCTCATTTTAAAGATGGAGACAAACGTGAAACATCATCCCAGCAGGATGATATAAGGGTGAGTAGCACATTGACAGTCTTAATATTATCAGACACAGCCAAGGGGATGACACCTGGACCACCAGTGACTCTAAGACTAGTTGGCTGCAATCTTGAGTTTGCAGTTTTCTGTTAATGGGCTTATACAATGCATTGTGAAACTTTCTTAAAGGCAAAAAACTCTTGGATCCCTTCAAAGCTCAACTCTACCCAACAAAATCTTATTCCTTATGACTCTCACTAGGGAGAATTTAAATTTAATTTAAATATTCTCCTGTAGGGGTAGAGCAATAACGGAAAAAAGTTTCAGAAACACTGGCTTAGACCAAAAGGCTTTATTTAGAATACAGTAATATTTTTAAAGGATAGTAGATTTGAAAAGTTTCATGTACATAGCACAGTGATTCAGTTGTATATATATATACACACACGCATAAATATAATGGAAAATAATATATATATGAAAATACATATATAGTGGAAAATAATCCAGAAAGTATACATCTATATACATGTATATTCTTTTTTCAGATTATTTTCCATTATTGGTTATTACAGGACACTGAATATAGTTCTTTCTGCTATATAGTAGATCCTTGTTGTTTATCTATTTATATATCATATTGTGTTTTAGTTAATCCCAGATTCCTAATTATCCCTCCACCACTTTCCCTTTTGATAACTGTAAGTTTGTTTTCTATGTCTGAGTCCATTTCTGTTTTATAAATAACTTCATTTGCATCATTTTTTTAGATTCTGCATATAAGTGATGTCATATATATGTCTTTGTCTGACTTCACTTAGGAGGGTAATCTCTACATCTATCCATGTTGCTGCAAATGACATTATTTCATTCTTTTTTGTGGCTAATATTCCATTGCAGAATACAGTGATTTTTAAATCATGGTTTCATGTTCTTAGAAATAGATATCATTACATTTATTTTTAATTAATTTTAAAAGCAAATACTCAAGCACATATAGGTGTTTTTCCCCCAGATTCCAAGTGACGTGGGAGAAGGGAATGGCAAGCCACTTCAGTATTCTTGCCTTGAGAACCCCATGAACAGTATGAAAAGGCAAAATGATAGGATATCAGAGAGAATCTCCCCAGGTCGTTAGGTGCCCAATATGCTACTGGAGATCAGTGGAGAAATAACTCCAGAAAGAATGAAGGGATGGAGCCAAAGCAAAAACAATATCCAGTTGTGCGTGTGACTGGTGATAGAAGCAAGATCCGATGCTGTAAAGAACAATATTGCATAGGAACCTGGAATGTCAGGTCCATGAATCAAGGCAAATTGGAAGTGGTCAAACAAGAGATGGCAAGGGTGAACGTCGACATTCTAGGAATCAGCGAACTAAAATGGACTGGAATGGGTGAATTTAACTCAGATGACCATTATATCTACTACTGCGGGCAGGAATCCCTCAGAAGAAATGGAGTAGCCATCATGGTCAACAAAAGAGTCCGAAATGCAGTACTTGGATGCAATCTCAAAAACGACAGAATGATCTCTGTTCGTTTCCAAGGCAAACCATTCAATATCACAGTTATCCAAGTCTATGCCCCAACCAGTAATGCTGAAGAAGCTGAAGTTGAACGGTTTTATGAAGACCTACAAGACCTTGTAGAACTAACACCCAAAAAAGATGTCCTTTTCATTATAGGGGACTGGAATGCTAAAGTAGGAAGTCAAGAAACACCTGGAGTAACAGGCAAATTTGGCCTTGGAATGCGGAATGAAGCAGGGCAAAGACTAATAGAGTTTTGCCAAGAAAATGCACTGGTCATAGCAAACACCCTCTTCCAGCAACACAAGAGAAGACTCTACACATGGACATCACCAGATGGTCAACACCGAAATCAGATTGATTATATTCTTTGCAGCCAAAGATGGAGAAGCTCTATACAGTCAACAAAAACAAGACCAGGAGCTGACTGTGGCTCAGATCATGAACTCCTTATTTCCAAATTCAGACTTAAATTGAAGAAAGTAGGGAAAACCGCTAGACCATTCAGGTATGACCTAAATCAAATCCCTTATGATTATACAGTGGAAGTGAGAAATAGATTTAAGGGCCTAGATCTGATAGACAGAGTTCCTGATGAACTATGGAATGAGGTTCGTGACATTGTACAGGAGACAGGGATCAAGACCATCCCCATGGAAAAGAAATGCAAAAAAGCAAAATGGCTGTCTGGAGAAGCCTTACAAATAGCACTGAAAAGAAGAGAGGCGAAAAGCAAAGGAGAAAAGAAAAGATATAAGCATCTGAATGCAGAGTTCCAAAGAATAGCAAGAAGAGATAAGAAAGCCTTCTTCAGCAATCAATGCAAAGAGATAGAGGAAAACAACAGAATGGGAAAGACTAGAGATCTCTTCAAGAGAATTGGAGATACCAAGGGAACATTTCATGCAAAGATGGGCTCGATAAAGGATAGAAATGGTATGGACCTAACAGAAGCAGAAGATATTAAGAAGAGGTGGCAAGAATACACAGAAGAACTGTACAGAAAAGATCTTCACGACCCAGATAATCATGAGGATGTGATCACTAATCTAGAGCCAGACATCTTGGAATGTGAAGTCAAGTGGGCCTTAGAAAGCATCACTAAGAACAAAGCTAGTGGAGGTGATGGAATTCCCGTTGAGCTGTTTCAAATCCTGGAAGATGATGCTGTGAAAGTGCTGCACTCAATATGCCAGCAAATTTGGAAAACTCAGCAGTGGCCACAGGACTGGAAAAGGTCAGTTTTCATTCCAATTCCAAAGAAAGGCAATGCCAAAGAATGCTCAAACTACCGCACAATTGCACTCATCTCACACGCTAGTAAAGTAATGCTCAAAATTCTCCAAGCCAGGCTTCAGCAATATGTGAACCGTGAACTCCCTGATGTTCAAGCTGGTTTTAGAACAGGCAGAGGAACCAGAGATCAAATTGCCAAC
Organism: Oreotragus oreotragus; assembly: GCA_006410675.1. Classification (NCBI taxonomy): domain Eukaryota; kingdom Metazoa; phylum Chordata; class Mammalia; order Artiodactyla; family Bovidae; genus Oreotragus; species Oreotragus oreotragus. The sequence continues at coordinate 82,954 of SJYX01007041.1, read as the reverse complement.
ATCCGCTGGATCATGGAAAAAGCAAGAGAGTTCCAGAAAAACATCTATTTCTGCTTTATTGACTATGCCAAAGCCTTTGACTGTGTGGATCACAATAAACTGTGGAAAATTCTGAAAGAGATGGGAATACCAGACCACCTAACCTGCCTCTTGAGAAATCTGTATGCAGGTCAGGAAGCAACAGTTAGAACTGGACATGGAACAACAGACTGGTTCCAAATAGGAAAAGGAGTACGTCAAGGCTGTATATTGTCTCCCTGCTTATTTAACTTATATGCAGAGTACATCATGAGAAACGCTGGACTGGAAGAAACACAAGCTGGAATCAAGATTGCCGGGAGAAATATCAATAACCTCAGATATGCTGATGACACCACCCTTATGGCAGAAAGTGAGGAGGAGCTAAAAAGCCTCTTGATGAAAGTGAAGGAGGAGAGCGAAAAAGTTGGCTTAAAGCTCAACATTCAGAAAACGAAGATCATGGCATCCGGTCCCATCACTTCATGGGAAATAGATGGGGAAACAGTGGAAACAGTGTCAGACTTTATTTTTTTGGGCTCCAAAATCACTGCAGATGGTGACTGCAGCCATGAAATTAAAAGACGCTTACTCCTTGGAAGAAAAGTTATGACCAACCTGGATAGTATATTCAAAAGCAGAGACATTACTTTGCCGACTAAGGTCCGCCTAGTCAAGGCTATGGTTTTTCCTGTGGTCATGTATGGATGTGAAAGTTGGACTGTGAAGAAAGCTGAGCGCCGAAGAATCGATGCTTTTGAACTGTGGTGTTGGAGAAGACTCTTGAGAGTCCCTTGGACTGCAAGGAGATCCAACCAGTCCATTCTGAAGGAGATCAACCCTGGGATTTCTTTGGAAGGAATGATGCTAAAGCTGAAACTCCAGTACTTTGGCCACCTCATGCGAAGAGTTGACTCATTGGAAAAGACTCTGATGCTGGGAGGGATTAGGGGCAGGAGGAGAAGGGGACGACCGAGGATGACATGGCTGGATGGCATCACGGACTCGATGGATGTTAGTCTGAGTGAACTCCGGGAGATGGTGATGGACAGGGAGGCCTGGCGTGCTGCGATTCATGGGGTCGCAAAGAGTCGAACACGACTGAGCAACTGAACTGACTGACTGACTATGAAATCAAATTACTACATTGTCTTCCTAAAAATGATTCACCAAAATTGTGGCTTCTCTGCCTAATGGAAAATTGGTATTAATTGATTAAAGAATGACTGGGTACCTCCTTGAAGGAACTGCAGCCCCATTTGACTTGGGCTGTCTGTCAGCTTATCTATCAGTGAAACTAGTAGTAAATGCTAGTTTCCACTAAACTTTGTGCTTCATAAACAATCTAAAACTTGTTGGTGGGTTGACTGTTTAGTTAGTGTCCTCTGCTTTTAGATTTTGTCCCCTGAAAGTGAAAGTTGCTCAGTCATGTCCAACTCTTTGTGACCCCATGGACTATACAGTCCATGGAATTCTCCAGGCCAGAATAGGGGAGTGGTAACCTTTCCCTTCTCCAGGGGATCTTCCCAACCCAGGGATCGAACCCAGGTCTCCCACACTGCAGGCAGATTTTATACCAGCTGAGCTACCAGGGAATCCAGTTTCACCTGCTACTCTTGCTTATATGAAATTGCTGTGGAATTTTCTAACCTGAACTGAAAATAAGAGGCTGCTATTCTTTACCCTGAAACTGACAGTGCCTGAGGCAATATCAGACATGTCACCTCTACTTGTCTCTAAAGTTTATATTATAGTAACTGAGTCTGGAAAAGATGCCCTCTTCACCCTGACTGAATGCCACCTCTATTCAGATAATATCATTACAATGAATGTTTTCAGATACACACTGTAAGCAGAAAAGTGGGTTAGGCACTCAAGAAGATTGCAAGTTACTATGGAAGATATATTTTATGAACAACTAATTAAAGTAATGTAGGAGGAACTTCCCTGGTGGTCTGGTATTTAGGATTTGGTGCTTCTACTGCAGGGGGCATAGGTTTGATCCCTGGGGAGGCGACTAAGATCCCACATCCTGCTGAGTGCAGCCACAGAATTTTTTTTAAAAAAATTTAAGAAAGTGATGTGAAAAAATTGCTTAGAATCCTAGAGCTAAAGAAACATGATGGAAGGAGCAATTGATTCTGCTGGAAGTCTAGAGAGTAATATTAACATATTGAGAATTTGGAAGGCTTTGTGGGGAAAGTACTACTGGTGGCCTTTGAAAGGTACGTGATTCCACTTATACATGTGAACAAGGTTCTGTATAGTGGGTTGCTGTTGAATGGACCCAAATGAGCAAAACACAGAGGAGAAAAATTCCAAGGTATATCTAGGCGCTGTTTTCTATAGCTATAGGGTGGAGGGGGCCATGGCGGTGGACAAAGCTGGAAATACTGGAGACACATCATGGACATCAAATGACATGCAACAGCCTCCTTGCTCTCATGGTTACTTCCCTAGGAAGAATTACTTACACGGAGCTGTTATTTGAATACATAATACCATCTAACTCCATTTCTGCTTTCTACCCTTCCCCCTTCATCCCTCAGAGACAGCAAAATTTCCCTGCATTGTAACCTTGGACAACCTATGTAACTTCTCTCTGTACCCTGATTTCCTGATCTATAAATGGATATAAAGATAGTGCCTTCTTATTGAGTGAGTGACAGCAATATATGGACATAGTGAGTAACACAGTGTTTGTTACATAAATAATGTAGATAGTTCTATTTAGTAGAAAGTCTCAATTGTTCTGAAGCATATAAGGAAAGGGTTTCAGATCTATTTGGATCTTTGCTAACTTGCAACCTTGAGCTTAAGACCTTTCACATTACAGATTATTTATGTATATCATTATAGCCATAAAGAATGTAATTGCTAAAAGAACTACTAGTTTGCCCTTTTATTTTAGAGCTCAGAGAAATGCTTTTCCAGCCCTTGGAGCTGCTTACAGAGTTTCATTATGGGTACGTTTCTAATTATGTAAGGTATTATTTAAGATTTTGGAAAGTCCTTGGCTTTTAGCTGCAGCCTTTTGACATTTTCAGTTCATTACCAACTGAATAAGAAAAAGAGAAAGAACACATAGGGATATTTTATATCTTTATGAAAAGTGATAGTAGGAAAAAAGTGGAATCTACATTAAATATTTTGAGATTTAACTTATGCATTTTTTGTTCCCCATTTTTGTTTTGGTTATATACTACATAATAAACTTTATGCTAAAATATGTCTTTAAAACATCACTTTGTTTCTCACAGTTCTGGTGATTAGGAAGTCCTCCTAGACACTCCTCCATGTGGTGTCGGCTGTATTAGCCCTCCATATAGTTTCTCATCATTCTCTCATTGTTCAGTGTTTTAGCCTGAGTGTCTATACATGACAGCAGGGCCCCAAGAGATTGTGAAGTAGCCTGCCCTCTCAAGGTCTAGACAAAGTCAGCCAAGAAAACACATCTGCTGCATTTTATGGGTCAAAGCAAAACACAAGTCCAGCCCAGATACTTGGGGTGGGAAAACAAAATTCACCTTGATGGGGGGAGCTGGAAATATCGTGGCCATGATTTCCAACCTGCCACAGTATCTGACCAAGTTAACTATAAAACTGACCAAGTTGGTAAAACTCCAGATTCTGACTTCTGTCCCATACTTTTGCCCTAGAATTACTCTACTGCAGGATAGGAAATTAACAGACACCAAGGAAAAGCATGCAAATGGACTTCATCTGGTTTTAACGTTTTTTTTTTTTTTCCTTTTTTGAGATCTTAGCTCCCGGATGCCCCCTGCCATGGGAGCTCAAGTTTTAACCACTGGCCCACCATCAGTTTTCAAGCCAAGTATTTTAAAGCCTATTAGTGACATTTGACTTAAGAAACTAATCCATTTTCTAGTCAACTAACATATCCACGTTTCTTGCCTGCTAAAGCCTACACTCCTAGCTTCTCTGAAACCTAGGGCATATAGTAGTGTCAGTAGTTAAGTGCAAGGACTTTGCACTATTAGAGCTCCTATTAGAGCTAGGCTTAAATCTTGGCTTTGCTACTTTTTGTGACTTTGTGTTTGTGTTCCTCAGATTAACAGGAATGTCCATCTGGCAAGGTTTTTGTGAAGATTAAGAAAGGTAACTATTCAGAGATTAGCAGGTCTGGCACTTGGTAAGCATTCTGCAAGGTTAATAATTTTTATTAGATAGGCCTGAGTCTGCAGGATTGTATATTGATGCCTTAAGATTTGCTTATGGGGGAGTGGGCACTTGGCTTTAGGGACTTTAGACTCTCAAACAGTGAAGCCACCCCAAGAAGCTTTAGGGCTGTACCTTTCTGAATTTTGAGTGCCTTTCCGAAGTCGTTTTTTTTTTCTCCCCCCAGGGGGCAGAAGTTTTCCTATAAATTTCCTTTGCTTGCTTTGCTTGCCCCCTTCTGGCAGAATGGGGAAGAGTTCAATGATGTCCCATCCCTGCAACCACTGAAACTGCTAAAAGCTATTAAGGTTAAAGAATCCAACTTTCAAAAACCTTTAGCCCTAAATTCAAGTGAATTCACTTGAAAGCAAAGTCTAAATGTAAAATCCCTACATAGAGATTTTTGTTTTTATCTGTTACATGGATATTGATATTGATAGATGAAATAATATGAACAACTCATTTTAAGTTGAGACTATTTTGTTCTTCTAAATGGTAATAGTAAATTTCCTATAAACTTCATTTTACCTTTTTGACACAACAAAATGTTTACCATATATAATTTTAATTAAAAAAATGTTTTCCTAGGGAATTCCCTGGCAGTCCAGTAGTTAGGCCTCAGTACTTTCACTGTGTGACCAGGGTTCAATGCCTGGTCAGGGAACTAACATTCTGGAAGCCAAATGGTGCAGTGCCAGGAAAAAAATTAAAAATAACAAAAAAGATTTTCTAATGTTAACCTCAGCTAATCACTATATCCTTCAAATTACACAACATATGTAGTATCCTCAGATTGATATTTAAAAGTGCATAGAAGCTGCATGAAAATGTTTTTGCGTACTTCAGATACAAAGAAAAAACTAAATACTTTGATTTTTATATTTAATACAGTAAATGCTCACATTTTATTTTAGAAAGTATTGAAAACAAGTTTACGTACAAGTAGATAAAGACAAAATTTAAAAACCACAATATTTTAAAACATCACAGATGTATTGCATGTTTGTATACTTATATGTTCTGGCTGAATGTTGGCAAAAGATTTAAGTCACAACTGCTATGACATTAAATCATGATTTTAGTACATAAGGCATTTTATCTCTAAAATATGAAAAGTGGCTGGAATCTTTGGAATTCTCTTCCCCCACTAACTCAACAAAGCCCAGATTTGTTGTAGAACACTGAGACACATCTTGAGCTACTCTAGCACAGCTGCTTTTTCACTGGTTAAATTGTTCACGATCTAATTGGTCAATTGTCTATCATATAAGACTTGCACCTTAAAGACAAACAGCAGGGGAAACAGACTGCAGCAAATCTGTTAAGAAAATACAGTTTGTATTAAAAACTAGAGCTACTTTTAGCTATTATTGAATGGATATATACGAAAATCTTCTTTCAATATCTAAAATAACATTACTGAAAGCAGGAAGGCTTCCCTGGTGGCTCAGTAGGTAAAGAAACCACTTGCAATGCACAAGATCCAGGTATGATCCCTGGGTTGGGAAGATCCCCTGGAGAAGGGAATGGCAACCCGCTCCAGCATTCTTGCCTGGAGAATCCCATGGACAGAGGAGTGTGGTAGACTACAGTAGCCCATGGGGTCGCAGAGAGTTGAACACGAATGAGTAACTAACACATTTACTTTCACTTTCAAAAGCAGGCAATTAGAAGAGATACCTGTGTAAGAAAACAAAAAGAGCAAAAATTTTTCCAAATCTAGCACAAGAGTGATTTAAGATTAAACTAGAGTGACTTCATGGATTGCAATCAAGACTACCAAATATGTACTTCAACAAAAATATTACCATCAGAACACATTTTAAGACTAAATATAATTAAGATGTCATTCTTCACTTGAATTTCTCTCAAACCTTCAGATTGCATTATTTTTATTGCTCCCTATCATGTTTAGCACAAAATTGTCACTTTTTAGTTAACTAATTATATGCCCATCAACAGACAAATGGATAAACATGTGGTGTATATATACAATGAATATATGTTGCCCAGCCCTGAAAAAGAATGAAATTTTGCCATTTGCAACCAAAAGAATGGAACTAGAGTGTATTATGCTAAGTCAGACAAAGGAAGACAGATACTGTACAATTTCACTTGTATGTGGAACTTAAAAAACAGAACAAGTGAATCTAAAAAGAAAAACAGAAACAGATTCATAGATGATAAACTGGTTGTTGTGAGGGAAAAGGGGTGGGGAAATGAGTGAAATAGGTGATAAAGATTAAGAGGTACAAACTTCTAGTTATAAACAAGTCACAGGCATGTGATGTACAACATAGGAAACATAGTCACTATTGTAATAACTGTCTGGTTACAGATAGTGACTAGTTATTATGGTGATAATTTTGTAATGTATAAAAATACTGGATCACTATGTTGTACACCTAAAGCTAATACTATAAGTCAATTATACTTCAATTTTAAAAAATGACACAGGCCATAGCATTAAGAAATGTTTTAAACAATTAAAAAAGAAAGAATTTCATAGATACAGCTATTTTAAGTGACCACAGGGGTTTAGGATATACAATTATATAAATTTGCTCAGGCAACAACATAACCACATGTTCTACGAGGCTGTTACCTGTGAGGAAGTCACTTAACTATTATCTGAGCCTAACCACATGTTCTACGAGGCTGTTACCTGTGAAGAAGTCACTTAACTATTGTCTGAGCCTAGCTCATCACTCACATACAACTATGGCTTTATTGCTCTGATTATCAATATAAGGAAAAAATGTCCATAAAGTGAAAAATACTACAGTAAAAAATACTATTTGTGAAAAATTGCTTCCAAAAGAAAGGTAACTCATAGTGTTACAATGGAAAAGGAAAGATTAAAAGTCTTTGTAGTATGAGCTACAAGGTAGAGGTTTCAGATAAAGTGGCAGGATAAATTTGGCAATAATTTATCTTAGATACAAATAAACTTATTATATGCTTTATATAAGAAATAAAAATAAGAACCCTTATGGACTGTCTAGGCAATATAAAAATCACTGAGAGAAAGCTAAAGATGGAAAAAGGCAGAATTTAAAACATAAAGACAGGCAATGGAATAGAAAGAAAAAAAGCTAGTAATTGACTAAGATCAATGAATATATAACTTATGATGATAAGAGTATATATATTTAATGGAGAAAGGACATTAAATAGTGATTCATCAAGGAAAAAGAAATCTACCTCATACTCTATACAAAAATTAATTCTGCAGTTTTAGATAAAAACATAAAAATATAAATAAAAAATTAAGCTTTTAGAAGACTGAAGAATATCTTCATGATCTTGGAGTGGGCAAACATTTCTAAAAGAGAACACCAAAAAAGAATAATTATAAAATAAAACATTCATAAATTGGGTTTAATTAAATTTAAGAACTTTTTATTAAAAAAAAAAACCACCATTAATAGAGAAGGCAAACCCCAGGCAAACCCACAAGGATTAAAATGTGGAATATATAAATAATTCCAACAAGTGAATATGAACAAGACAAATAACTAAAAACAGGTACAAAGTTGTCAGATGATAGAATATGTGTGTACTCAGCTTTAGTACCTATGCCAAACAGTATCTTTTTGAAACTTGAACAGGTCCTTCACAAAAGTGAACAGCCATATGGTCCTAAGCACCGAAGAATGTACTCAACCTCATTAGTCAGGAGGGAAATACCTAACAATCAGAACAACCAGTTTTGAAAACTGGCCATATCTACAGAGCTGAATATATATGCATACTCTGAATTCTATACCCGATAGATGCATATATATATATATATATGAGTGTACCAAAACACATTTAAAAGTATTTATAGCAACAAAATTTTTATAATTTTCTGAAGCTGAAAACAACACAAATGTCTGTTAGTAGCAGAACAGACAAACTGTGATATATTCACACAATACAAAACTCTAGCAATGAAAAATGAATAAAGGAACTGCTGCACACAAAGAACAAATCTTACACGGCCAGAGGGAAGCGTCTCAGTGGCTATTCTACTGCTTGAGGGTGGTCACACTCATAGGAGTGTGTACTTTGTGATGGTTAGTATACTTTTTGCACCCTCTGAATACATGTATAATTCAATGAAGTACTTCAATGAAGGTGTTCCAAAGCAACTCCTTCCCAAAAGAAGTCCTTACAAATGATTTCAGTGCCATATTATACAAGTCATAAAGTGTATGGAGACTAAGTATTTTTTTCAGTTAAACTTTATTTCAGTTTAAATTTTATTAAGAAAATGACATCCTATAGAGGTGTTTGTTTCTTGTGAATATCAAAGGTCCACTGGATTCACAATTTTTTTTTTTTTACATATATGAGGAAAATGTGAAATTCTAAGACTATTAAACTTTGAAAATTTTTTGACATGAAATTATAGTAGTATTTTCTCTTCCACAGTGATCCTCCTTCTGTTCATATATGATTACTTTATCTCACCTTAATCTTGTAATTTCTTCCCTCTTTTGTATGCAGAGGGAAAGTACAGATGTCTATCAACTTCAATCCACAATGTCAAAATTCAAACTTGGTACTTATGGACAGGACCTCTACTGCAGTGCAAGATGGGAAGAAACCAGTTCCCCTTATCCAAGCGCACCTTTGGAGTATTCCTGGATCCCAGTAGGCAATAATGATAAGGCTGAGAAGTATGCATAGGGCTGCTGCTGCTACTGCTGCTAAGTCACTTCAGTCGTGTCTGACTCTGTGTGACCCCATAGATGGCAGCCCACCAGGCTGACTCAAGATAAATATTTAGAACTGCACAGCTATGTTGCTGCAGAAGGTGCTCCCTATTTTTTAATCAAGAGATTAAACCCCANTATGCATAGGGCTGCTGCTGCTACTGCTGCTAAGTCACTTCAGTCGTGTCTGACTCTGTGTGACCCCATAGATGGCAGCCCACCAGGCTGACTCAAGATAAATATTTAGAACTGCACAGCTATGTTGCTGCAGAAGGTGCTCCCTATTTTTTAATCAAGAGATTAAACCCCATTCACAACATGACTTAAAGATAAGACTGAGCTGGCAGGAAGGTAGATATTAAGTCTAATTTTCTAAAAAATGAGGAATGAAAAAACCAAAACAAATAGGCACTGTAAAATTGTTTTTGTTTTTTTAATGGCAGGTCAAATATCCTGAAACATACATATAGTCTGATAGTCTTCTAATCCCAGTTGAGTTCAAATATTAAAGTAACACACACAAGCTAAGAGAATTCAATATTGTTCCAAGGCACTTACTGAATCTCATGACTAGATGAAAACAAAGACAATTAGGATGGACAATTAGACAGTATATAATATAAAAATAACTTTTGCTTACAATTTACAAAATGTATTATTATTACAATCTTTGATCTCTGATAACCTGTAAAGCTGGCTGCATGAATCCAGCAATTTTAAAAACCAGAAACTATTTTCTAAAACTTCAGGGCAAATAATTTACAAATAAGGTACACAAAGATTTAGACCATGCAGAAATTTCTTACATCTTCTGTTAATAATATTTTATAACTGCAACTTTATCAAATTATATACCTACTTGCCCTGTACATATACAAAATAATGCATACATGATAAAACATTAGCAAAAAAGAGTAGTCCTTAAACTCAATTTATCATAAAAAGTATTACTATATTAACATGTCTACAAGCAGCGTATAACAGGGTTAAGAGACATTAAGGCAATAATACTTGAAGTTACAAAATAAACCAAATGTAATACTTTTCCTAAGTGTAATATAAGGCAGGTAGATGGTCCCAGCAAAAAAAAAAAAAAAAAGAAAAAANTAACATGTCTACAAGCAGCGTATAACAGGGTTAAGAGACATTAAGGCAATAATACTTGAAGTTACAAAATAAACCAAATGTAATACTTTTCCTAAGTGTAATATAAGGCAGGTAGATGGTCCCAGCAAAAAAAAAAAAAAAAAGAAAAAAAATCACTAAGGTAACAATCTACACTGCTGTTAGTCCCACATTTTTAAGATGGAATACTATAAATCTGGCTTTCAGTGGCACTTGAATTTTCCAGTATAATTTAAAGTGTCTTTTAGTTCCCTGAATCATGTCCATTCTGAAGGTGGATCTCTTGGTCCTTTGGGTTTTCCACAGCGATTACCAAAACCTATAACCAAAATACCACAATAGTTGGCTAGTGTTCAGAAATACTTTTATACTATTAAACCGTATCTGTAGACATTCTTCTTTTCTGGAACAAATACATTTCCATATGGGAATTCAGCATTTAAACAAATATCTACAAACATAAACCAACTCTTAATTTCTTCTGTATAGTTGAGGAAATAACTGCTCCTTTTATAAAAATAAAATCAATTCTACAAAAATGTAAGAAACATTTAGAATATTTTAGTCTTTTCAACACAAAAGATTTGTTTACATATGCATTTTATATTTTAGTTTTTAATCTCAGTATGAAACAGGATAAATTTATTTTACAATTAATTCCAAGCAACTTTGATGGTACATGTTTTATTCTTACCAAGTGTCGTTTAAAAACCTGAAGAAATCATAGCAAAAAGTTTGATAAACTTTGCCTTAAGGAGTGATGGCAAATAACTGTTTTTCATTCTTGCCAGCATTAACTATACAATTACAGTTTAATAATTATTTTGTAAACAAATTACCAATCTCTGTGGCTTCTGTTGGACTTTCTGATAGCTGATTTTTCTTGTTACTAAAAGTAAGTGGACATTCTGTACAGGTCTCTGTATGAATACCTCGTGCTGGATGATCTAAAATGCAAACCAAAGCCATTATTAATCACAGTCATTTGTAGTATAACATGTAAAAAATTCCTCTAGTTGCTTTTAATGTGGGCAAATAGTTAAAAGAGCAGTTTTCTCTTGAGCATCATAAGTTTAGAGGCCCAGGCAAGTGCAAGGATAATGAACACAGGAAACCATGTTAGATGTGCTTACAAGCACCTAGAAATCTGTAGCGGGTACTTCTGCTATGTGAGACTTCTCCTTATAGTCTTATTTTAACTTCAACTGAAATGCCTTTCTGTGGAAATCAATAGCAAATAAGTTCATAGTTTATTAATGGAGTTAATATTTGCACCTAAAAAAGTAGTAATTCTTTTAACATTTAGCATTACTTAAATTGTAGTTTACTTATTTAACTGCCAGTGTGTAAGACTAGTAGCAAAAAGAAATCAACTACCATGATTCATTCTTTCACCACTCACCACCTCCATCACACCCCCTATACCCCTGTAAGGAACTTTTCTGGAAACCTGGAATACAAGTCAAATGACAGACCATCCTTGTCATTAGGTACTCACAGTCTAGAAAGGAGCTGACAAACTTTTTCTATATATGGCTAGACAATAAATATTTTAGGCTTTGTAAGCCACATATGGTCTCTGTCCCATATTCTTCATTGATTTTTGTTTTTATTTTCTAAAGTTAATTTTGGTTTAAAAAATAATAAAATTTATTTTATTTTTTAATTTTACTGGAGTATAGTTGATTTACAATGTTGCGTTTCTTTGTTTTTATGTTTAAACAACTCTTTAAAATGTAAAAATCATTTATTCAGCTCAAGGGCAGAGTAAGAAAACAAGCCAAGAGCAGAATTAGGCCTATGGGATATAGTTTGCCAATCCTTGGTGTAGTAGGAGAAACAGACAAGAACATTAATTATTATAGCAGTGTGGTAAGTATAGGGACAGAGAAGAGAGGCATGTAGATGAAACTAGTGGTGGTGATATATTCATGGTTGCCTTCCATGAGGAAATGATGATTTAGATTAAAAGCCTCAATTTTCTGAATGAAGTAAAAGGTTAGATGAAGTAAGAGTTAGTGGGATTCATGATTTTAGAAAAAAATAAATGCTGAGGGCTCAATTGTGGATCAATCCCAGAATTGTATGCTCAATCTATAAAACTGAACAATGTTCCCCAGCAGTATTGAGTAATCTTGAGGGATAAAATAAGAAGGCATGGGAGTCAGGGACAAGAAAGTTAAGGTTAACTCTGTGTGTGATTAAAGTGATGGATGATAGTATCTAGACTGAATAGAGGAGAAAAAGAAAGCAGAAAGGAATTAACAGATACAAAGAAAATAAAAGACCCAGGGATCTAGCAGTAGTAATATACTACAGATAATAACAGCACTGCTACCATTTCAATGCTGACCATGTGCTGGGCACTGTGTATATATGATTTAATTTAAACCTTCATGACAATCATAATCTACTCTAGAGTAGGTTACTATTATTATCTGCATTTCACAGAGAAGAAAATTGAGGCCTAGAAAGATTAGGTCACTTCCCAAAACCATATCCTAAGTAAAATGGCAAAAACAGATTCCAGTCTCGGTAGGCTTGACCCTAAAACTTCTGCTCTTTTTCCTTACATGTTGCCTCAGAAAAGTAAATAGAGAGTAATAAAGAGTTTATGTGATGGGATGAGCCCCATTAGGCACAGATTCAGGGTGACAGCAGGTGAAGCATAAGAGAGGTTAGGGCAGAGATGAAAGATAATTTGAGGGAATTGTACAGGCTAGGATGTTTGGTGAGCCACTCACATGGTTACTCCTTTTAAGGAATGAACAATAACTTGACCTATTTTACTATGATAGTAAAAATAATGCAATGGAAAATGGCCTTCACAAATGTGAAAGTCCTAAAAAGAAAATTTCCAAAACAACCCTATTCAATCATCTAGGTTTATTTTGGGCATTTATTCAAATCACTGGCACATCTAGATTCTAGGTGTTTTTATAAATAACAGAAATAAAATATAAGAAAATATTCTAAAAATGATTTCCTTCCTATCAGCCATTAATGATTGATAATAAACGCTGTTATGCTCCTGACCCATAATAATACCTGGTATAATAATAAATTTAAAAGAATTACACTACATAATTCAGGTTTCAGAAGTTATCCTACATATTTTTTCACATGGAGAAATAACCAAATAATAACAACAAAAAACACCAAAAACAAAACGAATAACCAAATGTGTACACCATGAGACATGCTATTTTATGTGACTTAATCTATATAATTTATAGCAGAAAAGTACACAATCCAACTTACCACATGTTTCACTTCCAGAGGTCATCAAGCCCTATAAGGAAGACACTATTATAGTATATTCCTTTCATGCACAAAGTATAGAAAATGTGGTGTTATGAGTATATATCCCAATAAATCAATATCTATCTTTGACTCTCAGTGTCAAAGGAAAAGAAAACAATGGTGTTTTCAAGTAAGAGTTTAAAAAGTTTAATGTGTTTTTATATTGGGAATAAAAAGACAGGGAAATTCATTTTTCCTTCTGGATGAAAACTGAACTTGCAGCATTTACTGATGAGATAATATGCATACAAGTGCATTTTGCCAAGCCTCTACTGTATTCATCAAATTATATTACTGACTGTAAGCCATATCTTTATTATTATGTTACCAATACTTTATGTACCAGTTAAAGTATGTTACAATGTTTCTTTTAACCAATTTTAAGATAAACCCCAACTCTGGAGATATTCAAATGAGAAAAATATGCAAAATATTAAAGTTGATAAAAATAGCATTCCCATTACTAAAATATTGAGCTACCAAAACATTTCCTGAATGTGAAAGGAAACCTCACATAACCAGAAGAAACAAAGGGAGAGACTATATACCTGATTTTATAATAGAAAGAACGAAATCTAGGATGTACTATGACCCTGAAAATAGTAACTCCTGTTCCATTCATACCTCCAAAATGGTTTGAAACAAGGCATAATTTACAAATTTCAAAAGCAGCTTGTAAAATACTCTCAAGTAATGGTCATGTTCTCTAAAAAATTTTTTGATCTGACATTTTATATAGGCTTTTTATCTGAAATCATAGCATAAGATACAATTATCAAAAATTATATTTAATAGTCTTAAGGCAACAGTTATTATAATAAACTGTTAACATCAGTTAATAAAAGAACAAAAATACTGAGCTATAGTTGTTCTAATCCCCAAAAGACTCACTTCAGGTTTTTTGTGTTCAGACTGTTCCTGATTTTGAAGTTCACTCCACTCAGCTCTTACAGATGTATCTGAGAAAAACAAAATCTTGCAATTAAAATTAACATCTTTAATCCTTGAAATTTCTTGCATTCAGGTAATATTTTAAAACAAATACTACAGATATTTAGAAATTATCACTTCTACTAAATATTTTCCCAGTTTTTATTAACTGAAGAATATTCCTTCAATTTTTTCTCCCTTGAAATTTAAAAATTCCATTATCAGAGCATAATCTACAGGTATGACAGATTGATTTATTTAGTATTAGTGAAGTTTACAGCTTCACTATTTAAAAATTCTTAAAATCAATTAAAATTAATAAAATATTGGTAAAATGCAAAGGATAAGACTGGTAGTGAGCACCTCCACTGAGCACAAGACATTGTAAATATAGTAAAGTTGTTTTTGTAACTCTTTTTCAGGATGAGGAAGAGAAATATGTATGTGATCATTTTCTCCCACTTTTCAATGATATTCTTGTGGACTTAAGTGTCACTCAACATCACCTGAGTGACGCTGCCAACAACAGAATTCAAATGTATGTCTTTTCATCTAAGTGCTATTTTTAATGAATGAAATGACAAATTATATACTGTTATACTTACATTTAATTGAACTATAGTATTTGACATAAATGCAGCCATTTTATTACCAGTCTTAGCAAATAAAAACACCACTTTAAGGTAGTTTTCATACAAAGTATTAAAAACATTTATCAGTATAAATTCAAACCTGTTTTTGAATTTAATTATACAGCTCAAGAACAACAGATTTTAATTAGCCATATTTTTCAGGGCTTATTATTAGAGTATAAAATACGTAAAATCAGAAGATACACTCACTGTGTTCATTTGCTAGTACAAATGATTCAGGAGTTCTTTCAGGTAGGGGAGGAGGCGAATCTTCACTAACATCAACATCTATATTAAATACATAAAATTTAGGCAAATTATGAACTTCTTAGAAATGTTAACTCATTTAAAAATGAACTTGTTATCTAAACAAAATGAGAGCTTTTTTGACAGTCTTAAAGATCACTGTCTTTAAGAGAACCAGTTTTAAAAACCTCAATCATTGTTGCACAGAGGAAATGTCAATGATTCTCCTGACACCCTCTAGGCATCAACCACACTGTCCTCTGAGTTTGAAGGCATCTCCAACACAGAAGCCAGCAAGCAAGTGCCTTTTCTACTGGGCTTGCTGATGATCCTTTGAATCCACAAAGGGAAGCTTTGTCATTTGAAGTCAGTGTTTCCCAAACTATAATCAACTGCTTAACTCCTTTTATGAGTTTTGCCATACTGTGGACCATATAAATATATATTTAAATCCCACTCACTTTCAACTTAATGATGTACTTCAGTCATGTTTTAAATAAATATTCATGACTAAAATAGATTGATAGTGCTAGTTATTTTTCTAATACACAAAATATAACCATTATACATTTTAGGGCAAGAGAGGGGACTTATGTATACCTATGGCTGATCCATGTTGATGTATGGTAGAAACTAACATAATATTGATAAGCAATTATCCTCCAAGTAAAAATAATTTTTAAAAAGGGTCCAGTAAAATGATGCATATGGAAAAAAATTTTTTTGCAATGTTCATTTAGTGCCTAAAATCTTGTGAACAGTACATATGACCATACTTTAAAGATACATTTCTGTGTATCCCTAACCCTTAAAAATATTAACAACTGTGCTATGATACTTTGCTGTTTTACATTTGACAGGACATACATTAAAAAGAGAGTGAAAATCAAGAAAAGCCTTTTCAATTTCCAACATGCATGAGGACAGGTATAATTACTCTGGTCCTTCCTACATTTATTTAACTGAAGCCAAAGAAAATACGGCCCCCTGGATTCTCCTGAGAAAAGTTCCAGTCCAGTCCTTTATATCAGTACTGTAACTCTTTCTTGCATATAAAGTTAAAGCAAGTAAAAGAATTATCCACCTTGCCTGGCAGTAACAGTCTGGAGTATTAATCCTATTTCCCCTTGCCCCTTTGTTACTAACAGCTCACAGTGAAGAGATAGGTACTGGAAGGAAGGAATGCACAATCTTGGCATTGTGGTGTCATTTCATAATTAAGTGAACAAATCAGGAAGTAGTCTGGTTGTTTGTATCAAGTATCTTTTGGAAACTCTATACCTCTTCTGTTGTAACAGTCCTCATTTTAAAGACTATTTTCTAACTGTATACTTGGCTTCTCAATTGCATGTGTCTTCTTGGATCTTTGAATTGCCTTTCTGTGCAATAAAATTCTGTTTCAGATGTTAGCTAACCAGAGATGCACATTTTCATAGGCTTTTGTAAATAATAACACTTTATGGAAGCCTAGTATAGCCATGTTTGAGAAATCTTTCAGGAGGCCTGAGTCAATATTAAAATCAGAATTCATAGCCAGGAATTTGTTTTCAGGCAATAACTTATGCAAAAGGTTGTTTCAGGCATCAAAATTATTCCATAACAAATTTTAAAACAAACTAACGAACAGTAATCTAATCCTGGTGCCAATGGTTCATCCACAAGGTAAAGAATGAATAACATTAAAATATAGGACTGCTTGAGGGACTTCCCCGGCAGTCCAGTGGTTAAGAATCCACACTTCCACTGCAGGATATATAAGTTCGAGCCCTGGTTAGGGAACTAAGATCCCAGTACAGTGTGATCAAAACAAACAAAAAAGAACTGCCTGTAGTTATGTTGTAACACAGAATGTTCTACAAGAAAATCTTTAATGCCAAAGTCATTTAAGCATAGTTTTGGTCACACTGCACTGCCTGATATACTAAAACAAACAAAAAAAACAAAAATGACAATTTCTTATCTATGTATTTCCTTGTGTAGCTATAACCTAGCGGTTATTTTTCAAATCCTGAGGTTGAGGGAAAAAATATTAACAATTTTAAATTATGCCAAACTGTTATAATATTATGGCAACCAGTATCTTCTGAAGACCCCTCAAATGCAAAAAATCAAGAACTAGCTTAATTTTTAGTAAATTTAAGAAACTAGCTTAGACTCTCATCTATTCTATCAGATACATCCCCAAAATAAAGAAAATGATAAAAAAAAATAAAGAATGTTTAAGATGAGGAAAACAGGAACCACAGTATGGGTGAACTTATCAGGTCAGAACTGCACATAATAAATAGCAGTCCGTATGTGTCACTACCAAAGTTCATGGACAAGTAAAAGGCCATTGATAATCTATCAGTAAATAGCTTTTGTGTTTATATATTTGCTCTCAACTTTATGGTCTGTTTAAGATAGCAATCATGTTAATTTTTATCAGATTAAAGAAGAATTTCAAGACCCAATGATACATCATGGAACTTAGGGCATATGTTATCTTAAGATGCTTAGACTGCTTAAGGAGTCATTAATTCAACAATAGTAGCACTGATGATTAGATATGGAAATATCCCATTTTTTACTGACTGAATTAAACTTCCCATATTCTGTTAAACAGCTGCAACATTGCTCCTTGGTTAAACTCATTGTTGAAAGGAGCCTTTACTAAGAACAATTTTAAAAAGGTATGTTGTAGTTAAAAGATCATAAAAGCTAATGAAATAGATTATCTGTTATATTTTTGTTGTTTAGTTAACTAAGTCATGTCCAACTCTTTGCGGACTGTAGCCCACTCCTCTGTCGATGAAATCTTCCAGGCAAGAATACTGGAGTGGGTTGCCATTTCTTTCTCCTGAGGATCTTCCCAATCCGGGGATAGAACCCTCATTTCCTGCACTGGTAGGCTGATTCTTTACCACTGAGCCAACTGGAAATCCCTTACTTTCTGTAACATACATGGGTGAAATTAAACAGCCAATATGCCAGTGTCACTTGAAGTAATTCTGCTGCTGCTAAGTCACTTCAGTCGTGTCCGACTCTGTGTGACCCCATAGACGGCAGCCCACCAGGCTCCCCCATCCCTGGGATTCTCCAGGCAAGAATACTGGAGTGGGTTGCCATTTCCTTCTCCAATGCATGAAAGAGAAAAGTGAAAGTGAAGTCGCTCGGTCTGTCCGACTGTTTGCGACCCCATGGACTGCAGCCCACCAGGCTACTCCATCCATGGGATTTTTCAGGCAAGAGTACTGGGGTGGGGTGCCATTGCCTTCCCCCTGAAGTAATTCTACCTTTTCTAAATTATTTCCAACTATTTAATCATAGAAACTTTGACCCATTTATACTAAGAATTTTAAGATATAAGAAGATCAAGTTTTCAGTTACAACAATTGAAAAATTTTGGAAACACAAAGTCTGGTAATGCAATGTGATCAAACTAAGGTAACAATAAAAATGAAACTAAGGTAACAATAAAAATTGTTGTTTACTGTTCAGTTGCTAAGTCATGTTTGACTCTTGTGATCCCATGGACTGTAGCCCACCAGGGTCCTCTGTCCATGGGATTTCCCAGGCAAGACTACTAGAGTGGGTTGCTATTTCCTTCTCCAAGGGATCTTCTGACCCAAGGATTGAACCCATGTCTCCTGAACTGACAGGCCGATTCTTTACCACTGAGCCACCAGGAAAGCCAACGGTAGAGGCTTACTTAAAAAAAAAAAATTAGCATCAAAAATAATTGAATTTTGCTGTATGTTCCGGAGTAATGTGTGGAATAAAACATAATGAGTTAATATAACAAAACTGCTTAGAACAGTGACTGACTGGCACAGAGTAAAAATTTTAAGTGTAGATACTATGATTATTACCTTTTTCAGCACCTGAATGTTTTGTTCCCGCTATATCATGTCTAGCAATGGACATTGGTAATACTTTCCTTGTAGAAATGCTACTAGTGGCAGCAGAGACAGTGGCACTTGCTGTTGAAATACTGGTTTTATTCTTGGTCACAGTACCATCAGAGTTCCTTTCATCTGAGTCAGAGTCATCAGAGTGAAGAGGATTAGTAAAACTGAGGGGTGCTCTGAACAGAGGGGAACTGTCATGATGATCTGCAAGATCATCGGTTTCAACTTGTATTGTGGGGCTTGGTGTTGAACTCACAGTTTTCATTGTTTGACAGTGGATATCTGAGGATTTGCCTTCAGATGAATCAGGCATAGGTAGAGTGTTCTCAGGTCCATGAAATGACCACGTTAAATGTCCTTTTCCATCAAGAGGTAAGTGGTCTGGCCTTGGAGGTGTGTCTGAATTCTTCTGTGATGCTTCTGGTAGAATAATCGGATCTTTATTTGACTGTGTTGCATTGCAGTCCACGCAAGAATTCTGGGAAATATCATCAACTTTTAGATCTCTTGAACTCAATTCCTGTGACTTAGAGATTTTATCAACTGTACACGGTGAAGCCGAAGCCGATTTCATTTTAATTGCGTGTCCCCTATTTAAGAGTGTGTTCCCATCAAAACTTCTTGGTCCTTCTTGAAGAGGAACCTTCTTAATCTCAAAACTTAAATTTCGCTCCAATTTTTTATCTATCTGTTCAATAGTTGATTCATTTTTCCCTGTAAGTTCTGTTGACTTATTATAATTTCTGTTGAGGTCTGTTGAAGGTTGTTCTGATGAAACCATGTGCAACACTGGCTTTGGATGGTATCTGTCATTGTCCTGCCACACAGTAGTGACTGTTGGAAAAGCTGAAGGGGGAGAAGGCGTCAAGATGGGGGGCACTGGGTGAGGTTCTGGAGGCTGCAGTATTTCTTCCTTAGCATCCCCTTCTACAAGGCAACTGGAAAACATGAAAAAAAAAGGTATTATAAGAATGTTCATCCTTTTAAAAAATAAGTTGATAGGTAAGTTATATAGCTAAGCCTCTTATGTTAAAAGTCAACAAATAAAGTCTGTGGTTATGAATAAAAAATTAAAACTTGGCCAACTAAGAAAATCAAATATTTAACAAGGTAGTTAATATATGAACATTGTTTCAAGAAGTCAAATAATATTAAGAATTTTAATGAAAAAATCAGCGGTCCCCTCCCGGCCCTCCAGTTACCCTGAAACATCAAGTTTCAAATTTCTTTTTTTTTTAATTTAAAAAAAAATTAATTGAAGGATAACCACTTTACAGTATTGTGTTGGTTTCTGGCATACATCAACATGAATCACCCATAGGTATACATAAGTCCCCTTCCTCTTGAATTTCCCTCCCACTTTTCACTCCATGCCACCCCTCTAGGTTGTCACATGACATGAAGTCGCTCGGTCGTGTCCGACACTTTGCGACCCCAGGGACTGTAGCCCACCTGGCTCCTCCGTCCATGGGATTCTCCAGGCAAGTGTACTGGAGTGGGTTGCCATTTCCTTCTCCAGGGAATCTTCCTGACCCAGGGATCGAATGCAGGTCACCTGCATTGCAGGCAGACACTTTAATCTCTGAGCCACCAGGGAAGCCATCTAGGTTGTCACAGAGCCCCACTTTCAGTTCCCTGAGANCCTCCGTCCATGGGATTCTCCAGGCAAGTGTACTGGAGTGGGTTGCCATTTCCTTCTCCAGGGAATCTTCCTGACCCAGGGATCGAATGCAGGTCACCTGCATTGCAGGCAGACACTTTAATCTCTGAGCCACCAGGGAAGCCATCTAGGTTGTCACAGAGCCCCACTTTCAGTTCCCTGAGACATACAGTAAATTCCCACTGGCTATCCACTTTACCTACGGTAGTGTATTACATGCTATTCTCTCCCTAAAGTTTCAACTTTTTAAAAACTGCTGTTTCTAAGAATTACATCCATATTTCAAAATATTAAATGCACAAACTTATTCTGGATCTTTCTATTTCACACATACTTTACTGTCTTCCAGCTACGTAAATGTCTTCTCCATCTTTCTAAGACTACTGTTTGGCTAGTGCAGTCTTATGACTAAAGCTATCATTCATAGCAATAATAGCATCATTTCCTATTTTTTCTTACATAAGTCTTGTTTTTCCCTAATAATTGCCTTGGGTTTCCTATATATTATCAGTAATTCAGTCCTTCAAATTTTCCTGCAGATTTGAACACCTCCTCTCAACTGGTCAATAACCACCAAGAGAGGCCAATAACTGGCCACATAACCATCAATACCACAGACATCCCTCTTAGAAACCTTGAGCTGCCCACTTCAGTTTGGACCACTGGCCCGAGTCCACCACAGAGCAGACGATCCTGCTACCTGATCCCATCTTCCTTTTCCTAAGTACACAACACTTGATTTAGTGGGTTATACCCTCCAATTGCTTCTTCAGTTCAGTTCAGTTCAGTCGCTCACTCGTGTCTGACTCTTTGCAATACCATGAATCACAGCACGCCAGGCCTCCCTGTTCATCACCATCTCCCAGAGTTCACTCAGACTCACGTCCATCGAGTCCATGATCCCATCCAGCTATCTCATCCTTGGTCATCCCCTTCTCCTCCTGCCCCCAATCCCTCCCAGCATCACAGTCTTTTCCAATGAGTCAACACTTTGCATGAGGTGGCCAAAGTACTGGAGTTTCAGCTTTAGCATCATTCCTTCCAAAGAAATCTCAGGGTTGATTTCCTTCAGAATGGACTGGTTGGATCTCCTTGTAGTCCAAGGGACTCTCAAGAGTCTTCTCCAACAATTCTTCGGCGCTCAGCCTTCTTCACAGTCCAACTCTCACATCCATACATGACCACAGGAAAAACCATAGCCTTGACTAGATGGACCTTAGTCGGCAAAGTAATGTCTCTGCTTTTGAATATACTATCTAGGTTGGTCATAACTTTTCTTCCAAGGAGTAAGAGTCTTCTAATTTCATGGCTGCAGTCACCATCTGCAGTGATTTTGGAGCCCCAAAAAATAAAGTCTGACGCTGTTTCCACTGTTTCCCCATCTATTTCCCATGAAATGATGGGACCAGATGCCATGATCTTCATTTTCTGAATGTTGAGCTTTAAGCCAACTTTTTCACTCTCCTCTTTCACTTGCATCAAGAGGCTTTTTAGCTCCTCTTCACTTTCTGCCATAAGGGTGGTGTCATCAGCATATCTGAGGTTATTGATATTTCTCCCGGCAATCTTGATTCCAGCTTGTGTTTCTTCCAGTCCAGCGTTTCTCATGATGTACTCTGCATATAAGTTAAATAAGCAGGGAGACAATATACAGCCTTGACGTACTCCTTTTCCTATTTGGAACCAGTCTGTTGTTCCATGTCCAGTTCTAACTGTTGCTTCCTGACCTGCATACAGATTTCTCAAGAGGCAGGTTAGGTGGTCTGGTATTCCCATCTCTTTCAGAATTTTCCACAGTTTATTGTGATCCACACAGTCAAAGGCTTTGGCATAGTCAATAAAGCAGAAATAGATGTTTTTCTGGAACTCTCTTGCTTTTTCCATGATCCAGCGGATGTTGGCAATTTGATCTCTGGTTCCTCTGCCTGTTCTAAAACCAGCTTGAACATCAGGGAGTTCACGGTTCACATATTGCTGAAGCCTGGCTTGGAGAATTTTGAGCATTACTTTACTAGCGTGTGAGATGAGTGCAATTGTGCGGTAGTTTGAGCATTCTTTGGCATTGCCTTTCTTTGGAATTGGAATGAAAACTGACCTTTTCCAGTCCTGTGGCCACTGCTGAGTTTTCCAAATTTGCTGGCATATTGAGTGCAGCACTTTCACAGCATCATCTTCCAGGATTTGAAACAGCTCAACGGGAATTCCATCACCTCCACTAGCTTTGTTCTTAGTGATGCTTTCTAAGGCCCACTTGACTTCACATTCCAAGATGTCTGGCTCTAGATTAGTGATCACATCCTCATGATTATCTGGGTCGTGAAGATCTTTTCTGTACAGTTCTTCTGTGTATTCTTGCCACCTCTTCTTAATATCTTCTGCTTCTGTTAGGTCCATACCATTTCTATCCTTTATCGAGCCCATCTTTGCATGAAATGTTCCCTTGGTATCTCCAATTCTCTTGAAGAGATCTCTAGTCTTTCCCATTCTGTTGTTTTCCTCTATCTCTTTGCATTGATTGCTGAAGAAGGCTTTCTTATCTCTTCTTGCTATTCTTTGGAACTCTGCATTCAGATGCTTATATCTTTTCTTTTCTCCTTTGCTTTTCGCCTCTCTTCTTTTCAGTGCTATTTGTAAGGCTTCTCCAGACAGCCATTTTGCTTTTTTGCATTTCTTTTCCATGGGGATGGTCTTGATCCCTGTCTCCTGTACAATGTCACGAACCTCATTCCATAGTTCATCAGGAACTCTGTCTATCAGATCTAGGCCCTTAAATCTATTTCTCACTTCCACTGTATAATCATAAGGGATTTGATTTAGGTCATACCTGAATGGTCTAGCGGTTTTCCCTACTTTCTTCAATTTAAGTCTGAATTTGGAAATAAGGAGTTCATGATCTGAGCCACAGTCAGCTCCTGGTCTTGTTTTTGTTGACTGTATAGAGCTTCTCCATCTTTGGCTGCAAAGAATATAATCAATCTGATTTCGGTGTTGACCATCTGGTGATGTCCATGTGTAGAGTCTTCTCTTGTGTTGCTGGAAGAGGGTGTTTGCTATGACCAGTGCATTTTCTTGGCAAAACTCTATTAGTCTTTGCCCTGCTTCATTCCGCATTCCAAGGCCAAATTTGCCTGTTACTCCAGGTGTTTCTTGACTTCCTACTTTAGCATTCCAGTCCCCTATAATGAAAAGGACATCTTTTTTGGGTGTTAGTTCTACAAGGTCTTGTAGGTCTTCATAAAACCGTTCAACTTCAGCTTCTTCAGCATTACTGGTTGGGGCATAGACTTGGATAACTGTGATATTGAATGGTTTGCCTTGGAAACGAACAGAGATCATTCTGTCGTTTTTGAGATTGCATCCAAGTACTGCATTTCGGACTCTTTTGTTGACCATGATGGCTACTCCATTTCTTCTAAGGGATTCCTGCCCACAGTAATAGATATACTGGTCATCTGAGTTAAATTCACCCATTCCAGTCCATTTTAGTTCGCTGATTCCTAGAATGTCGACGTTCACCCTTGCCATCTCTTGTATGACCACTTCCAATTTGCCTTGATTCATGGACCTGACATTCCAGTTTCCTATGTAATACTGCTCTTTACAGCATCGTATCTTGCTTCTATCACCAGTCACATGCACCACTGGGTATTGTTTTTGCTTTGGCTCCATCCCTTCATTCTTTCTGGAGTTATTTCTCCACTGATCTCCAGTAGCATATTGGGCACGTAATGACCTGGGGAGTTCCTCTTTTGGTATCCTATCATTTTGCCTTTTCATACTGTTCTTGGGGTTCTCAAGGCAAGAATACTGAAGTGGCTTGCCATTCCCTTTCTCCAGTGGACCACGTTCTGTTGCTTCTTAAAAGCTATAAAAAGGAAAAAATTTCCCAAGGCCTACATAATTATTATATTTTTATATTAATAATTATTATATTATTATAGTTTTCATAATTATCATATTTTACTGACTTTTGGGAAAGGAATAGAATCCTAGACTAGATGTAACTTTCCTTCAGAATTTTATATCACAATTATGATTCCTGTTCCTTTGAATGTGAGCTGTTTTTTCTCCCTCTTGGAGCTTTCAGGTTCTCTCTCTTTTTCTCTCTTTCAAAAAATAAACATAAAAACAACCTTTGATGTTCTATAATCTCATGCATGCTAAATTGCTCAGTTGTGTCTGACTCTGCAATCCAATGGACTGCAGCCCCCCAGGCTCCTCTATCCATGGGGATTTCCCAGGCAAGGATACTGGAGTGCGTTGCCATGCCCTCCTCCAGGGGATCTTCCCTACTCAGGGATCAAACCCAGGTCTCTTGCATTGCAGGTAGATTCTTTACCATCTGAGCCACCAGGGAAGCCCACAATCTCACGGTGTTAAACTTTTTAAAATCCATTGTATTATAGTTTTTAATCTATTATATTGAGAACTTTCTATACAAATATATATGTTAATACTAGGGACTTACTTCTTTGCTAATTTATTCCCTTCCAGTCTCCTTCCAGACTATGGCTAGGTTTAGTTATTGTTACTACTATCACTATGTGACATACTTCCTAGTTTGATTCTCTAATATCTTTTCTCCACATTTTCTCTTTTTGTTCATTTTCTTGGGAAATTTCCTTATCTTTGAGCCTTCCTTAATTAAAATTAAATTTTAATTTTAAAAACTTATGCTGCTGCTGCTAAGTCACTTCAGTCGTGTCCGACTCTGTGTGACCCCATAGACGGCAGCCCGCCAGGCTCCCCCCATCCCTGGGATTCTCCAGGCAAGAATACTGGAGTGGGTTGCCATTTCCTTCTCCAATGCATGAAAGAGAAAAGTGAAAGTGAAGTCGCTCAGTCTGTCCGACTGTTAGCAACCCCATGGACTGCAGCCCACCAGGCTCCTCCGTCCATTGGATTTTCCAGGCAAGAGTACTGGGGTGGGGTGCCATTGCCTTCCCCAAAAACTTATGCTATCATTTTTAATCTCCAAGAGTATCTTCTTTATTATGATCTGGCTCTCTGGTTCTTATCTCATGGTTGTAGTATTAAGTACTGAGAAAACAGACAGGCCCCTCCCCCCATTGTGTGTTGTCTCTATTTCATCCAAGTCCCCTTTTCCCCTGCTTATTTGGATATGTCTTTCATGTTAGAACCTTTTATCAAATGTCTGATAATTCCTGGCTCTGTTCATTTTAAATCTACAATTTAAATATTTATAAACCAGAATCATATGACTGACTAAATCTAATACAACAAACGAGCCTTCTTCTCCAATAACTCCAATATAATCTACACAACAGATTAACTTGCTTACTGAAGCCATACTAAAAAATAAAGTATACTTTTTTTTAAAATCAGTCTTATGCTATTTGAATTTTATTTTCAGTTAGCAAAGTATTCTTTGTGGATCACAATGAAATTCTGCCAATTTACTCTGCTGCTGCTGCTAAGTCGCTTCAGTTGTGTCCAACTCTGTGCAACCTCATAGACTGCAGCCCACCAAGCTCCCCCTTCCTGGGATTCTCCAGGAAGAACACCAGAGTGGCTTGCCATTGCCTTCTCCAATGCATGAATGTGAAAAGTGAAAGTGAAGTCGCTCAGTCATTTCTGACTCCTAGCGACCTCATGGACTGCAGCCCACCAGGCTCCCCTGTCCCTGGGATTCTCCAGGCAAGAACACCAGAGTGGGTTGCCATTGCCTTCTCCACTGCATGAAAGTGAAAAGTGAAACTGAAGTCGCCCAGTCATGTCCGACTCTTAGCAACCCCATGGACTGTAGCCTACCAAGCTCCTCCGCCCATGGGATTTTCCAGGCAAGAGTACTGGAGTGGGTTGCCATTGCCTTCTCCGAATTTACTCTACTGCATGAATAAGAAAGAAGGTGACGTAAGTGTGTTATACAAAAGCACACACACATAAAAATTTGAGTATNTAGCCTACCAAGCTCCTCCGCCCATGGGATTTTCCAGGCAAGAGTACTGGAGTGGGTTGCCATTGCCTTCTCCGAATTTACTCTACTGCATGAATAAGAAAGAAGGTGACGTAAGTGTGTTATACAAAAGCACACACACATAAAAATTTGAGTATATATCCCCCCAAAAAACCCTGATGTAAGCTGAAAGAACATTTTTCTGTTAACACTCATTTAGTACTTTTAAAAATTGCCTTTTTGTTTGTTGAAGAAAAATAGGAGTCAAAGTTTTTAAAAAGGTATATCAGAAGGGTTTAAAATTCAGAACACTCTACTCATTCTCCTTCAAAATTAGGAAGAGGCTACCACTATTTGTTGTTGGAGATAGATGACCATATAAATCACAAATATCAGTGCACACTTTGAGGACCTCTACCTTGGCTCAATCTCAAAATCCAAATGAAAAGATTTTAGTACAGCAAAATAATGTTTCTTAATTTCCTTTAAGGTCATTATAGTGTCTTTAAGACTCTAAAGAACTGATATGGGAGACAAAAAAGTTAGAGAACTGGCAATCTATATAGGTTTAAACTGGTACCTTCCACAGCAAATACGAAAATGAAAATCAAACAAGAGCTGCTGAGAAGTACTAGTGGGCAGTTGACACCCTGAGCATTTAAACAATGACGCCTAAAACCATCTGTATAGGCTTCCTGATCTTCCTTATAGAAGCATGCAAAAGAATTCTGAGACTATAATATATAATAACTATTATATCTTTTCTTACTTATTATAAGCTTTTATTTTTGTAAAGAAGGATCTCCTAAAGTACAGTAACTCAATGCCAAGACACAATCATAGTTGCCTCACCCAACTTCAGTCAACTACTATCTAAGTTTTAAGGGGAAAAAAAATTGGTGAATCCTATACAAAGAAGTTCTACTTTGAGGAAGGTCAGGCTATTTGGGCACATCTATGCTCGGGATAAGACACAGTCAAATCATCCCAACAGTATTATTACAAATCTTCCACTGTGCCTCCTTTTAATTCAGTAACTCAATCTTAATTCCACATTGTAAAGAGAAAACCAACATTTGGTGAAAACCAAGTATGTTCCATGTCCTATACGTAGCATTTTCATATAGTTCATTTCATTTACTTCTCAGGAAATTGGTTACTTAAAAAGAAACCAATGAACCAACTAAACAAACACAAAACAAAAAATCAAATAAACTGACTTACAACTTCAAAGCTCATAAGCAGCCGAAAAGGATTTGAAACAAAATCATTTTGACTACATATATTCTTTCCAAACTACGATCTACCTGACCTAGCACTAACCTGAAAGAAATGGGAAAGAAAAAGAGTAACAGGAATATATATTTTTATCTATTATAAATGAGCACTTGGTATGAAACTGAGATAATCTAGAGATAAACTAACTCATCTTTGCTAATAATATTATTTAACCTCTTCATATAACTTCAACATGCAAATAATTTGACAGTCTTATTACTTGTTATTAGAAAACTGAAATAAATCTTTAGCTAAAATTTTAGTTGCACCATATCAAAAGATGAGCTATAATCAATTCATGATTATGTTCACTGTTCTGGTATACTATTGAAATTTTATCTAAATTGAAAATAATTTTTTATAGTATACCATTAAAAGATCAGCTGCCATACATATGCTACATTCTAAACAAAAGAATGATAAGAGAAGTTATTAAAAAAAAAAAACTTAGTAATATTCAGATTTTTGTTGTTGTTTTAGTAACAGTAAGTAAAAGATAAGTATCCTTTCAAACAAAATGTGACATACAATACCTGCGGGTCCTTGGTGGTTTTGGAGGGGGAGAATCTTGTTTGTCATGATCTATGGAGCTGATCATATTTTCAGTGTTAACTTCATTCTGCCAAGAGTGAAAAAAGCTTCATTAAGGTTAAGGGAAAAATAATTTTCATTCCTCATGTTTCAGATAAACTTTTTTACTGGGCTTTTGAATGTTTAAACAATGTTAATTTTGCTAAATAATAAAATAGGTATTATATCTTCTATATTTAAGAATGAAAAGCCAGATTCAATGAGAAAAAAAAAAAAAAAAAAAAAGTCCATCTCCAGTTACTAAAAAAGTCAATCGTATACAGCAGCATTTCAACACACTTCAAATGTTCCTGCAAAGAAACAGATGTTTCAAGAAAATGAAGATCAAAGATCTTTTTATTAAGGCATCACTACCACTAGATTTGTAACATGCAGATGTTGGGGGAGGGGGAATCACAAAGTAAGTCTTATGTCTTAAACTCCTTGGAGACATATATTGCTACCTACTATTTTTAAACAGGTCCTGAAACGAACTTTAATCATTCATTGCTACACCATCCTTCTGTCAACATAGAATGCCTACTCCATTAGGGTACACAACCCCTATATCACTCCCTAACCAAATGGACCCAAAAAAAGCAGGCAGAGCCTCCAGGGATATACTTGGTTCTTGCTGGTGACATGGACCAGTGAAGTCATTAAAAGGGATGATCAAGAGTTAGTACAGGTTTAGGTTGTATTTAGTTATGATTGTGAATAGAGATGTGAAATTATTATATAAAATATTGTCTTGAATTAGTTTATAGCTTCAGAAAGTACCTCATTTTAGGCTGTGTTAATTCTGGGCCAGAAGACAAGAATGATTTTCACTCTTGCCTACATCTTAGATAATTTTAGAAAACAAACAATAAACAAACATCTTTCTAGATACTAACTATAATCAACTAAAAAGTTAGTCACTCAGTTGTGTCTGTCTCTTTGTGACCCTATGAACTGTGTCAACTAAAAACTCTGAAACTGTAGTTTGCTTTTTTTTAATCAAATGAACTTCTTCCATGTCCATCATGGCATCTTCTTTATATAACAGTTTCTTGCCAATGTCCTTTTTTACTAAGTATTCCCAACAAAAGGAATCAGAGACTTTAACTCTACAGCAAATTTTAGTGTACCCGTCTCCTAATATCAGATGCATCTGAAGTGTCTTACACATCTTACTGTGTATCTTGTTCTAATCAAAACAAGAGTTACATTATGAGATGAAAGTTTTCATCCTTCATTAGCCACCTCTCAAATTGGAGGCTTCTGTTTTAGGAATATCTGCTATAGATAGGGTGACCATACAATTTATTGTCCAAATTAGGCCTTGTACACCTAGACAATGAGAATAAACTGATTTTGTTTCAAGTAAATCAGGACGTTTCATTACCACACTTTTAGATCCTCAGCTATCACCAGAATTTAGACTCTGCATCATAAAGATTCCTCTAATATGGTAGTGATTCATTTGTTTATTATTTCTATTAAACAATCATACACCCAAAATAACACTCATTAATATTTTTGTACCAAAATCTATATAAATATTCTAAGTAGGTTAAATAACTGGTTGTAACCTACAAAAACACAGCAATTTGTAGTAATTAAAACATAAATAGCCTCACATCATGTCAAGTCAGGTTTTGCTGCAAAATACCAAACACACACACACACACACAAACACACCAACCATACGTTTCCCCTACATTTTCAATTTCAGAACAGCAGGCATTGGAAAGGATACAAAAATGCAAGGACATGGCCCCTAACTTCTAAAATTATATAACCATCCAACGAAAAAAGTGGTAAAATCTGTACACTGAAGCTAGGAAATCAGAGAAAGGAAAAGTTATAGATGAGAATATTAAGGATATAGTTGGGAAAATATTAATAAGTTGAAAATATGAATGTACCATGCAGAATGGCATTAAGGGGTGCATAAGACACTGACAAGGAGAACAGAGGCACAAGGTATGGAACAGGTGGGACTGAAACAGGAAGAGAAAGGAAGGGTTATTTGCAGGCAAATGACCACATATGACGAAGGAAAGAAGGTGTCATTAAAGACTCCTTATTCTGGGTGAAAATGTGCCGTTAACAAAAAGGGACAAAAGACCTTCTAGGGGAGGTCAGATTACGAGCCTGTTAAATTTCTAGTAATTAAAGGCATCAATGTGGCAATGCAGAAATGCAACTCAAGAGAGCCACTGACCACATTGCAAGAACAAAACCTCCTACTCATTGGACTTACGAACGGAACAATTCCTAGTTTTTACCTACGGTTTGCTGTACTTTTGTATCTTCTGATCCTCTTATATATACACCTTCTGTTGCCACATTTGTCCTAAAGTATACTGCGCTCTTTGGCTGCTTTTATTACCAGTTAAAACAATCACCAACTTTTGAAGTTGAAAGGTATTTTAGAAATTAAAGAATCTACCAGAGATTAGGTTCTAGTGTACTGTTTGTTTCAAGCAGAGATTACTAAAATTACTTTTTAAAAAGTTCTGACCATCTTCACCCATTTCACTAAAATTATTTTATGTATTAATATTTCCAAATAACAGAACTGTATCAAGGGCCACCAAAAAAAATCAGAACATAATAATCAAATACTTAAAGATGACACCATTCTTATGGCAGAAAGAGAAGAACTAAAGAGCCTCTTGATGAAAGTGAAAGAGGAGAGTGAAAGTTGGCTTAAAACTCAACATTCAGAAAACCAAGATCATGGCATTCAGTCCCATTGTTTCATGGCAAATAGATGGGGAGACAGTGGAAACAGTGAGAGATTTTATTTTTGCGGGCTCCAAAATCACTGCAGCCATGAAATTAAAAGACGCTTGCTCTTTGGAAGAAAAGCTATGACCAACATAGACAGTGTATTAAAAAGCAGAGATATTACTTTGCCAACAAAGGCCTGTCTAGTCAAGACTATGGTTTTTTCAGTAAGTCATGTATGGATGTGAGAGTTGGGTTATAAAGAAAGCTGAGTGCCAAACAATTGGACTGCAAGGAGATCCAACCAGTCCATCCTAAAGGAAATCAATCTTGAATATTCACTGGAAGGACTGATGCTGAAGCTGAAACTCCAATACTTTGGCCACCTGATGAGAAGAACCGGCTCACTGGAAAAGACTCTGATGCTGGGAAAGATTGAAGGCAGGAGGAGACATAGGATGAGATGGTTGGATGGCATCACCTACATGATGGACATGAGTTTGAGTAAACTCCAGGAACTGGTGATGGACAGGGAGGCCTGGCGTGCTGCAGTCCATGGGTTGCAAAGAGTTGGACATGACTGAGCGACTGAACTGAACTGAACTAAGGACGTATTATCAGTTGCAGGACAAAATAAGTACTAAAACAAGGTGCTAAAAAAAAAAAACACGCATGTGAGGAAAAAATTCAGAATTCGATAATATCACTCCTAAAATGTACAACATAAACATAAGGATCATAACACAAATTAACAATAATTGTTAACAACACTGTAACAACAATGTTGTTACTCAATAATCCTAAAACTGAAAATTCTGGCATCAACTGATGGTAGAAAAAAAGGATGTGTGCACACCTTAGAGATCCTGCTTACTGAAGTATTTCTATATCCCAAGTCCATGCTACTGAATCTGAAAATAAATTTTCTCTTTAGATCTCCTACTCTTGGAAGTTATTTTAGTTGTAGTTGTAAATATCTCTAACAAATACTATTTATTAAAGAGTTATATTGTTGACTAGCATTTCAAACTAAAATCTCTACAAAAATAATTCCAGAACATAGAGCTTTAAGAGGTTTTAATTCCTCAACTTCCATATTAGGTAGTTGCTGCTAAGTCACTTCAGTCGTGTCCGACTCTGTGCGACCCCATAGACAGCAGCCCACCAAGCTCCCCGGTCCCTGGGATTCTCCACGCAAGAACACTGGAGTGGGTTGCCATTTCCTTCTCCAATGCGTGAAAGTGAAGTCGCTCAGTCTTGTCCAACCCTCAGCAACCCCATGGACTGCAGCCTACCAGGCTCCTCTGTCCATGGGATTTTCCAGACAAGAGTACCAGAGTAGGGTGCCATTGTCTAAGTAGTGAGAGAAATAAGAAATGGAGATTTATGATTATTTCTCAGAGCACCGGTTCAAAAACATAAGTAATATATTTCAAATCATTTTACTCATCATACAATTATAAGATAATTTCCTCCAATTTTTTAGATCCCACATTTCTCCAACTGGGATTTGTGGCTTCCAACCATATATAAACATGTTTAAAAAACAGCTCATTTATATTTTAAAGTACCTAGAAAACAAGATTTCTTAAGAGAAAAACATTAAAAAATTATCTAAAATGATAAGCTATCTTATCTTCTGTCTACTTGTCTTTCCACTTTTTTATACATTCATCCACTGAAAAATACAGTTCCAGACATTATGGTACACAACCTTTGGCAAAGTTATCAAATACAGCTTTCTTAGAATGGATTCTATATAAAATTGTTTTTCCCTCTTGCAAAATAGGAAAACCTACCTTGTTCAATGGCAAATTCAGCGGTCACCCTGTCAGCTTTAACAGAAGTTAAAGTTGCAAACATGTAGTATGTGCCTCCTATATAACCAGGCAATGAGATGAGAGACTAGGACTGACATAACTACTATTTCTATTGTATGTTATTTCACCTAATCTCATATAATGTATGATTTTTCTTGTATTCCTTGGGGATTTTTAAACCTCTGAGCTACTAGGCAGAAACTATAACAAAATTATACTTGTAATGTGGAGTTCAGTATAGTAAAAAGGAAGTTTAATTTTAGGAATAAAATGTAAAGAAAAATCAGGTAATAAGAAAAACAAAGATGAAAATAATGCAACATTTATCACACATTTTCTGGAGATAACTTAAATACAGTTAAAAGCTTTAAAAAATACAACACTGAACATTGTATTTTTTTTTTCCTAGCAAAGGCAACAAAAGCAAAGTTAAGCAAGTGGAATTATATCAAACTAAAAACCTTCTGAATAGCAAAGAAAACAATCAGGAAAATTTAAAGGCGACCTACCAAATGGGAAACAATATTTGCAAACCATGTATCTGATGAGGGGTTATTACCTAAAAAAATTTAAGGAACTCACAGAACACTGTAGCAAAAAAAAAAAAAAAAACCCCACAAACAAGTCAATTAAAAAATGGGTGAAGATTTGAAAGATAATTTTTCCAAAGAAGACACAATGATGGCCAACAGGTATGTGAAAAGGGAAAGATGAAAATCAAAACCATACTAAGACCTCGTACCCGTCAAAACGGCAATTATCAAAAAGGCAAGGGAAAAACAACAGAGAACCTTTGTGTATTGTTGGTAGGAATGCAAACTGATGCAGCCATTATAAAAAACAGCAGAGAGGTTCCTCAAAAAATTAAGAATAGAACCACCATATGATAGAACTACCAGCAATTCTACTTCTGTATATTTATCTGAAGAAAACAAAACACTAAGTTGAAGATAAACACACACAAATGGAATATCATTTAGTCTTAAAAAAGAATGAAATCGTGCCATTTCCAACAACATGAATGGAACTTGAGGGCATTATACCAAGTGAATTAAGTCAGAGAAAAGACAAATACCGTATGATCTCATATGTGGAAAAAGAAAACAAAAAACCAGACCCAAAGATACAGAAAACAGATTGGTGCTTGAAAGAGGTGGTGTCAGTGGTAGACCCAAAGTGAGTGAAACAGGGTCAAAATTTGCAAATTTCCACTTACAAGTAAGTCATAGGATAGAATATACAGTTTGATGACTATAATTAATAATACTGTATTTTATATTTGAAGGCTCCTAAGAGTAAATGGGCTTCCCAGGCGGTGCCAGTAGTAAAGTATCTGCCTGCCGGTGCAGGAGACATAAGACATGGGTTCAATCCCTGGGACAGAAAGATCCTCTGGAGAAGAGCATGACAAGCCACTCCAGTATTCTTGCCTGGAGAATCCCATGGATAGAGGAGCCTGCTGGCTACAATACAAAGGGTCACACAGAGTCAGACATGACTAAAATGACTTAGCACATAAGAGAATACATATTAACAGTTCTTAACCACAAGAAAAAAATTCTGTTAACTATGTATGATGATGGATATTAACTAGACTTATTATAGTGATAATTTCACAATATATGCAAATATTGAATCACAATGGTGTACACCTGAAAGTAATGTTACATGTTAAGTATATCTCAACAAAAATTAATGTAAATAATTTCCATACATTAAAAATATTTTTGTTTCTAGGAATAAGGAAGTGGTGTAACTCTGAAATACAAAAACTTTAACTTTGAAATTAATATTGCATTTATGGAAAAAAACAAAAATATTTTTCAAATAAAGTTTAAAGAAAAATGTAGCCTACTTAGTTTTTGTAAATTTAAAGGAGCCTCAAGTTAGGTAAAATTATACACAGTAATACACAGACATTCTACTCTATATTATAAAATATTTGGCTATGTTGAGCACAGGCCATAACAGGCTTTAATTAAACTAAAGAGAAAACAGATGTGATAATACATGAGGCATAGTTGTACAATGATTCCTTTGTTGAGGAAGGAAATAAGAATGAGGTCACATATATGAATCTTAAAAATCTGAAACTATCACATGTTTAATAAAGGAAATACACTATCCCCCAAATCCATGGGTCAATATTCTATTACTTAACACACTGAGGTAATAAGCATTTGGTTAAGTAATCTCGCATTTGTAACACCAAGATATTTCAAACAAATAGTCTCAGAAATTGCCAAAATCACATAAAAGGAGAAAAAAATTAAATGGTTATGAGGTTATAAAAATTAAAAATTAATTTTAAAAATTAAAAATTAAAAGGTTATAAATGTTGCCACTAATATCTTCATTTTACTTAAGTTACTGGAGCTAAATTGGTTTATCAAGTGACAGTTAACTTAGGTTCAATAATAAAGATGTAAAGAAATTTATCCAGAAAAACTCCAAAAAATAGCCCAACACCTTCAAGGATAGAATGATTATATAGAGGAAGTAAGACGAGCACTTTTTTAAAAGGCAGAAAGAGAGCACTGTGAGAAAACTGTACATTTGTCAATAAAATAGCCAATAAAATCTTTTAACACTAAAACAACAAAGAACTAAAGCCCCAAAGGGACATAATCGTGGTCCTATAATTCTACTTAATTAAAAAGCACTTACAAAGTAATGACAAAACTGTATATCATGATGACCAAAAACAAAATAAAATTCATGTAGAATCAACTTAGAATTACTTTGGTTGAATGGAAGGGGAGACACAAATACAGTTAATTTGTTAAAAGTAATCTATACTTGAAATGATATTGAATTATATAATTTTTAAGATTTAAATTCATAAATATATTTTATTTAGAATATTATTTAACTTTTTTAGAGTCATTAAATTATTCATCACAGTAGAGATTGAAATAGAAAGAAAAGGAATTAAAAAATAACAAATAAAACTAATAACTAACATATTTATTATTAGAAAAAACACAAGATGAAAATTTTAAAGTGAAATATCACATCTTGGTAAAAAGTAAATTTTCTAAAATTAATATGCAAAGTACACCTACCACTCCATCAGTAATTTTCTGGGTGCCATGAATTTCATATAGTTGTAGTTGTTTTTCAAACAGTTGGGCGATAGCTCTATGAACAAGCTCATATTGCTCCTATTAAGGAGATGAAATGATAAACAAGGGAAAAGACATTAAAAAATGAAGGCAATTACAAAAATACACTTCATAAAGTGAAACAGAAAAACATACCTTAGTTTGTACTGCAGAATGCCTCTGTGTTCTCATTTCTTGTATTAAGTTAAAAACATTAAATTCTTCTGGTATTTTCTAAAACAAAGAATTTAATACATGAACTCTGGACAACCATTCAGAAAAACACTGTAACAGTGTTCAACTTTTCGTTATATATAGCTGGATAACTGAAAACATTTATTAAGCACTACCTATCATGTATCAGTGACTGTCTAGAGCCAAGAACTAATCTTGACTTTCAACAGTCAAGTTAGTGAGCCACATACGGAGACAGATAAATGTCCAGCCAACGTATGGTTGCAGTACAGTTGGAGTAAATATGCTGTGACCAACTCTGATTGGTTTGTGAGTAAAAAATGAAAGAAATATACACAAACATGGCACATAGAATATATAATCTATTTGGAGAATAGAGAAGTTTGATGTAGACAAAACTGACTAAAAGACTGAAAGAAGGAGAGCTATTCAAAAGAGAAAAGATAAGGCTACTTGGCATGAGAATACAAACATCCTGAAGAGTTTGAATTCATTCTATAGGCTAGTGTTTTCTTGGCTGTCCCTATAAGGACCAGTTAAGACAGCTACATCTCTGGAGACTGACTGTGAATACTACAGAATTAGTTTCTTACACCTGGTATTTTAACTACTACAATAGGCAATTGTAGACATGAGCAGAAATATAGACATGAGCAGATCTGATATTCTGGTTAACTTTGTAGCAGGGAAAATAACAGAGTGAAA
Source organism: Oreotragus oreotragus (assembly GCA_006410675.1). Classification (NCBI taxonomy): domain Eukaryota; kingdom Metazoa; phylum Chordata; class Mammalia; order Artiodactyla; family Bovidae; genus Oreotragus; species Oreotragus oreotragus. The sequence continues at coordinate 45,961 of SJYX01007041.1, read as the reverse complement.
AGGGGAGAAACTGGTGGAGGTTTACTGAAGCATTCCAAAAAAGAAAGAAAGAAAAGTAGAAACAGATTTGAGACATATTGCTGAGGCAGAATTATTAGAACTTGGTCATCAGCAAGAATATTTTGGAGAGATAAAGAAGATAAAAAAGTTAAAACATGATTTCTAGTTTCACTGCTTAGGAGTCTTGACATATATCAAGATATTTTTATATCAATTCCTAACCTAAGGCTTAAGATATATTTGTTATGTCAAACTCAATCAAGATATTCAAGATACACAACCCTTCTGAAATGACAATATGTTTGCCTGCTTGTATTCATCCAAATGCTTCCCACCCCAATTTTACTCCCTGATTTTTATGTTAAAATGTGTTATAAAGCCACTTAAATTTTGTTCATTTCATGAGTATCAGAAAATGATTAGAATGGAGGAATACAAAAATAAAATTTAACAGCAGGCTTTTTGAAAAACTATTGAAAATTTAAATATTCCTCATGCAAAAGTACAAAATGGAAAGGCAGAGAAAAAAGGGAAAATGAATGAAAGGAAGAAGGAAAAGAAAATAAATATTTTATTGTTCATATTTTATATGACAGATTGACATAGTCATAGAAACTATAAAGCTATGAAGAATAAAACTTCTTCCTAATTCATAGAAAATGAATGTACTATAGAACCAGCAAATAAACCAAATCTACATATAATAAGGAGACTTATGCTTTTTAAATCTGTAATGAAGGTTATTTCTTTATATCCTCCATGGTATCAAAACCAATTTCTTGGAAACAGAAGTAGTAGCAACAATAATAACAAGGATTATAATAAAAACTAACAGTAAATGGAACACTTGCTGCCTGCCACATACAGTAGTGATGAACTTTACAAGTTTCTGAAGAGCTTGCTTAATTCTTCAATTATTAACGTTATGATTCCCACTTTGAAATAAAGAAATTATGGCACAATGAGACCAAGATCGCATGACTAGTCAATGACAGAGCCAAGAATTTTAACCTGGGAGGTCTAGCTCCAGTCAGCATTCTTAACCACTATACTATATAATGTTTCCAGTTGGACATAAAGATTCACTGAATTGATTATATTTATACATAGATAAATATAAAAGGCAACAGGGATGCAGTATTTGGAAAAGTCAATGCAGAGCATATGTATCTAATGTAGGTATAAATCTATCCAAAACAAATGAGTGACAATATGTTTATTTTGCTGCCCAGTGTATTACCTCATGCTAATATGCATCATTTATACCTTTCACTGCCTTTATCTCTTACATAGCAAAGCTACTTCTAAAAAAGTAGTAACATGTATAACAAAACATATGTTATAATTTACTGCAATTAGTCATGTTTAAAAATTGTAACAGATGAANCTATCCAAAACAAATGAGTGACAATATGTTTATTTTGCTGCCCAGTGTATTACCTCATGCTAATATGCATCATTTATACCTTTCACTGCCTTTATCTCTTACATAGCAAAGCTACTTCTAAAAAAGTAGTAACATGTATAACAAAACATATGTTATAATTTACTGCAATTAGTCATGTTTAAAAATTGTAACAGATGAATTAGATATAATGCTATATAAAAATTATTCTTACCCCAGCTTTTAGTAAATTCCATGTATAATCTATGGCACAAATGGCACCTGTTCTTCCACAGCCTGCACTATGGATATAAAATTTGAAAAAAACAATTTGATTTTTGGAATAAAAGAACTATAAGATAAACGTGGATGGTTATGTTAATACTCAGAAGCAAAAAATCATTTAAGAAAGCTGATAAATTCTACTTATTTAGTAAGTAAACTACAACTTAAGATGTGTGCAGGACAAACATCCTTAACATTATGATTTATATCTTGTTTTCCTTTAATTTAAAGAACTGGCAAGAGTAATACCTCGAAACCTTCACTTTGAAAGTCTGTCTACCTCGTGAAACCTTGTCTAGCTAACAAAACACCCTGTAGAGATAAATTTATACTGTGTTCTAGATAGCTCTGGTAGAGGAAGAAATCTACATCATTTCAACCTGCAAAAGGTACAGAAAAGAAACAAGGCCTAGAAACTGGTTTGAACACAAGCAGTGATTATACTGAAGAAAGAAAGGCCACTAATGGTTTCTAACCTCCTAAAGAACAGAACCTAAAGAATGTAAAGTAAAATATCAAAGTTAGTTATTTTAAAACATGACAAAAATAAAGTAAATGGTTTTCAGCTAGAAGGAGGCAAATGCACCCAAGGGCTGGAAATCACTATGAGTAAATAAAGATGTTACTGACATCTTTAATAATTTTAGGCAGAAAAAAATTGGGGCAGCACTTTAATATGTATTTTAAAACCTTTAGAAATATCATGTAATCTAAGAATTCATGATACAGTACATTTTAAGCAATTTAGTATGGTTTTCTAAAAAGCTCTTAACCACAGACATCAATGATATTAATTTTAAACCACTGATTTGTCAATTCCACACATCAGAACATTTCTAAAATTTTAGTGTTAAGAGTTACTAGAGCTAAATGATATATATGTAAAACTTGGTGGTTAAAAGTGTGATATTACAAAGACAGAGACAACTATATCAATGAAACACTACAGATAACAATATTTCGGTTGTTCGAAAATATTAAATGATCAACTTTATTTTATGAAAAGAAAATCTTCACATCAAATTGGGTTTATGACCTATATACACTGGCTGGACAATATGAATACAACAGGAAATAATTTCAGTTAACTTGTAAAGAAGTCAAGCCAAAGCAATTTATCTTATAATTCTGTAATTAAACAGACCCTTCTCTTTTTAACCAGTTAACTACTTAGACTCAACTAATCACAGAAGAACTAAAGCAAAAACATTTTAATTAAGCAAGTTGCTAACTGATTCCCACTTCCACATCAGCAGGTCACCCTTCTGGTTCATAAAGAAAAAGCAGCCCTTTCACTTCACTAATACAGGCATCACAACCCAACCAACTGGCTAAGAAAACTATCTTTGGTGCTCCATCACCACTAATGTCTTTTTCCAACTTTTTATTTTTTATATTCGAGTCAATTAACAATGAGGTGACAGTTTCAGGTGGAAAGCAAAGAGACTCAGTCATCCATTGTTCCCCAAACTCCCCTCCCATCCAGGCTGCCACATAACATTGAGCAGAGTTCCCTGTGCTACAGAGTAGGCCCCTGTTGGCTATCCATTTTAAATATAACTCCACTAATATCTTTTAACTATTGAATTAACCTGAGTTAATTAACCTCTGAGTCTGAAAAATTTCATTTACTTTTATAACAAAATACAGGTATAAGTCACTTAAAAAATAAATTGCTATTTTATGAAATAAGTACTATGATTTTAAGTCTTTTGGAAGGATCTCATGTAAAATAAAAAATTAAGAGAAGGAAAACTGCCTCAGGAATTAAATCACTTTTACTATTTAGAAACCCATATAATGACCAATCTAACTCTGGGAGTTGGTGATGGACAGGGAGGCCTGGCATGCTGCGATTCATAGGGTCGCAAAGAGTTGGACGTGACTGAACTGAACTGAACTGAATGAAATTCCAAACTTATGTTTCAAAATGTTATACATTACCCACATTATAATGGCATCTATACTGAAAAATATTTAATTAAATATTTATAGAAATTTTTTGTACCTGCAATGAATGCAAATAGGCACATCTTCATGTTCCTGGTATTTCCTCATTAAGCTTATCATGTCCAGAATAGAATCAAATGATGAAGGAACATCATGGTCTGGCCAGTTCACATAATGAAACTGATATAGCCTACGAGATTCCTTCAAGAATAACAGAAATTCAACCATATGAAAATACAGTTACAAATTTTAAACCATACAGAAAAGCTGCACATCTCACTTTGCTGCCACTTCTAAGATATGTATGTCATATTCAGCATTTTGTTAAAAAAAAAATGATAGCCTACATTTATCACATACCTTTTCTTAATCCCCCATGTAATACGATGGGGAAGGTACTGTTAGTACTATCCTAATTTTATAGGTAAGGAAATTGAGACAGAAAGAATAACTTGCATAATGTTTCATAGCAAATGACAGTATGGGATCTGCAAGCAGGCAGTCTTACTTCCAAAACCTGCACTTTAACCAGTATACTATATAGTTAATCTACAGTAGTAAATGGATGAGCATATACCATAAGCATTGTTTTAGAATCTATTACAGTCAGAAGGCTAGTAGACTATTTAAATGAAAAAGACAATTAGAAATTAAAATTTCTGAACTCAAACCTACTCAAATTATGGTGCAGGCTGCCATCCATCTCCCTACCCTTTCAAGGGGTTTGTGAAATAGTTTCCACGTTATTTTAATAATAATACTAAGGTGTTATTTGCCATTTCCACTCTCATTCTCTCATCAGTGTACAGCAGTCTTCTCAAGGCTATGAGACTTAAGGATGATGTCATCACTTTGAGAGCTAATGGAATGTCTGCTTGTGTATTAAAAAAAAAAACTCAGTTTTAATTTCAAATATAGTAAATACTAAAAGATATAACCCACATAAACAAGAGCTCTTTGGGAACTTCTATAATTTTTAAGAACTTAAAGAATGGCTATTCTAGGTGTTAACCAGATAAGCTCTGCTTGGCATTCAGGCAAAACTGTATTCAAATTCTACTTCTGTCATTTACTGAGTAACTTTAGGTAAGTTATCTAACTTCTCAAAGACTCTCTCTTCATCAGTGGGCAATGGAGAAAACGGTATCTGCCACTATACAAGTTAGGAGGACTGAAATGCCTGATATACTACTGAAATTCCATAAAGTACCTATCATTATTAGTACAGATTAAAAAATAGCAACCAAAGTGATAATAATTGAGTCAACTAAAGGGAAATGATTTGTCGGGTCAGGGGTTGCTACAACTACTGGAACCATGTGTACTTATCATCAGGAAGGAATTAAGGAATTATGTTTAAAAATGCACTGGGTGGAGAAGAAATGGTAAGCTTTATGGCCAAGCTTATTTACTTTAAAGTGATTCAAATCTAAGACCAAGGAAGAATGGATAGGCATTCTCTCATATCCATTAGATTTTTGATTCCTTTCTGAAAAATTTTCATTTTATATAGCTCTGCTGAAGTCACAGGCCTCAAGTGAAAACAAGATATATATATAAATGAAGACTTAGCTTTTTTTTTTTAAATTTTTTATTTTTGAATGCACTGTGTCTTCATTGCTGCACACAGGCGTTCTCTAGTTGTAGTGAACGGGGGCTACTCTTCCCTGTGGCTCAACAGCTGCTCACCATGGTAGCTTCTCTTGTTGCAGAGCACAGGCTCTAGACAAGCAGGCTCAGCAGCTGTGGCACATGGGCTTAGTCTCCCCAAGGCACGGGGGATCTTCTGGGACCAGGGATCCCTTGCACTGGTGGACAGACTCACCACGGAAGTCTGAAGACTAGCTTTAATGGTGGTTTGTTGCTTTCTAAAACATTGTAAACTAGTAAAAGTGGGTAATAATTATGTAAATAATAACATAATCTGTTTATTGCTATAGAGGAAAAATATCTACAGCAAAGAAACCAACTATTCCATAGTGTAAATTTAATTTAGGGAAAGATTCTAAGTGAGTTAAAGTTTATATTACTTTAATTGATAAATATAAGGCTTAAGATAATAAAATATTACATCTGATTTTCTTCTTTGTTACACTACATAACAACAACAACAAAAAAAACAATACATCTCCTTAACTATGTAAGATAAGATAGTATACTGTTTACATATAACGTCTCTTTAGGGTACATATTCTTAGAAACTGTCTCTAAATGGAAAATACTTACATTTTGAAATTCAAGTAAGAGTGTCCTAATGAAGTAGTCTGTTCTTGCTTGTTCAGCTTCCTAAATAAACAGAAACACTTGTGAGTCAGTGAGAACATTAAAACAAACATATTTACATGGCAAAACAATAATTTCTTACAGTTTACAACATGAAATTACCTTTTAAATTCTAGGTATGTCTAATAATTATAAAAACAACCATTCTAAAAGTCATCAATTTGGTTAAGTTTTATTTAGAAGTTTGTTTTTAAACAGAAGTGTCTGTCAACCAATTACTTAGCTAGGAGTGGATCATCCAACAAAATACTTGCAAGGTGACAACCATCACCAGAATCATGTAACAGAAATAACACCAACAAACAAAATGTTACTCCTAAATACTACAAATATCTTCAATCATTTTATCTATTAAGCTTGATTTTTCTCTACCTAACACACAAACTCTGGAGTTACATGGATGCCAAATGGGTAAGGAAAAGGATGCATTCAGAAAATCCCAAATTATTATTTTGGTTGATGACAACATAGTCACTTTATCTCTTATTGTTATTTGTCAGTGTATTAGAATGAAGCCTCTTCATCAGTTTTTCACTAAGTAAACTATTATTTTTGCCTTTTTAACTAAACCTACAGATAGGTTGTCAAGAGCAACAGATATGCTGCTTTATTAATTTTAAAAAATCAACATTATTCTGGCTTTAATGTTATAAACTGTAATAATTATTTTGAACTTTTCAAATAACATTAGGGGGAAAGTATGTTATTAAAACAGAATAAATGAAAACATTGGTCCAAGACAACGTTTGCTCACCTATAAAAGGTGAGATAAATATTTTTGACTTTGTAGGCCATAAAGTCTGTGTTGTGCCGTGATAGGCAAATATGTAAATTAGTGGGTAAGGCGGTACACCAATGAAACTTCATTCAAAAAACAGGCAGTGGGCTAGACTGACCCATGGACAGTGCTGACTGAAGTGGTTATAAGCAGCAACATGCTTCTGAGCCCGTTAGCCAGGCCCTCAGCCTTTATCAACACTCTACCCTCTTTCCCATCCCCAGATCGAGAGAGCTTCTAATACTCTCAGTCTTAAACAATGCGATTGCCAAATCGAGTCAAATCACTTACTATGGTTATTTTCACTACCTTGCTTTCTATTTATACATTTGATTTGTGTTTTACAACAGTGATAACAAATACTGAGTTCTCTGAAACAATTACATGACATACAAATTACTTTCCATTTTGAAATCTTGAAAGAAAAATTTTGCTTCTTCAGCAGTCCCATCACTGACAAATCAAACCAGCTCTTATTGATCAAATCAAACTTTTTATTAACAGCACTTTAAAAAATTACTCTTTAGTGCAATTGAAAACCCAATCCTCAAATCAATTCATCTTTTCCCAAACTTCAGGCTATTTCCTACATTTCAAACTATTTCCTACTTTTCTCTATTGATTATGATAAATTGTTCACTATTCCTGATTCCTGCCTGTTAAAAAATTTTCTTTTGTTGTTGACCATTAATCATTACATGCTGTCACCTAAACTGTGACTTTCATTAATGTTAGTACATTTAAATTTATAAATTTTCAACATAACCATATTGCACAGAACTAGGTTTCCTGAACTGTCCAGGTACTTAATACTGTAGAATACTCTCTAAACTGGTGGAAGGGGTGGGGAGGTAGGGGTGGGTTTAGAACAATATGGTTATATACTGGTTTTTACTCATTGCAAATAATGTGAAATGCAGTAGGATTTTAATTTTTTTAATATTTAATCCACAGTTAATTGTAACCAGGACTTTAGAGAATTGACTATACATTAAATGCAGGCTGTTATAATTATGAGTTAAAGTTAACATTCTAACAATCATACTACATTATAAAGGAGACTGTGGAACATACATAGTTTGAGTCCTTATCTTAAACCTAGAAAGCACTGAATTCCTGGTAGCATCAGAGGAATTCAGAAGTCCTGAATACAAATAAGTCATAAAATCAAGGACTTCTTGAATACAACAATGACGAGTAAGATCACAGAAATTATATTTCATTTAATCATGGAAAACAAAATAAAAAACAAACAGTTTTGAGATGGGTAATGTAATGGTCAATTTTATGTGTTAATTTGGCTTGGCCACGGTGTGCTCTGATTCTTGGTCATACGTTATTCTTCGTGTTCCTGTGAGGGAGTTTTGGGGTGAAATGAACATTTAAATCAGTGGATTTTGAGTAGAGTGGCTGGCCCTCATCCAATCAGTTAACCCATGAATAGAACAAAAGGATCAGACTCCTCCAAGTAAGAGAGAATTCTCCTGGAGCCTGCTTTCAGCACTGGCTCTTCCTGGTTCTACAGCTGACTGTCTTTGGACTGGAGCTGAAATGTTAGTTTGTCCTGGTCTCAGCCTTCCCACCTTCAGACTAGAATTGCAGTATTGGCTCTCGGTCTCCAGGCTGTGGGTCTTCAGCCTGAAACCGAAGCATCAGCTCCTCCTGGATCTCCAGCTTGCCCACCCTGACTGCAGATTTTGGACTTGCCAGCTTCCACAGTCACCTGAGTCAATTCTGACGAATCTCTTTTCTATATATACACATTCTACTGCTTCTGTTTCTCTGGAAAACCCTGATTAATATGGGGAAATTATTTTATTTAAGTGATTAAAAAAAAACCATCATGTGTAATCCAAAGCAAAGTGCTGGTTCTATTCTAAAGCTCATTGTTTCTTTTTCCCCTCATTTTTTTTATTTTTTAATTCATCTTCTCAGATTTTTGCTTTGTTAGTTTTAGAACTTGAATTTAATTCATTTTCAAAGCTCATCAAATAGGTATCTATTTTAAGTTTCACGTCAAGTTTTCTCCCATAAAGGGTCAATCTCTGCTTTTAGGATGAAGGTTCTCAAACCTATCTTTGTATATATTTATAATAATTCTGAGGAGAATAACAAAGTTATGAAAGATTAACATCATAAACTATGGTTCATCATCAAAGATCTTTCCCATTAGTTGAATAAGAGCATAGTTATTTGTTTATTCTTAGATATGTAACACTTATCATCAACTTACATGCGAAGACTAAGGCAGAATTAACATAATAAGGAAATTATACACTTATGATAAGTCATTCTTAAAGTTCCTTAAATTTATAAGCACTATGCAACACAATACTGTAAAACAATTATACTCAAATTTTAAAAAGAAGTATAAAACAAGCATTATTAATATTTATTATAATTAAGTATAGATTCACATGAAAGCACTGAGTGCTTGGCTTATATAACCCATAAGATTCAACACATAATTTAACTACTCATCCGTCTGACATACCCACTACCTAATTAAATAATGTATATGAAAACAGGTACTTACACAAGAAATTTTAAATGGTGCAAATGTTATAGGGTCTTCTCCAAACAAAGGCCAATACCGTTCACATTTTTTCTGTTGTCCAAAAAAAGGTTAGTAAATAACTGATGATTTGTTTTATTTGAACTTCTACAAATATTTTGTGTTCCGCTTGTTCTTCATTCCCAGAAAACAAACAACTGACATCAGTCGGCAGGGACTAAGAGCTTAGATTTATCCAACTCTTTAAAGGTGGGCTACTAATTGCTCTTCAAGATTAGTAATAAGAACTTTATTCTGTTCATTTCTACCTGCTTGTTATATAGACTCCAAAGATCCTCCTCTAGAAAAGAAAAATTGCCTTTTTTAAAAAAATGCCTAGCACAAGGAGGTAAATTTAGTGTAAGAACTTTGCTCAATTTAGTGTAAGAAATTTAGCATATGTTTTAATGGTTCTAAAATGACAATATCTATAATACCTAGTTGAATTCTCATTAAGTATAAAATCTGTGGCGTAGTGGAAAGAGCACTCCACTTGGTATAAGAAAATGTTACAGGTAGCAATTTTACTATTTGTTTACATTTAGTTCCTTTACCTATAAAAACAAGGATAGTAATCCTTATCTTACATGATTGTTTCAAGTAATTTGAGTATATTTCAAATGTTCTACTGTTGGTAAAAACACTATATAAGAATAATGTATTAAACTATTCACTTTTATTTGAGATTAGAGAAGGTATAATCAAACAGTATCCTTATTTTCCCATAATAAATATGTACAGAAACAGTAGAATATTCATTTACATTGGTTTCTAGTATCAAGCCTCATTATTTTAAAAATTTAGATAAGTGAGTAAAAGCCTAACTTCATAGAAGATCCAGTGATTCTGATGCCAGAAATAATGTAATTTTACCAGTAAGACCCAATAAAACGAAAGTCTTTATAACTGACAATCTAGCTGAAAATACACCTTTTAGCAGTGGGCAATATATCAGTTCTTACTAAATCCTCATAGTTCTAAATACAGTAAGTGGAACTGTTACTTACAGGCTGGAATGAATTGTAAGTTGACAATACTGCTTTCAGGGCAAAAAGTAGAACTGCCTAGGATGTCAGTTTAACTTAGAGTAAATACTACTAAAATTTTAGAAGGCTTAAAGTCACAAACTTCATTTCCTAGTAGAAGTTTATAGAAAATGATAAAATAAATTATTTTGAAGGTTATTTTCTTTTCTTCTTGGTCTTTTACTTGGTAAAGCTTTAATATCTTGAAACAGAAAACAAGTTTATAGGAGATTAATTTAGCAAGAATTGAAAGTTTGTGACTAACATGCCTCTCTTCAGAGCAATGTTGAGTAAAGATTATATTGGCATTTATATTTCAGGTATGAACTAATTACTGATACAATTGATACCAAAATGTACGTGTATTTTGAATACGTGAATTTTATTGTTGTTCAGGTGCTAAGTTGTGTCCAACTCTTTGTGACTCTATGGACCACAGCACGCAGGCTTCCCTGCCCTTCACTATCTCTTAAAGTTTGCTCACACTCATATTCATTGAGTTGATGATGCTATCCAACCATCTCATCCTCTGTCACCCCCTTCTCCTCCTGCCCTCAATCTTTCCCAGCGTCAGGGTCTTTAATCTATAGTAATTTGTCATTGGTTTCAGAGATGAGGAAGCTGAAGCTGAGAGGGGGCAGTTCACTGCACCACGTCCAAATGCCAGTGAAGTGTAGGTTTGTTTGATTTCATTACCTGTGCTCTTTCCATTAGGTCACACTCTAAGTCAAAGTGGAGATTATCAAATGAATTCATAGCCCTGACCGATAAAACAACAAAACCAATAACAAAACACTATGAATCCAAAAAATCATTAGGTTCAACAAGTTTTAGCATTCAATACAACTTTATCTTTTAAGCGTTATTACTGATATACAATGTGAGCTTATTAATAGAAAGAAGAGAAACAAATCCTAAATCTTAAAAGGAACTTAAAAAAATTTAGGAACGTGAAATTTAAATTTCGTAATACAACTAATAATAATAATGGTACCGAAGTACATACTGATACTATTTAAACAGATAATTACTTAACAGTATCTCAGTCTGTATATTAATCTTACACTGTTCATTTTCTGTCCAATGTTGCTGATGTTTCCACTATTGGTAACTGATGTGGTTGGGAGGAATGATAAAATTGCTAGTAAAAATAAGGCTTTCTAGTGATTTATATATAATAATATTTCACATAACTGAAAGACATAGTATCTTGTTCTATGCAATGTATCCTTGACTAAAAATTTTAGTAAGAAGTTTTACAACTTTTAAGTCATTTCTTAGTTTAATTATAATGCAGTTAATGAACTATACTTGCCTAAGGATATTTCAAATTATCAGATAATTTATTTGTCACATTTATAGATGTTCACACTTAAAATGAAGATTTAGGAATCAGTTCTGCAGGAAATCAGAATGGTTTTGATACTAATTTCATTTGTACACATTTTTTACCTATGTTAAAAAATTTCATATTAAGGAATTTTCTTCTCTTCATTTTGGAGATACCATTACAAAAATGTAGTGGAATTGGCAGACAGAAATTAGAAATTTCAAGCTGTAAATTAATCAGGATTATTTTAAACCATTTTTATTGTCCATAAGCAGTGTTCTACTTACACCACCATTAAATATTGGAAGACTGCTAAGTAACAATACAGAATCTATGGCTTTAAATATATCATAAAATGTACCTATAAAATATAAAAGTATTTTATGTGAGTAAGGATGATTTGGCTCCTTTTGTTAAAATGAAAGCAACAGCAGAACACACAAAAAAGAAAAGAATTAACTATTTTAACAACTATGGCTAAGAATATAATAAAAGACCAAGAATAAAATCCACAGAAATGAAGTTAAAAAAAAAAATTCCACAATTACTTTAAATGTTAACAGTTATACTTACCCTTCCCATCTCGAATTCACGACAGGCCATGACAATGATCTAAAAATAAGGGTGGTATAAGATTGAGAATATATCAGTTGAACACAATTTTACTTTTCCAACAAAATGTACATTTCAAGAATTATTTTTATTCTGAGCAAAAGTATACCTGGCCTGTCAAAAAAAGTAGGTTTAATATTAAAAGTATGAGTTAAATTGGCTTCAAATAACAAGATGTATTTGATTTGAACTTAATTTTTTGAATCTTACAGATATGTCTTTTGTAATTAAAATAATGCATTCAGGATATTTACCAAATAGAATAGCACTATTAAATACTTTGCTTACTAAAGGTTGAATGTAACTGTCTTTAAACATGAAGGTTATTACATGTGCTTTCCCATCCCAACAGTTTTATAATGTAATGTTTCAAACATACAGCAAAGTTGAAATAATTTTACACTAAACACTGTATAGCTACCATCTATGTTCTACCATTAACATCTGACAATACTTCTTTTTCATCACATAGATGTCCTTCCACCCATCTATCAGTGTTGGGTAGTTGTCTTATACTACCAACTGAAACCAAGATTTAAAGTATTGCCATACTCTATTCGTGAAATATTTCAACAAATTTGTCAAAATTTAACAAGACAACCTAGCCATCAGTTTCTGTCTTTTTAATTAACTAACTATAGTTAACATATCACTATGGCTCAAAAATCATATTGTAGGATATAGCTAACACATCATTATGGCTAGAAAATCACGCCATTTCATGCAATACTTACTACAACATTGTACTCCCATATCATCCTCCAAAAATCTATTACTGTATTTGCTAAAGGTCCTTGGGTTGCCACATATGCTTTTGGCCCATAAACACCCTAAAAAGGTTAAAAGCATACAAATTATGATTACCAAAAATGTTTTATACCTAAATTTTAAGTTTTCAAATTTTATTAGCATTCCTGCTGTTTTCAGCTAAACAATTTCCAAATAACTTTTCTTTAATAATGTATAAAAGCACGACAAAATATATTTCACTTCAGCTTCTGGTAAAACATGGTTCATAGAATTCAAAAGTAAACCTCCTTATGCTGTTTTAAAAATTATGAATTGAAAGCCCTAGTCAACAAAACTAACTAGCAGAAACTTAAAAGCATGCATCAATTCTAAAAAATAAGACTAGAACTAGCTAATAGTTCTTTCTTAGCTAGATTCTTCCATAGCTGTCTCTGGTTTAAGCACCTACTAAATATACCTTTAATAGTGAACCCAAGAATATATCAAACAAATTAGCAGACTAAAATGTTAAACCAGCACATACAGTGAGCCAGTGTTATTAGGTGCAATTAAAAACTAGAAGTTTTAACAAATGTCCTTATAAAAGAACATAGGCATCAATTACATCTGAAAGAATGAACTAACTATGTATTAGTGTTTTTTGTTTTTTTTTTTAATATTTATTCGTTTATTTGGTTATGCCAGGTCTTAGTTGCAACACTCAGGATCTTTGTTACTGCGTTTGGGAGCTTTCTGTTTGTTTTTTAGTTGCAGTATGTGGGATCTAGTTCCCTGACCAGGGAATGAACCCCTGCATTAGGAGTGGGAAGTCTTAGCCACTGGACCACCAGGGAAGTCCCTATGTATTAGTTTTTGTTTAACTATTAGTTTTGGGCTCTGCCATATTTGTAATAAAATTGACTTTTCAGGAAAAGCTCTTATTTGGAACCATAATTCTTCAATGTTGACATTGATATTAATTTTACCATATAACTCTTACCACCTTAATATTTTTCTCAACGAAATACTATATTAAATAGTCTTTTATTTACTCAAGTAGCAGTCTGAATCTCTCTACTGATATATAGGGTATGTAATTACCTATGTTAATTAACAGAAATGACTAAGTACATTTGTGTACATAACAAATGAGACAATTTCACAATCAGTAAAGGCTTCCCAGGTGGCTTGGTGGTAAAGAACCTGCCTGCCAATGCAGGAGATGTGGATTTGATCCCTGGGGCTAGAAGATCCCCTGGAATAGGAAATGGCAACCCACTCCAATATTCTTGCCTGGGGAAATCTCACCAACAGAAGAACCTGGCAGGCTACACAGTCCATGGGGGTCAACAAAAAGTTGGACATGACTTAGCAACTAATCAGCAACAAAGGTGTTTATAATAAGCCTTCAATATAAAAGAAGAAACACACAAACAAAAAAACTTTATCTCCACTATCATAAAATTAAGCAAAAATCTTTAATAAGGATGCTAGACGAAAAACATAAAAATATGTCATGGCTGTGACTTTACCTCTTTTACTGTTGGCATCACATTAGGCAATTTAAAAATTTTTAATAAAACTAGTATTGTAGGAAGTCATTAAATATGGCAGGAAAACACCATTTAAAGTTAATACATACCTTAATAAAATTTGCATTGATATAATCTGAATCTTGAGAAGGAGTCTTTAAAGTCAACTTAACTCGGCTATGATCAACTACAGGGAAAAAAAAAGGATTTTTTAAAATAACGTCCTATGAGCAGACAGGTTTTTTTCCCTAATGAACCATAAATAAGATTAAATAACTAAAATTATTTACTTAAAAAAAATGAATGGAATTCAACTTTTAAGTATAAGCAGGGTAATTTCTAACATCATATTGACAGGAAGTAGGTCTCATTGTAAAGCTGTGTTTCGGAGTAGGAATCAGAATATTCAGGACCTCTTTTAAAAATACAAAGTCCTGAGCATCATCTTAGATTTACTATACAAGAGTTTGGGATTTACATGTCTACAGTTTTTAATAAGCACTAAAACCACTTAATACATTAGTTTGTCAAAATTATTTTAAGGAACTCTAACTTTCATATTTTATAAGAAATTAAAAATTGGGTAAAAGTGACAAATTAAGATGATGTATGAAAAGTGCTGAATACTTCACTTGACAAATAATATTTATCATTGGGTAGTGTTCACTCAGCTAATCTGGTATCAGCTGATACCTCCACCGTTAAATTACTATCATTTCTTCTGTACTTAGTAAATATCTGGGGCTAGACTTTGAGCCTATGAAATCCTACTAAAGTAGTAGGATCGCCTAATTTCGTGGTCCTAATAACATGTAACATCACACAATCATTTCAGTTGTTTCTAATCCAGGGACAATGATTATTAAAGGCAATTAAAATACAAAAGACATACAGAAATGGTAACAAATACAAATAAACTTAACAAACTTTTTGTTTTTTGACCTTGCTGCATGGCATGCAGGATCTGATTTCCCCAACTAGGAAGTGAACCTGTGACCCTGCAGTGGAAGCGTGGAGTCCTAACCACTGGACTGTCAAGAAAGTCCCCTAGCAAACTTTTTGAGAAGAATAATTAATTTATTAGTCAACAAACTGAATGTATACATTAATACAAAGGTCCAATTCTGCTAATTTCATTTATTTATTTTTGGTGAAATCTTCTTTGGAAATATGTAGGAAGAGATATGTAAGAGAGACATATTAGTTTCCAATTAAAATTATTTTATCCCCTTCCCATGTTTCCAGGGAAGAGAATACATACATGTGTATCAATGCTTTGTTTCTTGTTTCATTACATCCTACACATCTTTTTTAAAAAGCCATTTCAGATCAGAAATGTACAAATAAAAAATGCTATGCTTTGGGTAAATGATAACAGAACAATTCTGAAGTTAGTACAATGGCAGTTGAATAACCATATGATGCTTCTTCTTACCATGTTTGCCAATAATGATAGGTCTCAATTAATACAAAGTTTCTCAAAGACAAAGACTTTGTTGGCTGACCACTGAATCCTTAGTAAATGTTTCTGGGGACTGTGAATCCAGATGAGAACAGTGGCTCCCAAATGATAGCCAATACTGGTGCCAAGCTGCTTGCTACATACAATTTGGGAAATTTTTTTTTTAAATTCTCTGGAGAATTTTATGTGTATATAAAAATAAAATAGTATAATGAACTTCATTTATCCATTACCCATCTTCAATAAGTGTCAACATTTTGCCACTCTCATTTCATCTATTGCTGATCATACAGCAATGGATTTCTGAGTCCCATATTCTGCAGTAAGTCTGATTCAGTCAGTTCAAGATTGGACACAGAAATGGGATTTTTTTTTTTTTAATGAAGTAATGCCATTAGAAACAACATGAGATTATCGTACCAAGTGAAGTCAGAAAGAGAAAGATACATATGACATCACTTATATTTGGAATATAAAATAGGACACAAATGAACATATCTATGAAACAGAAACAGACTGACAGACATAGAAAACAGACTTGTGGTTTCCAAGGGGGAGAGTGGAAGGGGGAAAGAAGGACTGGGGATTTGAGATTAGCAGATGCAGGCTATTACATATAGGATGGATAAACAATATACTGCATTGCACAGGAAACTATTGAATATCGCACAGGAAGCTATTCAATATCTTGTGATAAGCCATAATGAAAAGGATTATGAAAATGTATATGTATAACTAAATAACTCTGCTGTACAGCAAAAACACAACATTGTAAATCAACTATACTTCAATAAGAATTTTTAAATGGCTTTTTTTAAAACACTCTAAGGCAAATTTTAGAGTCACTACTTCATATTGTATAATCATAGAATATGATTGAGAATTTAAAAATCAATATTATGCTGTATATAACATAGTATGCGTATTTTAATATTCTTTATCGGTGGTCCTATTAAGCATAAACATGAAGAGAAATAACTTAAAGAATATGCAAGGAATTATTGTTTTCATTTCATGGTTTTGCTGCCTGCTTCT
This sequence comes from Oreotragus oreotragus, assembly GCA_006410675.1. NCBI lineage: Eukaryota > Metazoa > Chordata > Mammalia > Artiodactyla > Bovidae > Oreotragus > Oreotragus oreotragus. The sequence continues at coordinate 29,002 of SJYX01007041.1, read as the reverse complement.
GCAGTCTCCCAGAAGCCATTTCCAAATAGATAAAACCAGTATTTGCTACAAAGCAGCTTTTTTCTTCTTCAACAAACATCGACATCTTTTCCAACAACAAATAAACACACACACACACAAAAAATATATAAATATATTGTTGCCTCCAAGAAAACACACACCTATTGATAAGCCCTAGGTGTGAGAAATAAAAGAATCTCCATAATAACACTGGAATAAGCAGAATACCCTGATCCATCACTTCTAAAGGCTAGCCAGCTCAGTTTTAGCCCTTTCAGCAAACAAAAGCAACAGGTCATCCTTGACAAAGGAGTATCCAGAAATTTCTTAATTATGGGACTGGTCTCAGTGGTCTAGCATAAAATAAACCAAATCTCCCAGATAGCCTGAGAAAAACCTAAGTGATCTTTGAATAGTGATGAAATTACTTTTAATGGATCAAAAGCAATAATGTCTGCTCTTGCCACTTCAAGTCAACATTATACTAGAGGTTTCAGCCAGTGAAATAAGCCAAAACAGACACTCAGATTGGAAAGAAAGGAATAAAACTATCATTATTTATAAATGACATGATTCTGATAGTAAAAAATCCTAACATTTCCACAGAAAAATTACTAAGATAAATGAGTCCAGGAAGGTTGTGGTCGTTTAGTCACTAAGTTATGTCTGACTCTTGTGACCCCATGGACTGTGGCCTGGCCTCTGTCCAAAGGTCAGTGGATTAAAAAAAAAAAAAAAAAAAAATGCGCAAATATGAACTATATTTCTATATACTAGTAACAAAAATCTTGAAAATAACATTAAAATAATTCCATTCACAACAGCATAAAAACTTTTTAAAAGAAGAAATACAAGATTTGTACACTGAAAACCATAACACACTGCTGAGAGAAATTAAAGATTTAAATAAACAGGGCTGTCTTATATATATGGTTCCCTGGTGACTCAGATGGTCAAGAATCCACCTACAATGCAGGAGACCTGGGTTCAATCCCTGGGTTGGGAAGATCCCCTGGAGAAAGGCATGGCAGCCCACTCTAGTATTCTTGCCTGGAGAATCCCCATGAACAGAGGAGCCTGATGGGCTACATACAGTCCATGGGGTTGCAAAGAGAGTCGGATATGACTGAGCGACTAAGCACAGCACGTATATATACATAAACACTTTCTTTATCCATCCATCTGTTGATGAACACTTAGATTGAAAGAGTCAATATGGTTTAAAATTGCAATTATCCTTAAACTAATCCATAAACTCAACACAATCCTTATGAAAATTCCAGAATTTTTGTGGAAATTGATGACCTTATCCCACAATTTATGGAAATGCAAAGGACTGAGACTAACCAAACCGATTTTCTAGAAGAACACAGAGTGCACTTCTTGCCTTTAAAACTCACTATAAAGCTACAATGACCAAGATGCTGTGATCTGGTGTCAATGAAACAGAATTAAGGGTCCAGAAATAAACTCTTACATTTACAGCCGAATTATTTCCAACAAAAGAGCTAGGGCAATTCAGAGGAGAAAGGATAATTTTCAACAAATGGTGCTGGAACAATGCCACCTGCTCAAGATTATTTTAGATCCTTACCTCACATCATATTAAAAATTAACTCAAAATAGACTATACACTTAAATGTAACAGCTAAGACTATAATACTTACAGAAATGAAATGAAAAAACACAGGAGAAAATCTTTGTCATTCTGGATTAGGCAAAGAGTTCTTGGACTGAACATGAAAAGCATGACCCACAAAACTGATAAACTGGACTTCATGAAAATTAACAATATGCATTAAGACAAAAACCACTAAGAAAATGAAAAGACAAACCATAAACTAGGGGGGGAGGTACAAATCATAATATCTGAAAAAAAGACTTGTATCTGAGTATATAAAAAATTTTTGTAACTAAATAGGATAAAAATCAATTAAAAAATACTGCAAACGCTTTGAAGAGACTGTTCACACCGTCTTTATCCATTCATCTGCTGATGGACACTTAGGTTGCTTCCATATCTTGGCAACTGTGAATAATGCTGATATGAATACTGGGATGCATGTATCTCTTTAAATTACTGTTTTTGTTTTTTTGTGCATATACAGCCAGGAGTAAAACTGTTGGGTCATATGGTAGTTCTATTTTTTTGTTTGTTTCTTGAGAAAACTCCATACTGTTTTCCACAGTGGCTGAATGAATTCACAATCCAATCAACAGTATAAAGAGTCCCCATCCTAAAAATGGGTCAACTTTATGATATGTAAATTATACCACAATAAGGCTGTTTAAAAAAAAAAAAAATACCTGCAAGCACTGGTCATGCTAAATACTCAGAAGAAATTGTCAGTTTGCACTATTCTTGTGACAGGAGGAAAATATGTATCTCTAAAAACTACTACTTTCAATTTAACTTTCCAAATTAAAATAATTAGAAATTTATTGGAAACCGACTTATCAAACCTTAAATAAGGTAAAAAGGTACTGCTACTCTGCCTATAGCACAATGTTTAAGAGCTCAGACTCCAGGGCAAGGTTTCTCAACCTCAGCACTAATTTTTATTTGACCTTGGCTAATTCTTTTCTGTGAGGAAGCTGCGGCCTCTAGATTGTAGGATGCAGTAGTTTCCCTGTCCTCTACCCACTAGATGCCAGTAGCAGCCTGCTCACTCCACATCCTAGTTGTAATAACCAAACAGCCAAACCACCTCTGCCGCTAAGTCAGTTCAGTCGTGTCCGACTCTGTGCGACCCCATAGACGGTAGCCCACCGGGCTCCCCAATCCCTGGGATTTTCCAGGCAAGAACACTGGAATGGGTTGCCATTTACTTCTAGCATTGCTAAATGTCTCTCCCTTTAGGCAAAATCACTGTGGCTGAAAACCAATGCTTTGGATACAAACTGCCTGGGTTTAAATTTCTCACCACACTATTAGCTGTGTGGCAAGCTATTTAAGTTGGTGATGGACAGGGAGGCCTGGCATGCTGCAGTCCACATGGTCTCAAAGAGTCGGACATGAATAAGCGACTGAACAGAACTGAAGCTATTTAACCTTTGTCTCAATTTTTTATCTGCAAAATGGCATACAATAGTACCTCCCTCAGGTTTGTTTTGATGATTATGGTAAATAATTCATTTCCTAAAGAAACTGGCAAACAATACAAAGCAAGGCTTTTATTTTTCAGAGAGCCAGTGGAACAGCACTGAACTTCCCTATCTCTAGTTAAAATTAATAAAGCTTCCTCCTATTCTCAGTTTTCTCTCTGTAACTCCTACTATTATTATTCTATACTATTCTATACTATTATTCTCAATAGCACTAACCACTATGAGAGACCACACATGCCTTGCCTACACTATAAGCTCTACGAGGGCAGGATATTTGGTCAGTTTGTTTTCTGCTGTTATCTGCACCACATAGTATATGTTCAAAGCTTCTTGTAAAATGAATGAATGAAACAACATATGAAAACAGAAACTTGAAGCTTTTGAGATTCATTTCCTCAGATGGTAAAAAAACAAGGTGGAAACAGTTTCTTTAAGAGCGTGCACATTAATTCCGTCTCTTCATTCCAAAGCAAAAACCACAACCCAGTTGTGGATGTGAGTAGTGATAGAAGCAAGATCTGATGCTGTAAAGAGCAATATTGCATAGGAACCTGGAATGTTAGGTCCATAAGAGTCTATTTCCCAGTCCTGTGTAAGTTCTGGCAGCTCTATGGTGGGGTTAATGGTGACCTCCTCCAACAGGGCTTATGCCATACCCAAGTCAGCTGCGCCCAGAGCCCCTGTACCTGTGGCAGTCTACTGCTGGCCTGCACCTCCACAGGAGATGCTCAAACACAGTTCTGTCTCAGTCTCTGTGGGGTCCCGGGGTCCCTGGGTCCCAGTGCGCACAAGGTTTGTTTGAGTCCTCTTAGCGTCTCTGGCGGGAATGAGGTTTGAATGCGAATTCATCTCTCCTACTGTAAAGAGCAATACTGCATAGGAACCTGGAATGTTAGGTCCATGAATCAATGCAAATTGGACGTGGTCAAACAGGAGATGGCAAGAATGAATGTCAACATTTTAGGAATCGGCTAACTAAAATGGACTGGAATGGGTGAATTTAACTCAGATGACCATTACATCTACTACTGTGGGCAGGAATCCCTTAGAAGAAATGGAGCAGCCGTCATAGTCAACAAGAGTCCGAAATGCAGTACTTGGATGCAGTCTCAACAATGACAGAATGATCTCTGTTCATTTCCAAGGCAAACCATTCAATAGCACAGTAATCCAAGTCTATGCCCTGACCAATAATGCTGAAGAAGCTGAAGTTGAACGGTTCTGTGAAGACCTACAGGCCCTTCTAGAACTAACAACTAAAAAAGATGTCCATTTCATTATAGGGGACTGGAATGCAAAAGTAAGAAGTCAAGAAACACCAGGAGTAACAGGCAAATTTGGCCTTGGAATACAGAATGAAGCAGGTTTGCCAAGAGAACGCACTGGTCATAGCAAACACCCTCTTCCAACAACACAAGAGAAGACTCTACAATGGACATCACCAGATGGTCAACACTGAAATCAGACTGAGTATATTTTTTGCAGCCAAAGATGGAGAAGCTCCATACAGTTAGCAAAAACTGACCGGGAGCTGAACCCTCCAAATTCAGACTTAAATTGAAGAAAGAAATGGCAACCCACTCCAGTATTCTTGCCTGGAAAATCCCATAGGCGGAGAAGCCAGGTAGGCTACAGTCCATGGGGTCGCAAAGAGTCAGACATGACTGAGCGACTTCACTTCACTTCAGGGAAAACCACTAGATCATTCAGGTATGACCTAAATCAAATCCCTTACGATTATACAGTGGAAGTGAGAAATAGATTTAAGGGACTAGATCTGATAGACAGAGTGCCTGATGAACTATGGATGAAGGTTCGTAACATTGCACAGAGGCAGTGATCAAAACTATCCCCAAGAAAATGAAATGCAAAAAATGAAAATAGCTGTGGCCTCTGAGGAGGCCTTACAAATAGCTATGAAAAGAAGAGAAGCCAAAAGCAAAGGAGAAAAGGAAAGCTACCCATTTGAATGCAGAGTTCCAAAGAATAGTAAGGGGAGATAAGAAAGCCTTCCTTCCTCAGTAATCAGGGCAAAGAAATCAAGGAAAACAATAGAATGGGAAAGACTAGAGATGTCTTCAAGAAAATCAGATACCAAGGGAACGTTTCAGGCAAAGATGGGCACAATAAAGCAAAGAAATGGTGTGGACCTAACAGAAGCAGAAGATATTAAGAAGAAGTAGCAAGAATACACAGAAGAACTGTACAAAAAAGATCTTCACGACCCAGATAATCACGATGGTATGATCACTCACCTAGAGCCAGACATCCTGGAATGTGATGTCAAGTGGGCCTTAGGAAGCATCACTAGAACAAAGCTAGTGGAGGTGATGGAATTCCAGTTGAGCTGTTTCAAATCCTGAAAGATGATGCTGTGAAAGTGCTGCACTCAATATGCCAGCAAATTTGGAAAACTCAGCAGTGGCCACAGGACTGGTAAAGTTCAGTTTTCACTCTAATCCCAAAGAAAGGCAATGCCAAAGAATGCTCAAACTATGGCACAATTGCACTCATCTCACACGCTAGTAAAGTAATGCTCAAAATTCTCCAAGCCAGGCTTCAGCAATATGTGAACCGTGAACTCCCTGATGTTCAAGCTGGTTTTAGAAAAATTTGGAAAACTCAGCAGTGGCCACAGGACTGGTAAAGTTCAGTTTTCACTCTAATCCCAAAGAAAGGCAATGCCAAAGAATGCTCAAACTACCACACAATTGCACTCATCTCACACGCTAGTAAAGTAATGCTCAAAATTTTCCAAGCCACGCTTCAGCAATCTGTGAACCATGAACTTCCAGATGTTCAAGCTGGTTTTAAAAAAGGCAGAGGAAGCAGAGTTCAAATTGCCAACATCGCAGGATCATCAAAAAAGCAAGAGAGTTCCATAAAAAACATCTATTGCTACTTTATTGACTATGCCAAAGCCTTTGACTGTGTGGATAATAATAAACTGTAGGAAATTCTGAAAGAGATGGGAATACCAGACCCCCTGACATGCCTCTTGAGAAATCTGTATGTAGGTCATGAAGCAAGAGTTAGAACTAGTCACGGAACAACAGACTGGTTCCAAATAGGAAAAGGAGTACGTCAAGGCTGTATATTGTCACCCTGCTTATTTAACTTATATGAAGAGTACATCATGAGAAACGCTGGACTGGATGAAGCACGACCTGGACTCAAGATTGCCAATAGAAATATCAATAACCTCAGATATGCAGAGGACACCATCCTTATGGCATAAAGTGAAGAAGTAAAGAACCTCTTGATGACAGTGAACAGAGTGAAAAAGTTGGCTTAAAGCTCAACATTCAGAAAACTAAGATCATGGCATCTGGTCCCATCATTTCATGGCAAATAGATGGGGAAACAGTGGAAACAGTGGCAGACTTATTTTGGGGGGGTCCAAAATCATTGCAGATGTTGTCTGCAGCCATGAAATTAAGACGCTTACTCCTTGGAAGAAAAGCTATGCTCAACCTAGACAGCATATTAAAAAGCAGAGACACTGTCAACAAAGGTCCGTCTAGTCAAGGCTATGGTTTTTCCAGTAGTCATGTATGGGTGTTGAGAGTGGACTATAAAGAAAGCTGAGTGCTGAAGAATTGAACTGCTGTGTTGGAGAAGACTCTTGAGAGTCCCTTGGACAGCAAGGAGATCCAACCAGTCCATCCTAAAGGAAATCAGTCCAGAATATTCATTGGTAGGACTGATGTTGAAGCTGCAGCTCCAATACTTTGGTCACCTGATGCAAGGAACTGACTCATTTGAAAAGACCTTGATGCTGGGAAAGATTGAAGTGGGGGAGGATAAGGGGACAACAAAAGATGAGATGGTCAGATGGCATCACAGACTCAATGGATATAAGTCTGAGTAAACTCCGGGAGCTGGTGATGGACAAGGAGCCCTGGCATGCTGCAGTCCATGGGGTCGCAAAGAGTCAGACACTACTGAGCAACTGAACTGAACTGAATTGACTAGTGAATTAACTGCTATATTTGGGAAAAAAAAAAAAAAAAGAAAACCACTTTCTCAGTTTGTTGACATACTGTATCTGGAGACTTATTATAAAAGGAAAAAATAAGAATCAGTTATCACCTCATGAGGATATGTCGTCTATCATTTTTTTCTAACCTACTCTCTGTCAGGTATTTTTTTAGGTGGTTCAGATAAACCTGCCCTTATGTAGCATATATTCCAAAAGTAGATCCTAGTCATGTATTTCATTCCTTCTTCTATCCATCATTTGTTTATAAGTTTTATCCCATCACTACTACTGCTGCTGCCACCAAGATTTTAATTTTCTATCTGCTAAAGATAATTTCCTATATTTAATTCCTCTACAATACGTAGGGTCTTCCATGTATCACATATACAGTGAAATATGACAAGTCTTTTAAACAAAATTGGCGCTGATAAGCACAGAGTATCACATAGACAATGAATTGGCAACCTATTACCACACTTATAATTTACTCAGTTCAGTAAGTTGAGATAATATAGTCTGTATAACTGGAGAGTATACATTTAAAATGCTACTTGAGGGACTTCCCTGGTAGCTCAATGGTAAAGAATCCACTCTTGCACCACAACTACCGAACTTGTGCTCAAAAGCCTGCGAGCTACAACGACTGAGGCCCGCACGCCAGGAGCCTGGGCTCAGCAACAAGAGAAGCCGCTGTAATGAGATGCCCACACACTACAACCAGAGAGGAGCCCCCGCTTGCCGCAGCTGGAGAAAAGCCCATGCAGCAGGGAAGACCCAGCAGTCATAAATAAAATGCTACTTGAAACTTCATCTGTATTGTTCACCATTATACCGATATATGAAACTGATAAAAAATGAAGTATAATTTAAAGTAATTATTTAAATGGAATAAGATAGAAAGTCCAGAGATAAACCCACACACCTATGAGTAACTTATCTTTGACAAAGGCGGCAAAAATACACAATGGAGAAAAGACAGTCTCTTCAATAAGTGGTGCTGGGAAAACTGAATGACTATGTGTAAAAGAATGAAATTAGAACACTTCCTAACACCATCCACAAAGATAAAGTCAAAATGGATTAAAGATCTAAATGTAAGGCCAGAAGCTATAAAACTCTTAGAGGAAAACACAGGCAGAACATTCTATGACATAAATCAGAGCAAGATCCTCTATGACCCACCTCCTAGAGTAATGGAAGTAAAAACAAAACTAAGCAAGTAGGACCGAACTGAGTTTAAAGCTTTTTTGCACAGTAAGTGAAAGTAAAAGTGAAAGTGAAGTCGCTCAGTCGTGTCCTACTCTTTGCGACCCGTGGACTGCAGCCCACCAGGCTCCTCCGTCCATGGGATTTCCCAGGCAAGAATACTGGAGCGGGTTGCCATTTCAAAGGAAACTATAAACAAGATGAAAAGACAACCCTTAAAATCGGAGAAAAGATCAGCAAATGAAACAACTGATAAAAGTGTATGTGTCTGTGTGCTCAGTCACACCTGACTCTGCAACCCCAAGGACTGTGGCCGCCAGTCTCCTCTATCCACGGGATTTCCCAGGCAAGAATACTGGAGCGGGGTGCCATTTCCTTCTCCAGGGGGTCTTCCCCACTCAGAGACTGAACCTGTGGCTCGAGTCTCCTAAATTGGCAGGCAGGTTTTACCACTAGTGCCACCTGAGCAGCCCAACTGACAAAGGATTAATTTTCAAAATATACAAGGAGCTCATGCAGCTCAGTATCAGAAAAACAAACAACCCAATCGAAAAAAGCAGGCACAAGTTCCATTAACAGACATTTCATCAAAGAAGACAGATGGCTAATAAACACATGAAAAGATGCTAATCATCACTCATTATTAGAGGAATGCAAATCAAAACTACAATGACATTCACCTCACACGTGTCAGAATGGCCATCATCAAAACATCTACAACAATAAACGCTGGAAAGGTGTGGAAAAAAGGGAACCCTCTTGCACCGCTGGTGTGAATATAAATTGATACACCTACTATGGAGCACCTTAAAAAACTAGGAATAAAACTATCCTATGACCCAACGATCCCATTATTGGTCATATATCCTGAGAAAATCAGGATGAAATGAAAATGACCTATGTACCCCAATGTTCACTGCAGCATGTCTGTTTCCAGGACATGGAAGCAAACCTAGGTGTCCATTGACAGATGAATGGATAAAAAAGCTGTGGTACAGACATATAAAGTATGTACTTGGCCATAAAAAGGAATGCATCTGAGTCAGCGCTAATGCGGTGGATGCATCTAGAGCCTTAATTACAGAGTGAAGTCAGAAAGAAAACAACAAATGTCGTATATTAACATATATACGGGATCTAGAAAGATGGTGCTGATGAACCTATTTGAAGGACAGCAACAGAGACATAGAAAGAGAGCAGATTTATGGACGCAGTGGGGGAAGGGTCATGGACACATAAGCATTACCATATGTAAAACAAATAGCTGTAGGAATTTGCTGTATGCCTCAGGGAGCTCAACCAGGTGCTCTGTGACGACCTAGAGGCGTAGGACGGGGTGAGAGATGGGAGGCAGCTTCAAGAGGGAGGGGACACATACATACCTATGGCTAATTCATTGATGTATGGCAGAAACTGTAAAGCAATCATCATCCAGTTAAAAATAAATTTAAAAATAAAATAAAGTAATAAGCCCCATGTCCTAAATAGCATACCCGAAAACACTTTGTTTTTTATTTGTTTCTATATTTTATTACCTACAATGTCACCAAAGTTTTCAACCTTTCATCGCCAAGGGGGGAAGGTGTAAATGGGTGTTAATATACACATATAAAAACCTATCCGCAGAGTCTTAGAAATGAGGTATGTATGCGTGCCTGCGTATACACACGGTCTCCCAGATGACACAGTGGTAAAGAACCCGCTTGCTAATGCAGGGGATGCAGGAGGCTTGGCTTCAATCCCTGCGTAGGGAAGATCCTCTGGAGTAGAAAATGGCAACCTACTCCAGTATTCCTGCCTGGGAAATCCATGGAGAGAGGACCTGGTGGGCTACAGTTTATGGGGTCGCGAAAGAGTCTGACACGACTGACACAACTTAGTGACTAAACAACAACAACATATTTGTACAGTAAAGCAAAGGGAGCCATTCTCATCATGGAATGATGGGAAGCCTCTCAAAAGTCCAAGTTCCCAGATAGCTACCAAGGGCAAATCTTGCAAATTGGCTTTTCTGAGGACAGCAGTCCCAGAATTGTTAACTTTTTCTGCACATATTTATAAATGAAAAAGGAACCACCTCGCCTCCATATCCCTCCCCTTTGAAGTAATCAACCAAGTTAAGCTTCTTGCCTTCCAAAAAAGTCTTACCTATCAACAGATCTAGAAAGCTAGTTTTTCTCTATCCTGGCTGACATTTGCTATTATCAATTTCTAACCTGCCATAATTACCAATTTTTGAATTGTACCAAATTTGGTGGGATCTGTGGACCTGTCTCCAAAGTAAATGCTAAAATAATTTTTATTTCTCTGATTATTGAATAGGTTGGTAAATTTTCCCCCATGTTTAGTAATTATTTGCATTTTTCTTCTGTTAATTTTCTTAGCATTTTAAAATTTTCCTATTGGAGTATTCTTTTTATTTATATAGAGAAGCTACTTACATTTTAGATAATAATCCTCCAACTGTTAAATGTATTTAAGTGTTTTATCTCAATCCACTGTTTTACCTCTGCATTACCTTTCATATTGTAGTATTTTTGGTGAAGTCAAATTTGAGCTTTATTATTGTAATATCTGCGCTTTAAATACAAGTCAGGAGAAAAAGCACTCTGATTGGTTTTGTCCCTAAATGTTTCACCAGTCTCTTCACATGGCATACTCACTCCTTTAGAGAACTATTATATTTTAAAAGTTTACCCAAATATGATGGATCTTTTTGAACTTACTTACTTGAAAATAAAATTAAAAACTCTTGTAATTCAGCTACTATTTTAGACTACAAAGGGAAATCTCAGGCAAAGCAGTCTTCTCTTGTCTCACTTTGTAAAGTAACTATTCTTAGGTACTAGCTAATTTCTAATAGGATGAGGCCATCAGGCATCTGGTCCCATCACTTTATGGCAAATAGATGGGGAAACAATGGAAAACAGTGACAGACTTGATTTTCTTGGGCTCCAAAATCACTGCAGAAGGTGACTGTCGCCATGAAATTAAAAGACGCTTGCTCCTTGGAAGAAAAGTTATGACCAACCTAGACAGCATATTAAAAAGCAGAGATATTACTTCGCCAACAAATGTCCATCTAGTCAAAGCTTTGGTTTTTCCAGTAGTAATGTATGGATGTGAGAGTTGGACTATAAAGAAAGCTGAGTGCCGAAGAGTTGCACTGCTGTGTTGGAGAAGACTCTTGAGTCCCTTGGACAGCAAGGAGATCCAACCAGTCCATCCTAGAGGACATCAGTACTGAATATTCACTGGAAGGATTGATGCTGAAACTCCAATACTCTGGCCACCTGATGCGAAGAACTGACTCATTGGAAAAGACCCTGATGCTGGGTATGATTGAAGGAGGGAGGAGAAAGGGACGACAGAGGATGAGATGGTTGGATGGCATCACCGACTCCATAGACATGAGTCTGGGTAAACTCTAGGAGTTGGTGATGGACAGGGAAGCCTGGTAGACTGCAGTCCATGGGGTTGCAAACAGTTGGACACGACTGAGCAACTGAACTGAACTGAACAGAGGCCATTAGGGAGACTTGGCACTTCACTGTCAGCTTGATTTCTCTGAGTCATACAAAACCTCCTGTCGTAACACTTAATGTGTAGTGTAGTTACCCTGACAGTCTCTGGGAGTACACTAGTTTAGAGCATATCCCCTATAATCAAGCACTTATTGCTTAAACTATAAATATTCTGCTACCTAGAACATTTCCTTTAAATCTACTTTTACTACTTCTAGTGTGGAAAACTGATTTAGTATTCATTCTAAAAATTCATAATATGCTCAAGCAATTCCTTGTTTATTAAGTATGTCTTAATACTTATGAATCACTAACAGCTCTACTATATTAGTTATTTCTATAAATGTTCTTTTTGACTGTGCTTTTTTAGTTAATAATTCTACAAATTGATGTTCTCTGTGCTTGCTTGTCCAACGCTTTGTGATCCCATCGACTGTAGCCCGCCAGGCTCCTCTGTCCATGGGATTTTCAGGTAAGAATACTAGAGTAGATAGCCATTTCCTTCTCCAGGGGAATCTTCCTGACTCAGGGATCAAACCTGTGTCTCCTGCATTGCACGCAGATTCTTTACCACTGAGGAAAAGCCCATCATACCCCAAAGTAAACTCATGCTCTGTGATGACCTAGAGGCGTAGGACGGGGTGAGAGATGGGAGGCAGCTTCAAGAGGGAGGGGACACATACATACCTATGGCTAATTCATTGATGTATGGCAGAAACTGTAAAGCAATCATCATCCAGTTAAAAATAAATTTAAAAATAAAATAAAGTAATAAGCCCCATGTCCTAAATAGCATACCCGAAAACACTTTGTTTTTTATTTGTTTCTATATTTTATTACCTACAATGTCACCAAAGTTTTCAACCTTTCATCGCCAAGGGGGGAAGGTGTAAATGGGTGTTAATATACACATATAAAAACCTATCCGCAGAGTCTTAGAAATGAGGTATGTATGCGTGCCTGCGTATACACACGGTCTCCCAGATGACACAGTGGTAAAGAACCCGCTTGCTAATGCAGGGGATGCAGGAGGCTTGGCTTCAATCCCTGCGTAGGGAAGATCCTCTGGAGTAGAAAATGGCAACCTACTCCAGTATTCCTGCCTGGGAAATCCATGGAGAGAGGACCTGGTGGGCTACAGTTTATGGGGTCGCGAAAGAGTCTGACACGACTGACACAACTTAGTGACTAAACAACAACAACATATTTGTACAGTAAAGCAAAGGGAGCCATTCTCATCATGGAATGATGGGAAGCCTCTCAAAAGTCCAAGTTCCCAGATAGCTACCAAGGGCAAATCTTGCAAATTGGCTTTTCTGAGGACAGCAGTCCCAGAATTGTTAACTTTTTCTGCACATATTTATAAATGAAAAAGGAACCACCTCGCCTCCATATCCCTCCCCTTTGAAGTAATCAACCAAGTTAAGCTTCTTGCCTTCCAAAAAAGTCTTACCTATCAACAGATCTAGAAAGCTAGTTTTTCTCTATCCTGGCTGACATTTGCTATTATCAATTTCTAACCTGCCATAATTACCAATTTTTGAATTGTACCAAATTTGGTGGGATCTGTGGACCTGTCTCCAAAGTAAATGCTAAAATAATTTTTATTTCTCTGATTATTGAATAGGTTGGTAAATTTTCCCCCATGTTTAGTAATTATTTGCATTTTTCTTCTGTTAATTTTCTTAGCATTTTAAAATTTTCCTATTGGAGTATTCTTTTTATTTATATAGAGAAGCTACTTACATTTTAGATAATAATCCTCCAACTGTTAAATGTATTTAAGTGTTTTATCTCAATCCACTGTTTTACCTCTGCATTACCTTTCATATTGTAGTATTTTTGGTGAAGTCAAATTTGAGCTTTATTATTGTAATATCTGCGCTTTAAATACAAGTCAGGAGAAAAAGCACTCTGATTGGTTTTGTCCCTAAATGTTTCACCAGTCTCTTCACATGGCATACTCACTCCTTTAGAGAACTATTATATTTTAAAAGTTTACCCAAATATGATGGATCTTTTTGAACTTACTTACTTGAAAATAAAATTAAAAACTCTTGTAATTCAGCTACTATTTTAGACTACAAAGGGAAATCTCAGGCAAAGCAGTCTTCTCTTGTCTCACTTTGTAAAGTAACTATTCTTAGGTACTAGCTAATTTCTAATAGGATGAGGCCATCAGGCATCTGGTCCCATCACTTTATGGCAAATAGATGGGGAAACAATGGAAAACAGTGACAGACTTGATTTTCTTGGGCTCCAAAATCACTGCAGAAGGTGACTGTCGCCATGAAATTAAAAGACGCTTGCTCCTTGGAAGAAAAGTTATGACCAACCTAGACAGCATATTAAAAAGCAGAGATATTACTTCGCCAACAAATGTCCATCTAGTCAAAGCTTTGGTTTTTCCAGTAGTAATGTATGGATGTGAGAGTTGGACTATAAAGAAAGCTGAGTGCCGAAGAGTTGCACTGCTGTGTTGGAGAAGACTCTTGAGTCCCTTGGACAGCAAGGAGATCCAACCAGTCCATCCTAGAGGACATCAGTACTGAATATTCACTGGAAGGATTGATGCTGAAACTCCAATACTCTGGCCACCTGATGCGAAGAACTGACTCGTTGGAAAAGACCCTGATGCTGGGTATGATTGAAGGAGGGAGGAGAAAGGGACGACAGAGGATGAGATGGTTGGATGGCATCACCGACTCCATAGACATGAGTCTGGGTAAACTCTAGGAGTTGGTGATGGACAGGGAAGCCTGGTAGACTGCAGTCCATGGGGTTGCAAACAGTTGGACACGACTGAGCAACTGAACTGAACTGAACAGAGGCCATTAGGGAGACTTGGCACTTCACTGTCAGCTTGATTTCTCTGAGTCATACAAAACCTCCTGTCGTAACACTTAATGTGTAGTGTAGTTACCCTGACAGTCTCTGGGAGTACACTAGTTTAGAGCATATCCCCTATAATCAAGCACTTATTGCTTAAACTATAAATATTCTGCTACCTAGAACATTTCCTTTAAATCTACTTTTACTACTTCTAGTGTGGAAAACTGATTTAGTATTCATTCTAAAAATTCATAATATGCTCAAGCAATTCCTTGTTTATTAAGTATGTCTTAATACTTATGAATCACTAACAGCTCTACTATATTAGTTATTTCTATAAATGTTCTTTTTGACTGTGCTTTTTTAGTTAATAATTCTACAAATTGATGTTCTCTGTGCTTGCTTGTCCAACGCTTTGTGATCCCATCGACTGTAGCCCGCCAGGCTCCTCTGTCCATGGGATTTTCAGGTAAGAATACTAGAGTAGATAGCCATTTCCTTCTCCAGGGGAATCTTCCTGACTCAGGGATCAAACCTGTGTCTCCTGCATTGCACGCAGATTCTTTACCACTGAGGAAAAGCCCATCATACCCCAAAGTAAACTCCTGTCATTTAGAGTAAAAACCCAAGTTCTAACAATGACCTACAAGAACCTGGATGGTTTGCCGTAATTCCCAACACTATCACAAATCTACTAAATCTTTTCCTCATTCTGCTCAAGCACACTGGCTTCCTTGATATCCCAACACACTCTTAACTCAGATATTTGGGCACTTCATGCTCTTTCTGGAATACTATACTCTTCTCCCAGATAAATACATGGCTTACCCTTATTTCAAGTCTCAGTTCTATGTCTTAACTACTTTATGTAATAATAATATCTCCTATGGTGGAGCCTGATGGGCTGTCATCTATGGGGTCACACAGAGTCGGACACGACTGAAGCGACTTAGCAGCAGCAGCAGCAGCAGCACACTTGTCATATGGTGAAGGTGAAAGCGAAAGTGAAGTCGCTCAGTCGTGTCTGACTCTTTGTGACCCGTGAACTATAGCCCACCAGGCTCTTCCGTCCATGGGATTCTCCAGGCAAGAATACTGGAGTGGGTTGCCATTTCCTTCTCCAGGGGATCTTAGGGAACCTAGGTCTCCCACATTGCAGGCAGATGCTTTAACCTCTGAGCCACCAGGGAAGCCGTAGATTTATCATATTAAAAACCTGTTTTTCAGCTCTTCCTATATTAAAACTGCACAAGACTTTGTAGTCCCTCCAACTTAAAGGGTATAATCTATCTCCTGAATCTTTGAGGTTGAGGTGGCATTATAACTTGCCTTGGCCAATAAAATGTAAGAGCACTTAGAACATATTTTAAAATATTAGATATGGCATAAACAATATATGGCATAAACAAAACATGGCTTATAAATAATATAAAAACTGGCATATAATAAAGCAACAATGGGAAAATTAAATGTGCTGGTTAAATACTCATCCTACACTTCTGCTCTAGATTAAATTGCATTTTCCAGAAATACTTTAAAAAGAATCTACCAGCCATCATAAGAATGTAGAGTATGAGAAAATATCAATGTTTTATTATTGTCTGAGACTCTTAATAAGCAGCGTTAGAATTGATGTCACTGTAATATTGTATAAGATTTGTAAGATTATTTTCTATTTTTTAAATATTCAAGTATTCAATTATATTTCTCTTAAGACCTAAGAGCACAAAAAACAGGAAATATGCTGTATCTGAGCCAGTAATAGAGGAGAGAGACTAAAGAGATAGGTGAAAAACTAGGTATAATGACATTTCATCATCTAGGAAAGAAGAGGCCAAGAAAGTAGAGTCAGCCAGTGCCTACTTAATTACCCATTCAAGAAAACTTAGTTTAAGCATATATCTTATAATTAATAATAACTTCTTTGAATGCTCTTTTTCACACAAAGTATTTCTGTTTCTAGCTTTTGAACTATTAAAATAACTATCCTCTTTACTTTTCCATAAAATGAAAAGATCAAAACATCTGGCATATTAAACATTAAAACTGTATTTCTTACCTTAATGATTAATTTTCTACTACCTAAATTATACTGTTATGAAAAAATAAAATTTGTTATTTTGTGCACCATCGAATAATGCCAGTGAATAGGTTTAGAGATAAACATTTAAACACATTCAATTTCTTCAAATAGGTGCAAAACCCTAATATTAGTATCTACCTGCACTATGTTCCTCCTTGGCATTTATAACCTATCTGCAGCACTAGAAGTAAAGAATCATAAACAACTAGGCATAAACTACAGGAAATTTCTGAGTTATACATACAGCCAAATCTACCTCTAACACCCATTAGTGAATCTTTGGCACAGATAAGCCAATGGACAGAGCAGATAAAGATAAGAAGTACACAGTCAGGCAGACAGCCTGCACAGAGACAGACACACTGACAATCAGGCAACACACAGTATTAAAGAACTTAAATTTTAGATGAATCTAACTATATTTAGACTTATTCATGCAAAATCTACTAGGGAGAAAATATATTAGTCTTTCAGATAGTGATAAATTTCAGATATATATTTAGAGAGAGAATAAAAAATGACTACTTATAATACTGATAAAACTGATCTTTAGACTTACACTTTCATCTAGAAGGTAATGTTCTGGTTTCATATTTTAACACTGAAAAATTATAGCTTAAATCTTAAGTACCATAAATATGCAGCTTATAGATCATCTTACTTTTACAGTTTCTACACAGTTTAAGGTTTAGTATGTACTGTGCATGTGAGATTATGCTCTGCCAGAGCCAAGAGAGCTCTCTCAAGTCACAAGGACTCTGTGCTTCTTTGTCCCTTCTCTGAAAGAAGGTGGGTGGAGTCTACTTGGGACTGAAACTTTAAAATAGAAGCTCATTTTCCCCCCCAGTTTTGCTTCAAAGGTTTTTGTATTAGATATACCTTGGGCTGCCAGTCTCATTAAGTTAAGGAACTATAACTTTCTTTCACTAAGAAAAGTCCCTACCAATCACATCTGAACAAACTCCCCATCCTGGTCAACTTCACACATTTATACTACATAGTACCCATCTCACTAGAAGCAGGTTGACTGATGGGATGTGAATTTCAGGAATGTGAACGTGGGACAGCAATTCTAACTATTCTGAGCTAATCCTCTAAACAGAGATAAAGTGAGGAACATAGGTTAGATCACTTAGGAGATGCCTTTCTTCAACAGCACGTGTAGTGAAAGTCAAAGGTGGAGAGCTAAGAGTAAAGCAGGTGCACAGAGAAGCAAAGATAAGTGTCCAAGCAGCTCTAGATGGAGAAACTGACAAATATGCAGAACCACAAAGAGCTGAAATACTCACCCAGATTATGGATGGCTCCCGTTTCTTGGTTCCTGTCCTTAAAGCAGTTAATAGAATACTCAAGGGCAGTATTCTACTGTGAGATATATATGCTGCAGCTGCTAAGTCGCTTCAGTCGTGTCCGACTCTGTGCGACCCCACAGACGCAGCCCACCAGCCTCCCCCGTCCCTGGGATTCTCCAGGCAAGAACACTGGAGTGGGTTGCCATTTCCTTCTCCAATGCATGAAAGAGAAAAGTGAAAGTGAAGTCACTCAGTCGTATCCGACTCTTAGCGATCCCATGGACTGCAGCCTATCAGGCTCCTCAGTCCATGGATTTTTCAGGCAAGAGTACTGGAGTGGGGTACCATTGCCTTCTCTGATGAGATATAGATATATATATATATATATATATATACACACACATACATATACTCCCCCCCCTCGCCACTTAAACTGGTTTCTTGGAGAAGGAAATGGCAATCCACTCCAGTATGCTTGCCTGGAGAATCCTATGGACAGAGGAGTTTGCAGGCTACAATCCATGGGGTTGCAAATGGTCAGACACAACTAAAGCGACTTAGCACGCACACTGGTTTGCAAGTAGGCTACAACCAAAAAAATTTTTCTATAATTTGCAGGATATTTATGTCCCACTTTTTTCCTTTTATTAACTTTTCCCCTATAATAATAAGACAACTGTTGGTCTCAGCAACATCATGCTATAGAAAAAACATCTGCTATGATCTTGGGACAAACTTAGCTCTGGCAACTTCTAACTGTAAAACCTGTAACAAGCTCCTTAGTTTCTAAATACCGTTCATGTTTCCTTTAACATCAAAGGGTCTATGACTTATAACTCCAGTGTACACTGAGGGGAGCAGGTGTCCAAAAAAAGCCACTCTCCACATTTTCATAGAATGGGAGTTGACTTTTTTTCCATTCTCATTATAGTTGTGGTCCCAAATGTATTGTTTCAAAATCTCAGTCAACACCTAGAAAACTCAAATATACTGAGGAATCTAAACTAAACAGAGGTTTACCACTATAAATAACTTGCTGAAGTTCTATAGACTCTTTTTTAATGTAATTTTTTTACAGGGCATTTTTAACAGAAGCTAATGAAAACCACTTATCTGGCCAATTAAGAACTATATAAATTTAGAGAAGGAAATGGCAACCCACTCCAGTACCCCTGCCTGGAGAATCCCACGGACAGAGGAACTTGATAGGCTACAGTCCACAGGGTCACAAAGAGTCGGACACGACTGAGTGACTTCACTTTCACTTTCAAACTTAGAGTACTACTTTATATATCTGGGATAAGGTAAAATTACCAGAGTAAAAAACACTGGCTTTGTGGAACTCTATTTTAAAAAGATCCTTCATAACAACCAAACCATACTTTATAACGAAGAGTAAACAACTATGCCACAATCGTGAGACATCAAAACACTCCTCACCAAAACATTCAGGAATGCTGAGGCCAATACTATATGCATCTCATACTCAGCATTTAGGCTGTTCTCCCTTTGGGAATCTCTTCCTATTTATTTGGTTATATCAGCTTTGCTTATTTTTTACAGTGCCAGCCACCCTGTTCCTCTCTTCTAAAACCCATACTTCTTATCTCTGTGTCTTTGCAAACACTGTTTGTTTTCTATCTCAGAAATGCCTTTTATCCTAGTCCACCTGACACTCTTCCCCCTTCAAAAGCCAAGTCAAATGTGGCCTCTCTGCTAAAACTGTCCATGGTCTCTTCAGGCAGATTTAGGCTCTCCTCCCTCTATGGTTTTAGTCTTGAATATACTTCCCTTAGAGTAATAACACGTCTTAAACTACTACTGAGTACCTTCTATGTACTACATTAGAAGCTTTAAATATACATTATCTTGGTCCTTCTAGGTAAGTATTATAGCCCCAATTTCCCTACATAACCTGCCTATATGGATAACAGGGCCAGGACAGAAATTACTGTATGGTTCCAAAGCTGATTATCTTTCTACTAGTCTAGGGTTTCTAAGATTTTTTGGAACCCTTGAGAATCTAAGAACCTTCACCCCTCTCCCAACAGGTTTACACACAAAACATTAAGTATAATTTGAAAGGGTTCACAGACCTGCTGAAGCCCATCCACTGCTCCCAGGACAACTTCTTGTTGCTTCTCACAAGTTTATTCACAGCCAGTAAACTTCTTAAGGGAAACAACTGTCATATTTCCAGTTGCCAGTTCTAAACACAGTGCCTAGGGTGTAGTGGTGGATGGTAGGATTCATGACAGATCTGAATTTTTGCATTTCTTCAGAGGCAAAAAGCATAACTACTCAAATGTTGTTAAAAAGCTTTTCAAATGTAGATTACAACTAAAAACACTTATTACAGGAAATGTAGGTATTAGCGTACATCCCAAAGCCTCTAAGATTAACATGATCCACATTTCACATTCTCTAGGAAAAGCTTTTAGGGAACAACTACTTATATCTGCCATAAGCCAGTTCAATAACACTCTAATCTTATACAAATGGAAACGATATCTGTTTTATTTCACAGGGAAGGAGGTAACTGTCAAGGTTTGAATGCATGAATCCAAAAATATTAAATACTACAGGAAATATGAAATGCTGAGAGAGGGGTTCAATTCTTGTTTGGAAGCCTAGTGATTTAGAACAAGTGCATTTATCACCGAACTTGCCTTAACAAGTCTTCAACTCCAATCTAATGAAAGGCTTTTTCTCCACATTATTAAAATTCAAATTTGCAAAGGAGAACAAGTGCTTTAAGATAAACTGGACTAATAGATTTATCTCAGAAAGTGAGAGTTAATTACGATTTTTGCTTCCGAGTTCTGGGTGAATGTGGTCAAGTTATTCCAAATTTTTAGTGTCCTGATTTTCAAAATACTGGACTATAAAACAGAAGGAAAGTTTTCTAAGAAAGCAGAAAAATATGCTCAGCAGTACAAACACAGATAAGCATTTTTCAAGGATGAGAAACAGCTCATTCCAGAGGAAAGAAAGGACACACACTGCAGAGTACGCCAGTTTAACACCGGAAAGGTATGAGAGACTGTTAAAAGGCTCTGGAAGGCCAAGTTAAGTATAAACTTTATCCTATTGGCCTGTGATTCTAAACCAGGACAAAAACTACAAAAAAAAGGGTAGGGAGTAGGAGGAAGGGAAATTTGTAAGAGGGACATATAATTTCAATTTGAAGAAAAGCAGAGCTTGGGTTTAATGCTTTGAGTTGCCTTGCTGCTGCTGCTAAGTCACTTCAGTCGTGTCCAACTCTGTGCGACCCCATAGACGGCAGCCCACCAGGCTCCCCCATCCCTAGGATTCTCCAGGCAAGCCTTAGGCATTTAAAATTCCAATACTTTTAATGATCATAGAAAGGAGACTTGAGGGTGCTGTGAAGTCACATTTTTCTGTGATAAAAATAAACCCATGTTTCCAATGTGGTTCTATATAAATATTAAACAAAACAGAAGTAGGCACCAAACAGTGGGACTCAAACACACATCTGCTTTTAAAACCAGTATGCCTTCCATTATCCTACAGATGCCAGCACTTGAAAGCGGTATTTTAGGAAAGTGAGCATGATATATGGAAGGAATTACATGAGGCAAGAAACTACAGGCAAGGAGAGAACAACAGCTATTGCTGTAATCACTCCTAAGACACCCACAACTTACAAGATACTGCTACTGTTGAAGAGATGCCAGTGAACTGATATCTGGATTTTCTTAATGAAATCTAAAACCAAAAGTTAAAAATGGACATTTTATTAAAATTAATAGTCTATGGAGTGGAGGATACACAAGTAGTTACTTTAAGTGCTTCCCTCAGTCCTTATGACAGCAACCAGTGTCCAGAGAAAAATATGTACCACACTATTTTCCACATTTATGTATAAGATATTACAATTAATAAACAAATACTTATTTAGGGCTTCCCGGGTGGCTCAGAGGTTAAAGCGTCTGCCTGCAATGCGGGAAACCTGGGTTCGATCCCTGGGTCGGGAAGATCCCCTGGAGACAGAAATGGCAACCCACTCCAGTATTCTTGCCTGGAGAATCCCATGGATGGAAGAGCCTGGTGGGCTACAGTCCACGGGGTTGCAAAGAGTTGGGCACGACTGAGCAACTTCACTTTCACTTACTTATTTAAAAGTTTTACTAAAATTTACTCCAGTACTTTATCTTTTATTTTCTTCTTTTTTCTTGGGTACTGAAAATAAAAACATTTGTGCAAGCATGCCTGTAGGCAGGTGGAGGAAAAAAGCAACTCTCATGCTGGTCTAAGAGACAAGCCAAGTGGACCACTTAAAGAATTCACCTGAAGAATAAGTCTGTCTTACAGCATTAAGCTCGCTACAATTTCTGCTCAGGCAACTGCCATTAATGCCTAAATGCCAGGCACTACATTAAGCAATGGGGATACAAAGATAATTAAGTCCCAGTCTCTAGCCTTGGAGGCTTTCAGGCTGGGGAAGTCAGAAATGTAAATGTTTATGAATCTAATGAACTGAGTATTAAATAGAAACTCAGAAGTGTTTAACATATGAACAAAAAATTTTAATCTATTTAAATGTTAATATCTTACTTTCAGTTTCAATCTTTCAAAACCCTTTCCCAAATTAAATGTCAAATACTGACGGAAAAAAAGCTAACAATATTCTAAAAGGAAATACAGTAAAACAACCTTGAGAATTAACACTTCAGGTAAATTTTTAGTGTGCTAGCTCAGTGAGCCATGTCTGGAAACTTACTTAAAAGTTCACTTCCAATTGTGAAGTTAGTTAAAAGATAAATACATTTGGCCGGACACTTATCAGAATAAGAAAATCTTAACTAAACCAGTAGCCATGGAAAAGGACTAAAATTAGCTCAAATGCTACGACTGCAGAATATTGCCAATCATTCTAGTTTTAAAGACATTTTAGACATAGTACACCATGTATATAAGCTTACTGAGATATACCTGCAAGCCAACCACAAAATAGAACTTTACACCCTCTTAGGTGGTTATAAGAAGACAGACAGACAATAACAAGTATTGGTAAGGATGTAAAGAAATTAGTGGGAATGGAAAACGTGCATTTTCCTGGTAGAACCATAAAATGTACAGCAGCTTTGGATAACAATCTGTCAGTTCCCTCAAAATGTTAAAGGTACTTATAGGTATATATCCAAGATAATCGAAAACAGATATCCTAACAAAAACTTATGTATAGGTTCACAGTAGCAGCATTCATAAAATAATATAAAATGTGTTATATTTCATGTATTATTATTACACAAAATATTCCAAAAAGTGGAAACAACTCAAATGTCTATCAAGAATTGAATGAGTGAACAAAATGTGATATATCCATACAACAGAAAATTATTCAGTCATAAAACAGGATGAAGTCTTTCTGACCATGCAACAACACAGATGAATCTTGAAAACATGTTAAGTCAACGAAGTCAGTCACAAAACACCACATATTATGATTCCATTCATACGAAATGTCTAGATGAGGCAAATCTATGGAGACAGAAGGTAGATTAGTGGTTGCCGAGGTCTGTGAGGAGAGAAGGTGGGAGGAATGACTACTAATGGGTATGGGGTTTCCTTTGGGGCTAATAAAAATTGACTGTGGTAGCGATGCACATTTTTGTGAACATACTAAAAACTATTAAATTGCACAGCTTAAAATGAATGAATTTTATGCCAAATAAATTATATCTCAATAAAGCTGTTATTAATTTTTAAACACTACAAGCCACAATATTGAACAGTTTAACAAAAAATGAAATTTTTAATACTATCTAGTGTGTGCAGCATAAGCTCTTGCCAGGCTTTCAATCTTTCCTCTCCCATTTTTTAGCAAATCAAATTCAAACCTTAAATCAAAACTTCAGAAGTCTTATTTGACAAGTTCTTGTTATCTGTATTTTTATGTGTGTGCTCATTCGCGTCCAACTGTTGTGTTACTCTATGGGCTGTAGCCCTCCAGGATCCTCTGTCCATGAGATTTCCCAGGTAAGAATACTGGAGTTGGTTGGCATTTCCTACTTCCAGGAATCTTGCCAACCCAGAGATGGAACCCATGTCTCCTGCACTGGCGGGCAGATTCTTTATCACAGAGCCACCATTTGTCTTTTAAAATTATACTTAAATAGCAATCATTTTACCAAAAGATACACATATAGATAAGAAATACATGTATGAAAAATGCTGTCCCTATCTTACTTTTTTTTTTTTTTTTAAGCAGAAAGCAGGAGGGGATCTGTGTCTTCCTCTGGCTTCAGCCATCTACATTCAGAATGCTAAAGTAAAAGGAAGGAATTTATACTACTTCAGCTATTTCCTCTTCAGCCTATGACAATCTGGCTTTTTCCCATACCCCAACTCCAAACTGCTTTTTCTAGTCACCAAATCACTCCTACTTAGCAAACAGAATGGGTGCTTTTCTTAAGCTCACCTTACCGGTCCTCCCAGAATTATCTGACTTTGGTAATGTCTTCCCTGAAACTCTCCCAGGCCTTTCTGACATCCTCTAGGTTCCTTTCCTTCCACTCTGACCACACCTACACAGGAGTAATCACCAATATTTTCATTTAGAGGCTGCTCTTTAAATGTTGTTGCTTTTCAACCTTAGGTTGGCCACACCATACACCTGTCTGAATGAGTTCATGACTCTCAAGCTTTCAAATACCTCTTATATGCTTTAATTCTGTCCCAGTAGCTCTCTTGAGCTCTACATTTCTACACCATGTCTCACAGGCACCTCAGTTTTAACGTGTACAAAACTAAACTCATTCTCTTTAATTCTGAAGTTTCCTCCAACCATCTTCTCCCTGGTCTCCTCTGCTTTTTGTCCCTTCTTTCTCCTTAGACTACCAAATGGAACCTTCCAACTTGGGTGACAGTATACCAAGCTAGAAACTCTGGAGTCATACTACAATATTCCTCTCTCTTTCACTACTCACATCTAGTGAGTCATGAAGACATCTTTCTTAAAATCCTTATCAGATCCTTTGTATATTCTATGTCCCACTGTCTTAAGTTTGGCTCAGGCCATCATATCTCACTTCTTATATTTCAACAACTTCAAAAATGCTCTCCTTCATCTGGTCATCCATCAGAATCAACTTTCTGCAACACACATCTGTCAAATGACTGCTTACTTTCCCTGTAACGCTGAGACCTGCAGTGTATAAACTGTTCAAAATTACTATTACTAATCTATAGAATAAAATACCAGAGAAGGCAATGGCACCCCACTCCAGTATTCTTGCCTGGAGAATCCCAGGGATGGGGGAGCCTGGTGGGCTGCTGTCTATGGGGTCACACAGAGTCGGACACGACTGAAGTGACTTAGCAGCAGAATAAAATACAGCACAGGTTCAAGAACCTTCACAACCTGATCCCTAAATGGCTTTCTCAGCATCCCATTAACCTTTACCATGCTAATACCACTGTTTCACTGGTTCTCAAAATACGGTCCAGAGATGTCCCACACCCAGACCATTTTAAAGAATTCACGAGGTTAAAACCTAAGTTATGCTTCCTCACCTGCAAATATACAAGTGCATAGACTTTAGTACAATATTTTTATCCTGTTCATTCTCTTTAGGAGTGTACACTGATTTTTCTAGAGGATACATGACACTTGATACTGTGAAATATGACACTGCATCAGTATGAATGCAACAGATATGAGAATCCAGATCTCTTCTATTAAGCCAGACGGTAAAAAAAATTTGCAAAAGCATAAAAATAATGCTTCTCTCCACCAGTTAATTTTTTTGAAAAATCACTTGTTATAAAATACAGTGTATGTATGGAATGGTTTTATCACCATTATTTTAAAGTAAATTATTTTTTTAAATATCTTTTAATTTCTAATACAGTACAAAGAAACAAACCTCTTTGGAGTCCTCAGTAATTTTGAGAATGTAAAAGACTCCTGAGATCAAAATGTGTGAGAACTGCCACATTAGTTATGGCAGATTATCTACCATTCTCTAAACATGCTTAACTCTAAAACCCCTATCCTTCTGCATGGAAATGCACCCTCCACTACCTGCCAAGTTCTAGTCAGGTCCAAAGGGACCTTGGATGCATTCTGGAGGATAAAAAGATCAGGTTTTGAAGTCAAGCAAGATACTTTACTTCTCAGAGTGCGTTTCCTTATCTCTAAAATTTAGGTTATAGCCACCTCATAAACGGCAAATATGTTAAATAAGACACAGTGTAAATGTATGGCACAAAACAGAAGGGATAAAAAACGTTAATCTTCTACTTAATTT
The DNA here is from genome assembly GCA_006410675.1 of Oreotragus oreotragus. Classification (NCBI taxonomy): domain Eukaryota; kingdom Metazoa; phylum Chordata; class Mammalia; order Artiodactyla; family Bovidae; genus Oreotragus; species Oreotragus oreotragus. Next base: position 2,699 of record SJYX01007041.1, on the reverse strand, counting down.
ATAACATCACAAATGCTACTGTAGTAAGATAAAAACAATATAACAATTATTTAATCATAACAAAACAAGCAAACTGGTTGCTTTGAGCAGTTCTGTCAAGATTACTATTTGTAGAGCAGATGGTTTTATATAATAAACTCCTTGAATGCATAACTACTAAGGTACTTCTGCAGTTACCTGTGATTGATAAATTTAGATTAACTTAAAATATCAGTTAGTTTAAATGGCATTTTAACAAAGGAATGCTTGCTATAACGCCTGTTTAGCCTTAAAAAAAATCCATAAATCTTTCTTTTTAAAGGCTTAAAATATATTTTAATAAGTTCATGTTGCATTATTTCATTTCTCAGAAAAACTTCAATGGTATTAGGGACAAATCAAACATGGTACACCAATAAAAAATGCACAGTATAACTACCTAAGATAGGCAAAGCTAAGAGCTGCCGTCTGACATTCAGCATACAGCAACCCTGTTCTCAAGATTGTACTAGGCCTATCAAGAAAAGCTGTGAATGGCAACATCACAGACACAAAAGGGCCATTTCTGGGTTGTCCTTACCCAAGAAAAAGATGGAGGCAAGTTTAATACAAGATTTTTTAAAGATACACTAAATGAAAATCTCTAAGAGAAAGTCTTCCTTGGGACATGAAAGGGTAATATATGGGACATAACAGAACCATATGTATGTTGTCTGTGACCTCTGTGGACATGTGCCTGAACTCCCACCTGGGAGTGATTGGGACAGTGGGGCCAAGGTCACTGGGGATGTTTGGTTTTTGTGGTATATGTGGCAGGATCTCTGGGGTGAGACAGTGCACTAAGTTGGGTCCGACTCTTGCGACCCCATGGACTGTAGCCTGCCAGGCTCCATGGGATTCTCCAGGCAAGAATACTGGAGTGGGGTGCCATTTCCTTCTCCAGGGCATCAATCTTCTCCTTCATGTTTCACAAAAGTACTGTAATTCACACCTCTGCTGCATCCTGTTTTTGACCTACTCCACTGACTCTACTTACTAAAGTATTGTTTTTATCTTAACGAGAATGGGTTTTTAAACTGAAACTGCCATATTTACTTGCAGCTTTACTGTCATCTCTTACAATTTTAAAATATACAAATGTCTAGTGTATATCACATAAACTTTAGCCTAATTAGAATAAATATACTTCTTGTTTCAATACTTTAATTATACCTGACAAAGCTTTAAAAAGCAAAAGAAAATTACTGAAAAAAAAAAGCCCACACATCTCTTTTTTTCCTTCTATGTCTAGTTATATGTAACTGACTACATAAGTCAGCCAATTGAGAATACTGAAGACAGCATGATCATCTGTTAGATGAAGACCCTAAATATCAGTCCCATACTTCAGTCTTGTGAAGTAGGTAGCATTTATCTTCTTTTAAAATTGACAGAACTCGGTCAATTCATTTCCTTGCAAGTGGCCAAGGTCAGAAAACTAACCAATGGCAGAGATGGTAGTAAACCTACGCATGTCAAATGTAAATGGGCATCACCCTATATACACATTTACTTCTCATGATCACTATCTGCAAGTTCATAAAGATGACAAGCTGAGAGAGTTGTGATCAAGTTCTGGATCTGACACAGATTATCAGTTTAACCATCAATTTGAAATCATTTTGGTGCTATAGTTTACACCATCTCAATACCTTAGTGTTCTCCTCTTTCACAGGATGGGGCACACAAAAGGCCCATGCCAGGAATAGACAACTCACAGAATGATGACAGGCAGAAAAGTCTCTACTCTTACTAGTCATCGCGATATTAAAACAATATACTATTCTTCAACCTCGAATTATCAAAGATCCAAGATTATTATATGAACACTCATAAAGAAATTTTATGCTTAAGTGTTCTCCACAGAATTATGACACATAATAGCAGAAAATCAGCAGCCTAAACTTTCAACTATAAGAAAATGGTTAGGGGCTTCCCTGGTGGTCCAGTGGTTAAGAATCTGCCTGCCAATGCAAGGGACATGGGTTCGATCCCTGGTCCAGGAAGAACCCACATGCTGCAGAGCAACTACACCCGTGCACCACAACTATTAAACCTGTGCTCTAGAGCCTGGGAGCCGCAGCTACTGAAGCCCTTGAGCCCGGAGCCTGTGCTCCACAACAAGAAGAGTCCCAGTTCGCAGCAATTAGAGAAAGCCTGTGAGCAACAAAAACCCAATGCAGCCAAAAATAAAATTAATTAAAAAAAAAAAAAAGAAAAAAGAAAATGGTTAAGCAATATGACAGTGGCTAGGTGAAATATTATATAACCACCTAAAATTATTTTTACAAAGGAAAAACACCTAAATATTAAGTTGGAAAAAAGCCTAAGAATATTAAACAGTACATGTAGTATGGTCACAGAGAAGCATTAAAGACATTAACAAAGATAGCCTTTGGGGGATGGGACTATAGGAAGACTGAACAGAATAATGGAAAAACCACAGTATGAATGCCTATTCCACTTTCCTAAAGGTAAGACATTCTTAATTACTGTTCTATAATTTCCAAATTTGAAACAATGAACATTATCACTTTATAAATGAATAGGGTTATAATAGCTAGATTATCCCTAAGGCTCAGTTCTCAAATGCTAAAAATTTAAAAATGCATTGAAAGGCAATGCCAAAGAATGCTCAAACCACCGCACAATTGCACTCATCTCACACGCTAGTAAAGTAA
>SJYX01007040.1:238949-252207 GCA_006410675.1 Oreotragus oreotragus | reverse complement strand
GTGGGCTGCTGTCTATGGGGTCGCACAGGGTCAGACACGACTGAAGTGACTTAGCAGCAGCAGCAGCAGAGGTGATTGTTATACAACACTGTGAATATACTAAATTCCGCTGAATTGCATATTGTAAAATGGTTAGTTTTGTGTCATGCAAATGTTACTCAACAAAAAATTAACCGTGTATCACACAGAATTCAAAGAGAGCCCCCAAGGGGCTGGTGTGTGTGCATGCCTTTATGAGCCCCTGTCCTGGAGTGGTAACATCTCTGTGGGTGAAAGGGCCGAAGTCCTCATCTTCTCTGAAGAAAGCTTTCAACGAAGGGACCAACCTTGCCGAGCAGGCATGGCGTTTACTAGAAGCACGTACTTGGGGGGAGCGCACAGCTGAGCTTGAAGAGTGAGCTGGACCTGATAGGGGCAGCTGAGGTGTTAATTGGGGGTTAATCTTCCAGGGTTTGTATGGGCTCAGCTCCTTTCCCCCCTCCCCTATGATCACATCATCCACAATTCCTCATTTGAGTTTCCATCAGGTTCTGTTTTGATTCTTCCCTGTGGGTGCCTAAGGGACACGCGTGGGGAGGGGTTAGACCTCAGTGTTAATGCTCGTAATGATATTACAGTGCAGCCTGAGTCAGAGGACCGTCTGAGACCCCTCTGCGTGGGTCAGACTGGAACCTCCTCTCGACCACAAAAAGGCTGCAGTGGGTTGCTTTGTTTTTCATCCAATCAGGGTGCCTCATTCCCTTGGTGATTTGTCTCAGGGGGTCAGCATGGAACCAGCTGCAGGCTGACCCCAGGCCCGTCTCCTACTGCATCCACAGAAGTGATGAACGTCCTGCTGTAGCACCTGTGATGAGGCCACGTCGTGTGGCAAGGTGAAGAATTCTGCAAATGCAACATAAGTCGCTGATCATTGACAAAGTTTGAGTTCATCAGTGTGAGGGTGTCTGGGCGGGCCAGACCTAATCAGGTGAGCCATTCCCAAAGGCCAGCTGCTGCAGAGGTGCTGTTCTGCTGGCTGTGTGGACAGAAGATGCCGTCCTAAGCTGGGAGGAGGCCGGGCGGTAGGTCCCTAAGAACGGCTGGAGGGGGACAGTGACTCCTGGTCTAGAACCAGCAACAAAACACAGACCCCACTGTCCAGACTAAAAAGGGAATTCTCCCTGTGACCTGTAGGCTTGGAAGAGGGTCCTGAACCTGGGCACTGCCTCAGTCTCAGCCTGGGGTCCTCTATTGTAGGAACCAGCCAAGCTGTGCCTGAGCTCCTATCTGTAACTCTGAGATGATGACTTTGTGCTGTTTTTAAGCTGCTTCATCACCAGAGAAAGAAAATTAAGATGTTAAAAAGCAGAGACATCACTTTGCTAACAAAGGTCCGACTAGACAAGGTTTTTCCAGTGGATGTATGGATGTGAGAGTTGGACTATAAAGAAAGCCTAGCACCAAAGAATTGATGCTTTCGACCTATGGTGTTGGAGAAGACTCCTGAGAGTCCCTTGGACTGCAAGGAGACCCAATCAGTCCATCCTAAAGGCGATCAGTCCTGAATATTCATTGGAAGGACTGATGCTGAAGCTGAAACCCCAATACTTTGGCCACCTGATGCAAAGAGCTGGAAAAGACCCTGATGCCGGGAAAGATTGAAGGTGGGAGGAGAAGGGGATGACAGAGGATGAGATGGCTGGATGGCATCACTGACTCAATGGACATGGGTTTGAGTGAACTCCAGGAATTGGTGATGGACAGGGGGCCTGGCGTGCTGCAGTCCACGGGGTCACAAAGAATTGGACACGACTGCCTGATTGAACTGGACTGAGTGAAGTCCTCTACGGCAGCTGATCAGGGAAAGCTCCAGAGGACTGGGGAACCTACCAAGCCTTGACTTAAGATGCCGCAGCGCTGCTGGCATGGTGCGCGCATCAGATGCTGAGAGAAGGGAGTGCTGTCTGGGCTTTGCTGAGATGCTACTGCTCTGAATCTACTTCTGTTTGAGTAGCTGACTGTAGGCTCCTAGATCTTTCGAGTATAATACTTTTATTGGTCTCCGTCGCTAACTACCTGGAACACAAAAGCATTGCAGGTCTTAAATGTGAATGTTCATAGACTTTCAGTTTTGTTTAAGAAAAATACTGTTTTCTGTTTGCCGCCAAGCATGCTTTCCTCGGGCATGTTGTGCGGTGGTGCCCTCCCCCAGATTTGAGCGCCTATAGTCTGAGCAGGTGAAAGATGGGGAAAGGGCTCTGGGTTGCGGTTGTTTTCAACACACTTGCCAAGCAGCACAGCCAGAGCGTCTGCCCCTCGACTCCCCGAGTGTTGGCGCCTGTGGACCTCATGTTCCAGGCTCCCTGCTTTGCTTTCTCCCCACTGGGAAACGCCGTGACTTCCTCTTCTGTGGAGATAACGTGGTGACTGGGGCTTCCGGAGTCAAGGGAACTTTTCTGTTTTTGATTGCTTCCAGCTTGTGCTTTCCCTGGGTGACATCAAGAGGGCATCGCCTCCCTCGCTGTCAATTATTTTCAGACCCAGCTTTCCGTGTGAACACGGCTGCTTCTCCACCAAAGGAGGACAGACGCTGATGACCACGTGCTTCCCCGGAGCCAAGGGTCTGGCAGCGGCCCCTCATAAAACCATCTGTCACCGGGGAGGGGCCACAGCCCACTGCGGCTGCAGCTTGGGGAGGCACAGACTTTCCAAGCTCCTCTTTCATTAGAGCGCCAACGGGGCCCGTGAGGTCCACGGCAACTGTGCCCATAACTACACGCGCGGCTCCGGTGACTTTTCCATTCGCCCTGGGTGAGCTTCGAGCAGGCTGATACTCTGCTTGGATCACCAGGCTTAGGGGTGAGCTGAGGACAAGCAAGACTGGGACACTCACCCTTAAGCAGTAGATTCTTGATTCACTTTACACCTTGGTTGTGTCTTAATGAAGGATCCTGAATGAATCTGGGATGCCACCGTCAACACACAGTGGGCACCGGGCCAGCAAACCGCGCCTTCAAGGGAAGGGGGAGACGGGATGGAAGTGAGGCAGGCACTCAGGGCGTCTGCGCTGTGCAGTCCTTGTCCCACGGCCTTGTCACAGTAACGCTGTGTGACCTGTGTGCGTGCGTGCTGTTGTTCAGTCGTGTCCGACTCTGCGACCCCACGGACTGTAGCCCACCAGGCTCCTCTGTCTGCGGAATTCTCCAGGCAGCAATACTGCAGTGGGTGGCCTTGCCCTCCTCCAGGGAGTCTTCCTGACCCAGGGATCAAACCTGGGTCTCTTAACTCTTCTGCACCTGGGAAGCCCCGGTCTTACATGTATCTGACAGGAATGCGTGCTCTATATGGAAACTCAGAGAGGTGGATGGGGCAGTAGTGGCAATGAGCGGAGCTGAGACTCAAGCCCAGGCGTCTTTTAATTGAGACACTCTGCCTTTTCTCTTAGACCTCCAAGGTGAGCAGCAGCAGCAGTTTCAAAGGTTATTATTCTCGCCCCCCCCCCCCCATCTTCTGGCCACACTGCACAGCACGCAGGATCTTAGTTCCCCAACCAGGAATCAAATCTGTGTTGCCTGCAGTGGAGGTGTGGGGTCTTGACTACTGAACCGCCGAGGAAGCCCCCAGAAGTTGCAATGCTTTAAATTAATTCAGCTTGAGTCCTTCTCTCTTCCACTCTCATCTGCCATGCTCCGGGTCCTGAAACAGTTTCAGGAAAATGCTTCCACCCGACCTGTGGGACCTGCTCTGCATCCCGGTTTCTCCCTCGCCTTGGTGGTCTGCGCTGGGCAACCTAGGAGCTGCTTTTCCTTCAAACTGGAGCCGGAGCCCCTCAGCCCACTGCCTGCTTTCATCTCCCCGAGGGGCACCCCCAGCTCGGCAGAGGGGAGGTGGCTCAGAACCTAGAAACCCTCCGGAGTGTCCAGAGGTTCCCTGTTGTCTCAGCCCCACCTGTTTCACCGTTCACTGGAAGTTCTGTTTGGTGAAGACTTTCCATTTCTCTGCAGTTCCATCTCCTCCCCTTGGCTCTGAGTCCCGAGCCCGCCAAGCTGCAGCTGGGGCAGAGGATGGGAAGGGGAAAGCGCCTTTCTCTGTCACCCAGACAAACACGGCTCCCCATCCAGCCTCTCTCAATTATTTTCTTGATTTTACTGTCAGCAGCAACGTTTGTTTGTTTGTCTCAACAATCCCAGTTATTCTCTGTTCCTCTCTTTGCATCCTCCTCCATGTCCTGTCCTGATCTTGCTGTTTTCTAGGACTTCTGTCTTTCAAGGAAGAAGTGATGTGTGGTAGGGGAAGTCGCCGGTAAAGCCTATACGGTTTCCCCTCTGCTTTTGGTCCACTGCAATGAGATATCACAGGGAAACAGACACGCCACTTCCCAATTTTGCAGATAAAAAGGGATCATCTAAAAATCTACAGCTTGCCCTGATGATGGTTCCGTGACCACATAATGATAGATGGCAACTCTCTGCAGATTTACAACTTCCCATAGGATGTTGAGTTTGTTTTATGAGATGTCTATCTTGCCTAGGCGGTGAACTCTGAGCACAGAAGGCTTTTCTTAGTTTTTATTTTATCTTAGATTATAGTTGCCCAGGTGACTCAGAGGTAAAGAATCTGCCTGCCAAGCAGGAGACGTGAGTTCCATCCCTGAGCCAGGAGGATGCCCTGGAGGAGGAAATGGCAGCCTACTCCAGTACTCTTACCTGGGAAATCCCATGGACAGAGGAGCCTGGTGGCTACAGTCGATCGGGTAGCAAAGAGTCAGACACAGCTGAGTGACAGGCACCCACAGGAAATGATGAATCCAAAGCCAAGAGAGCCTCGGAGGCCTGCCCTGTCTCACTGTAGCAGAGACGAGGCATAAACCTGACTTTTGGGCTCCTCATCTGATATTCTTTCTGCTATATCACATTGGCATTCAACCCTATAGAGCAGTATATTTACTCTTGGGATATTATGCAAAGGACCGCATTTAGATGCAGTGCTGGTCATGTGTTCTGAAATCTTAGGTGTATGAACCACCCCCTCCCAGGAAATTTAGTGTAAGGTTTGTGGGAACTATGCACGCACATTTTCCTATGGGAGGGTCCACAGCTTCAATCAGATTCTCTAAAAGATCAGTGACCAACCAAAAAGTTTGAGTCCTGGTCAGAGATTAGTTAAATATAAAAAGGGAGGCTAATTGAGAGCATTTTTGAAAGACAACATCATTTGGCATCAAATGTCAATATGTTTGGGCTTCCCTGTAAGGAATCTGCCTGCAATACAGGAGACCCAGATTCAGTCCCCAGGTGGGGAAGATATTCTGGAGAAGGAATTGCTAGCCACTCCAGTCCTGTTGCCTGGAGAATCCCAGGGACGCGGGAGCCTGGTGGGCTGCCATCTTTGGGGTCGCACAGAGTCGGACACGACTGAAGCGACTTAGCAGCAGCAGAACTATAAACACACACACAGCTTATGCTCCTGAGGGTGTTGGCGGTTTAGTCACTCAGTCCTGTCTAACTCTTGCCACCCCATGGATTGTAGCCCACCAGGCTCCTCTGTCCATGGGATTCTCCAGGCAAGAATACTGGAGTGGCTTGCAATTTCCTTCTCCAGGGGAATCTTCCCAGCCCAGGAATTGAACCCAGATCTCCTGCACTGCAGGCAGATTCTTTACCGACCGCACCACGAGGGAAGCTCCTATGGGGAGCTTTCCCTGTGAGGGAAGCTATGAGGGAAGCCCCATGTTTCTGATGACAGCTTATCTTTTAATCTACAGATTCTGGGCACCTCGTAGGTCCCCACCATTCCAAGGGGCCAAGAAAGACCCTAGCAGTTTAGGAAGCTTCTGGACCAGGGGTTGGCTGACTCCTCCTGGAAAAGGCCAGAGAGTGCTTATCTCAGGCTCTGCACGCCAGGTGGTGTCGGCGCAGGTATTCAGGGTGCCCATGCAGCCTCAACACAGTCACACACTCCAAGCCACCCAAACAGGGCTGTGCTCAGACGACCCGCTGTTTTTGACAGCGGGCTGAAACATGCCAACCCCTGGCCCCTTTACAGAGGTTTGTGAAGACAAACGTTTACTTTCCTAGAGGCAGAGAGTGGTTGTCATGACCTTATAAATTCTTCATGTCTTTCTTTTAATAGAGAGGGAAAGTGCCCCACAAACCAAAAAAAAAAAAAAACAAACACAAGTCTTCCTTATTGAATGTCAAAGTCTGGAGGGAAATCAGAATTTATTTGACCCATCACTTGGCACTAGTGATAAAGAACCTGCCTGCCAGTGCAGGAGACATAGAGATGTGGGTTCGATCCCTGGGCGGGGAAGGTCATCTGAAGAAGGAAATGCAGTGCACTCAGCATTCTTGCCTGGAGAATCCCAGGGACAGAGGAGCCTGGCGGGCTGCAGTCCCCGGGGTCGCACAGAGTCGGACACGACTGAAGTGACTTAGCATGCCCGCATCACTTATTCTGTAGGTATGGAAAGTGAAGGCTCAGGGGAGCAAATGGTTCAAAGCAGCACAGCTGATGGGAGGCGCTTTCCGCTTTGAGTCCCTGCCTTTTGACTTTGGTGTTGCTCTTTAGTCTCCGAGTCCTGTCTGACTCTTCGCGACCCGGTGGCCTGCAGCCCACCAGGTGCCTCTGCCCATGAGATTCTCCAGGCAAGAATACTGGAGTGGGCTGCCATTTCCTTCTCCAAGGGATCTTCCCAACCCATGGATCAAACTCGCATCTCCTACTTTAACAAGTGGATTCTCAACCGCTGAGCCACCAGGGAAGCCCAGTCTTTCGACTATCAAGTATCTACTGCAGAAAAGGCCAAAGGGAATCAGGAAAGTGATTGAGGTCAGGCCCAATATACAGACTGTGAGTTGTCAATACCTAAAACTTCATAAACTTTGCTTTAGTTATCATTTGCAGCCTGATAGAAATCAGTAAATAATAGAAACCATTAGCATCGTTAATGTTTTGTGAAATACCCCCTGGGGACACCACACGCATTAGCAGAGTTCCAGATTTTTGTCTCCAAAGCAGAAGGGAAAATTAAAGGAGCCTGGTTTCTTCCTTGGGAAAGGCGGCATCTCCTAAAACTTTCAGCTGAAGACCCTAAACGTAAAAGGCCGATTTTGTCTGGTGCAGACATTGCTAGACAGCTCCCACCTGCCGTTTCTCCTGGGTAAACCCTCGCCATTCTCTCCTCTCTCACGGTTCCTGCACGGCTATGCCTGCCTTAATTTAAGCCATTGAAGGAATGCTTGTGTGTTGTTAGAAATGAACCTCCCTGAGGGATTTCCCTGGTGTCCAGGGGTCAAGACTTCCTCTTCCAGCGTAGCGGGTGTGAGTGAGTTTGATCTGTGAACTGTGAGCTAGAATCCCACATGCCTCATGACCAAAAGACCAAACATAAAACAGGAGCAGCACTGTAGCAGGGGAAGGCAATGGCACCCCACCCCAGTGCTCCTGCCTGGAAAATCCCAGGGACGGAGGAGCCTGGTGGGCTGCAGTCCATGGGGTCGCTAACAGTCGGACAGACTGAGCGACTTCACTTTCACTTTTCTCTTTCATGCATTGGAGAAGGAAATGGCAACCCACTCCAGTGTTCTTGCCTGGAGAATCCCAGGGACGGGGGAGCCTGGTGGGCTGCCGTCTATGGGGTCACACAGAGTCGGACACGACTGAATTGACTTAGCAGCAGCAGCACTGTAGCATGTTGATGTATGGCAAAACCAATACAGTATTGCAAAGTAAAGTTAAAAATAAGTAAAAATAAATAGATAAAATGGTCCACATAGAAAATCTTTTTTTAAAAATGGATTTATCAGAGATTAAAACAATGTACTAAGTGGAAACAAAGTAGTTTCACCTCCTCCTATTATAGAAAAGACATTTAAAAAGCAAGTTTCTATTGTGTTCCTTTTACAGACATAAGAAAACATGCGATAAAGCTGCTAAATTCTGTGCTGACCTTTATAATGGCGTTCACTTCCCGTGAAGAGCACCTGTGAGCTTCAGAGCTATCACCCCTGGTAGATGGAGAGTGGAGCGTCTTGTCACACTGCAATGGTCCTGCGCTTGCCTGGCCCGAGGACCGCTGGTCCCGGGAATGTCCTCATCGAGGCTTTTACTGTGCTGTGGGTGTTGTTTTGGGTCCTTAGCCCTTGTTTTCACATATCTGGCAGCTCAGGCAGCCGAAAGAAAAAATAAAGAGGCCTAAAGGACAAGTGAAAAAATTATGCCCCCACCCCCACCCATGTAAGCTCTCGAAATTTCCTAGTCTATAATTTACAATCTTTACAAAGACAAAAAAGGAAAAATTAATTTTAAGTGCTTTAAATTAATCTATGCAATTGGGATTGGCCTAATCGTTATATACATGTGAAGAAGTGAAGTCGCTCAGTCGTGTCCGACTCTTTGCGACCCCATGGACTGTAGCCTACTAGGCTCTTCTGTCCATGGGATTCTCCAGGCAATAGTCCTGGAGTGGATTGCCGTTTCCTTCTCCAGGGGATCTTCCCAACCCAGGGATCGAACCCGGGTCTCCTGCATTGTAGACAGACGCTTTACCGTCTGAGCCACCAGGGAAGTAACAACGTTGCTCATCTGCTATATATATATAACTATTGATCGATGATAGCTAGCTGATTAACAATGTCATGCGATAGTTTCAGGTGAACAGCGAAGGGACTCAGCCATGCATAGTCATGTGCCATTCTCCCCAAAACTCCCCTGAGCAGGGTCCCCTCGCTATAGAGTAACCTACAGTCCTTGTTGGTGATCCGTCTTAAATAAGCATCATGGACATGTCCATCCCAAGCTCCCTAACTGTCCCTTTCCCCTCCCAGCAACCGTAAGGTCAGTCTCTGTGCTTCTGTTCTGTGAATAAGTTTATTTTATTTCTTTGTATATTCTGCACACGAGGGATGCCATGTGATATCTCTCCTTCTCTGACTTACTTCACCCAGTATGACAGTCTCTAGCTCCACGCATGCTTCTGCAAATGGCCCTTTTTATGTACGGTAGACCTCTTCAATCTATGCAACTTGTACTGGACCAATCTTTTTTCAAGTTTTTATATTAGATAGCCGATCAACAACGTCGCATCAGTTTCAGGTGGACAGCAAAGGGACAAAAACTGATTTCAGCAGTGAGGGAACTCCTTAAGAAAAATCTGAGCAGATGCTGAAATCACATATTGGAAAGGGAAAAGTCAAGCATAAGAAGAACCGAGTCTGCCAAGGTTTAAATAGCAACTGGTGCTTCCACAGCGAAAATTTTCTTTGAGAAAATCTACCATATGCTTTGCGTGCAGTCCATCTGCAAATGTAACACCCAGATGCGTACTCTTCCTCCCAGAAATGCTACACCATGGCTGAATGTCGTCTGTGACCTAGAGAACTGATAAAGGGATGCCATTTTCTCCTCTTCTCTCTTTTTTTCATTTTAAAAGCAATAGAAAGATAACTGTAGAAATTGTAACCTTCAAAAGAACAAGAAATAAGAAACAGCACTCATTTCAAATCTCACTCCCCATCTCATAACCAACAGTGTGCTTCTTTTACATAAATATGATCATATTCTCTCCCCCCTTTGTATAACTTGATAGATCATTCCATTTCCATTCTTCTTCAAAACCATCTGTTTTAGTGGTGGCATTGGTAAGCACTGGCATTTTATTTACCTTTGTGAAAATAAACCACATATGCATAAGGTTAAAAAATCAGCATATTTAAGAGTTTGAGATGAAAATACGAATTTCCCCCATGAAAGGCAGACGCTTTAACAGTATGATAAAGATTTGTTCTCCCCAATTAGCCTGTGCATCCTCAAACACAAATACGTGTGTGCACAAAGGGAATCGCAAAATACACGCTGTTCTCTACAACCGGATCTTTATTACTTAACATATTTAAGTAACAAATGTGGAGATCTTTACATACTGGAGACCTTTACAGATAGATCTGTCTCAACCCAGTAACAGCTGCAAAATGTTTCATTTTAAGGTCTGGGCATACCTTCAATGTCCCACTGAAGATTTCTGAGTCCCTTTAGTTTCTTGCCAAATTCTGACAACACTGACAAACTGAAATTGAAGGGAAAGTGAAGTCGCTCAGTCATGCCCGACTCTCAGTGACCCCATGGACTGCAGCCCACCAGACTCCTCCGTCCGTGGGATTCTCCAGGCAAGAGGACTGGAGCGGGGTGCCATCGCCTTCTCTGAAACTGAAAGAAGCCAAGAAATCTTATACATGAAGGTCATAGGATATCCATTAATTGCGTCCAAAATCTGTCACAGGAGATGTGATAAATGCAATAAAAATGAAATAATCCTACTAAATTCTTTTAAGCATGTTGGATCTTTGTTTAGTATTTAACTGAATTATCACTTTGCATTATGTAATTATCTTTAACATAAACATACAAATCCAGAATTTTCTAATGACAGACTATAAATAAGGTTGTTTTCTGACCTTGCATGTCAGTGATTTCTATCTTCATTCCTCAGGGAGAGTCATTTGCAGGAATGCAGGTCAAAGGCATCTATTAACTTTTGAAAAATTATTATTAATTTATATGTTTAACAAATGAACACACGCTCAAGCTTTGAGAGTCTCACCAATCTTTAAGATTTACAGCAACATCCAAACCAGCATTTTGTCATAACTCATCCCCTTCCTGAGTTCTGCTCAGAACCTACCACTTTCAGTCCTGTGGGTCTTCTGTTGAATGTTTCTTTTAACCAGTAACAGGGAGGTTATCGGTTTTGGCTGAGTTATAATGCTAGACAGTGCGTCCTGTATTTTTCAATTTGAATGTGTGAGGCCACACCCCTCCCCCGTCCTCCAATGCTCATTGTGTTGTGGATTTAATTAATTCAGTATTCTGTGTTTTCTCTACTGTGCCTGTTGGCACAGCGTTCGTGGGGAAGTCAAATGAGGGACTATAATTACTTTTGCTTCACTGTCTAATTTCTTCTTGTATTTCCTGGAGTGAAACACGACTTGGATGTTTTCAGTCACTTAGGGCTTTTTGGATGCTGCACCGTTCCCCGCCCTTTTCAAGAGCACCTGGCCCAGCCTGTCAGACTCTCTGTCTGGCCCCGTCTCCTTTTATTTCTGCCCCCTGACGCCCTCTGCTTCCCACCCCAGTCTAGGACAGCAGCCCTCGAGTCTCGTGTGACCGTCTTTTCACGACGTTGGTCACCACCTTGGAAGTTTCAGACTTCTAGCAGGTGTTGGAACCCCTGACTCCTATTTCCTGGGTTCCATGCTTGCTCTGGAAAGAGTGTGACCTCCTTACAATGAAGCACCTCCTGCTGTGATCAGAGAGAGCAGAGGTTATTCGTTGGAAAACTTAGTCTTTAAAACGGTTTTAGTCCGCCCGCACACTGCATGATGCATTGTAAGTGAGGGTCCTGATTCCCATTTAATTTGGGCTCTCTCTCTCAACACGTGTTCTGTGTAGGATACGTGTGTGTGTGTGTGTGTGTGCTGTGCGTAACTGTTTCAGTTGTGTCCAACTCTCTGCTAGCCCGTGGACTGTAGCCCACCAGGCTCCTCTGTCCATGGGATTCTCCAGGCCAGAATACTGGAGCGGGATGCCATGCCTTCCTCCAGGGGATCTTCCTGGAAACCCAGGAAACAAACCTGCATCCCTTAAGTCTCTTGCATTGGCAAGCGGGTATTTTACCGCTAGTGCTACTGGGAAGCCCATGAGTGTATCTTTGTGTGTATACATGTGTGTGCATTTATATGTCTACTATATATGTGTGTGTNCTCCATGGGATTCTCCAGGCCAGAATACTGGAGCGGGATGCCATGCCTTCCTCCAGGGGATCTTCCTGGAAACCCAGGAAACAAACCTGCATCCCTTAAGTCTCTTGCATTGGCAAGCGGGTATTTTACCGCTAGTGCTACTGGGAAGCCCATGAGTGTATCTTTGTGTGTATACATGTGTGTGCATTTATATGTCTACTATATATGTGTGTGTGTGTGTACGTATGTATGTATAATTTATTCTCCTTAACTTTATTTCTGGATTTACTGTTATGCAAATAGAAAAGTATATATAGAGAGAGTCTCTAATTTTATCATTTCTCTTATTTTCCATCTAATTTTTATTTCTATTTCTTGCAAGACATCTTAATTTACCTTCTAACGCGTCTGTTGAATATGTGATCACTCCTTTCACAGTTTAATTTCCTAATGCTCTTCTCATCTGATTGCCCCCTTTCAAGGCATGCTTCTTTTTTTTTTGGTATGCTGCAATATTAACATGCCCACCTCTGAAGCTGTTAACTATGGTTTTTCCTTTTTGAAAAAGGTATCCTCAGGGTCTTGATCTCTGTGTTTCATGATGGAGAGTCGCCTGAGACACGCGCTGGTCTTTCTGCTCATTCCTGTTAAAGAACGACGCATTCCGGAGATGATGGCGTAGCAGGGGGCTGGTGCGCTTCGCTGCGGTGACCAGGTGGAAAGCTGGCCTTTTCTTGGCAGCTTCCGAGGTGCCCGCCTCTGAGTGGCGTTTCTCCGCCTCTCCTGAGAAGGAGCGCCCCGCAGGGCAGGGTGTGTGCGGTGCCGGCCTAGCGGGAGCAGAGGCCCCGGCGCAGGGCGCTGTTCCCCTGACCGCGTCCGCAGCTAGTTTTCCTCTCTCGCTCCGTCTCTCTGCCTCACGTCCCAGCGTGGTCTTCGGAGCCTCCCTTCTTCTGCAAAAGTGGAGGAGGGTCGCCCGCTTCTCGTGCCCGCATCTGTGGAGGAAACTCACGGCTCCATTTCCCAAGTCTTTCAGGAACCCGAAGGCCGGCGCACTAACCTCTCCTACGTGTCTCCCGTGGACGCTTAGCTTCAGCTCCACCGCTTTGCTTGCGCATGTTTTCCTCCACTGCCTCTTCATCTCCCCAAATTGAGTTGACGTCATTTATGCATTATTGTTTGTTTCCCCTCATTTCTCTGCCTGTGTGGATTTATGCTTTTCTTTTTTTCTTGCTGTCATTTAAATGTGGTTTCAAGCAAGAATGAAGATAAACACATGGGCTCAATCCATTGTGTTTTATCATGAGGTTTAAATGAATATAAATTTTCTTTCTCCTTTATTTTGGTAGTGTAAGTCCTGAAATAATGTAATGGGCTACTTCACGTGGGGCTCAGGGAAACATATTTGGAGGTTTAGGTTTGAGAATTTGTTTCTGGTTTAAAAGATAAGGTTCATTTATATAGAAAAAAAATCTGTTCATTTCATTCATTAGCATATGTCCACAGACACTGCAAAGCTGAATGCTTAAAAAAAAAAAAAAAAA
>SJYX01007040.1:205167-232397 GCA_006410675.1 Oreotragus oreotragus | reverse complement strand
TTTTTTTTTTTTTTTTTGGTCAAATGCCATTTCTGGGATGTCAATTATTTGATTCATTTTGACCTGTGGGTTGAAGGTCTACTTGTAAGAAATTCCTGAATAAACAACAAGATCCTATTGTAGAGCACAGAGAAGTATATTAAGTATTTTATGATAAACCATAATGGAAAAGAATATTTAAAAAGAATGTATAAAAAAGAATATATATATATGTGTGTGTGTGTGTATATATATATATTTGCTGTATATGCTTCTCAGGCAGTGCCAGTGCAGGAGACGTAAGAGACACAGGTTTGATCCCTGGGTGGGGAAGATTCCCTGGAGGAGGGCATGGCAACCTGCTCCAGAATTCTTGCCTGGAGAATCCTGAGGACAGAGGGTTCCTGCAGGCTACAGTCCACGGGGTCACAAGAGTCAGACCTGACTGAGTGGCAATGCACACACAGATACAGGTGTGTGTGTGTGTGTGTGTGACTGAGTCACATTGTACAGCGGAAATGAACATAACATCGAGAAACAACTATACTTAATTTTTTTTTTTTTTAATCAGGAAAAAAGATTTTGTCTGCCAGTCTGGAAAAAGAGGGATTCTTAAAAGCCAGTGTTGCCTCGAGCCTGTAACCTTCACTTGGAGCTTAGGGGTCATAATCGTAACAAGGCTGCAGTGTTTGTTCAAGGTATTTGGCTTATGTTGTCAAGAACAGCAAGGAAGCCGTGGTCCTTCTCCCACCTGAATTTAGACGAAGGATTATTAGAGCTGTGCTTCATGAAACACTTGCCCCAAATCACTTGTAAAGGAGTCAATTCCTAATTTTCTCAAAATATTTTACATCTCATGGACACTCAAGACCTTGACAGTCCTTGGCACAGCCTTTGATACATTGAATATTTGCTGTTCATGATTTGTTTCCAGATGAAGTCTAGAGGGAGTTGAAATAAATTAGGAATTTGTGGTGTATTTTAGGCACTGTATCTATTTTAGTTGTAGAGAGGCTGATCACCTATTAAGGAAAGAGAGAATTCAATTTCTACCTCCCATTCCATCTAACATTTTCTTTGAAAATGCAGTTTTTTTCTCTTGCTGAAGTCCATTTTCCCATCTTTATGTTTCAAAGAAGGAATAATTATTCTATTTCTAGACTTCATATTTATCTTGTACCCTTTTTTTTCACTTTCTGAAAGATTAGTATAGCTGACCTTACCTTCTCTTCTTCCCTCTCTGTTATAACTTCTCAACTGCTGCATCCAAGCTGAGGAAACCCATTAAAGCATTACCTCAAGATTTCTCAAGTAGAGTGCATCTAAAGCTGATTGTTTCAAATATTCATGTGTTATGTAACTGCTGTGACCGCTTTAGAAACACCCAACTAGCAGTCGTGCTGAATGGATCTCCCAAAAAGTCCTTGGTTTTGTGGTTGTTGTTAATATGTGAATGTTTTTATTAGTCACCTGATGGAGAAGGTCGTCCTAGAAAAAGATTCATCTGGGGTAAGTTGGAGAAAAACGGTTTGGGGACAAGGCAGTAGGTCCCAGGAGGTCCTGTGAGTCACTCTGCCAAAATGGGAGGGCCACCCCCGCTGTGCCTGTGGACACTCACACGTCTGTGCGTCCCCGTGTGAACTGCCATCCGTCCCTCACGTATGACATCTTAAGCATTCAAAGAGAAAAGAAAAGTAAGCAGTCGGCCAATCCACTCTTAAGATTTAAAAAGAGAACATATTCATGTTTTCCGTAAATAATACCAATAGATAGTGTAAATGCATGTTTTATCCATGTATACAAAGAGACGGAAGAGTGCACAGGCTGAGCCACTGAAGCAGAGCAGGAGCGGAAGAGTGAGGTGTGAGCGAAACCCAGGGAACACGACGCCCTTGGTGGGTGTGCGGCGGGTGATGCTGGAGGCTCAGCTGCTTCACACACCGATGCCGATGCCGATGCGAATCTCAGAGACAGGGCTTCGGGTGAGGTCGAAAAGGGGAGCGTCATTCTCTGCCGGGAAAGGGGGACACGGCGGCCTCCAGCCTCAGAGCTCTGTGTGTCCCCNGTGCGGCGGGTGATGCTGGAGGCTCAGCTGCTTCACACACCGATGCCGATGCCGATGCGAATCTCAGAGACAGGGCTTCGGGTGAGGTCGAAAAGGGGAGCGTCATTCTCTGCCGGGAAAGGGGGACACGGCGGCCTCCAGCCTCAGAGCTCTGTGTGTCCCCCGCTCGGAGAGGACAGCACAGGGAGAGGGTTCCCAGCGAGGCCGTGGTCAGCTCGTGCGCGCTCTTCTGATGCGCTGGGGCCAGGGGAGCGGGGCGGCATCGCAACCTGCAGGTCCCGCTGGGCCGCGCTCTGCACGCCTGGGCGGCCCGCCGCTGGTCACCGGGAACTCCGCGCACCTGGAAGGGGTTTCAGGGTCTGCCAAACAGCCGGAGGCGCTCCTGTGTGTCCCCTGACGCGGAACTGCGCTTCCTCTCGCTGTTTCTCTCTGGTCTTGCGGCCCTTCTCCCTTGAATGTGCCCACTGGAGCTCGGGGAAGGTCGTGGAGGCTGGCTGAGACCGTCTCCTGTAATCAGGACTAGGGCACAAGGCAGGAGAAGGCCATGGCAGCCCACTCCGGTGCTCTTGCCTGGAGAATCCCATGGACGGAGGAGCCTGGTGGGCTGCAGCCCACGGGGTCGCTAGCAGTCGGCCACGACTGAGCCACTTAGCAGCAGCCGCAGCAGGGCACCGGCAAGGCGTGGCGCCCAGGCCCCCACAGCGCCCTGCCTGGCGTCAGTCATGGGCCCCGCGCCTAGAAGCCTCTGGACACAAACACCCTGCTAAGCTGCTCTCGTGCTTTGCAGTGCGTGAAATTCGTCTCATAGGGTTTTTAGGAAGATTAAAATAGTGAATAGAAGTGACGCACCCAGAAGAGCGCCTGGCACGTGGAGCGTGCGCCCTGGTCTTATTAGCGGTGGTCTCGGTGCCCCAGAAGGGTTTGTCTCCTGTCCAGACGGTTGTGCTCGAGTATGAGCACACTCAATACTGCAAGCCACTTTCTCATAAAATAGGTAAGCTCACTCTTCTTTATCCTTCTCAGTTATCAGGTCAGCCTTGTAAGACCAGGCGTGGAGATGACATGTGGAAGGATGGTGTCTTCTGAGTCTTTTTTTTTTGTTTTTTTTTAATGTGCATTTAATTTTCGGGCTAGCTGTAAGGAAATATTTAGTGAGGACGAAAAAGAGGACAAAGCGTTATTTTGAGTGATTGAGTTAGTAGATACTTACACTTCTCAACAGAAGTAGAGTTAGTAAATGCATCTACCAACTCAAGAGAAGGCCGAATCCACTCAATCCCGGGCCATGCTTGAGATGAGCATAAACGCATCTGGGTATGTGAGGCCTTGTGGCTCTAAACAGGGCTGGGTTTCATCTGCTACTTACTTTTTTGTCATAGATGTCCTGACTGGACCACGCTGAATGAACTCACAGGTCACCTGGGTGTTACTCAGAAGGTACTCAGTCAGTGTGAATTCCTGCCCCTTCTTTTTCTCCAAGGTAGAAATTAAAGTCAGGAAAATAAATTTATTTATTTTTTTTACTGTTCAGAAAGAGCTGTTGTATAAATTCAACATTCTAAGTTCACTAATTATAATCAATGTTTAATTGCCTCTTTATCATATTCACCATATAATTAAATATTATGCTTCAGGCTATGAAACTTGTAGAAAGGCAATGATCACCCATTTTTAAATTTTTCCTCACATTTTTGAAAAGCTCTTAGAAATAGAAATCTATTTCTCCATATGGGGTGTAGATGCATTTCTGAATACGAACCTTTAAACCATTTGGAGTTTATGCTCATGGAGACGGAAGGCAGGTTGATGTGCATCACCTCCTTTTTCTAACTGAAGCATGGTTTATACTCAGGGTTAGTTTTGGGTGTGTACGAAAGTGATTCAAGTGTACATATATGCTTATAATTTTTCAGATTCTTTTCTCTTATGAGCTTCCTTGGTGTCTCAGATGGTAAAAAATCTGCCTATAATGAAGGAGACCCGGGTTCGATCCCTGGGTCGGGAAGTTTCTCTTATAGGTTATTGCAGAATGTTGAGCAGAGTTCCCTGTGCTGTGCAGCAGGACTTTGTTGACTGTTTTGTATTGACACATAGCAACAGGTCCATGTTAATCCCAAACTCCTGACTAACCCCTGTCGCCCACTGTCCCTTTGGCAACTGACTTTGCTCTCTGTGTCTGTGGGTCGCTTTCTGGTTTTAAAGAAGTTCATCTGAATCATACTGTTTAGATTCCACATATAAAGCTGTATCACATGATAATAGTCCACAAGCTGTATCATGTGATGATATTCCACAAGCTGTGTCATGTGATGATAGTCCGCAAGCTGTGTCATGTGATGATAGTCCGCAAGCTGTGTCATGTNCTGACTGCCCACGTTCCCCTGCTTTCTGCCCATCAGAGCTTCAGAGGGTATGATTGCTGACAGTTTCTTTAGACTCTCTGCCTATATTTATGCCTCACATTTTTTTTTTAAGATAAAATATTTTCACTGTTGTTCTTTACCTCCAGAAAGAGTGATCTGATTATTTTAACTGATGCAGTGTTATTTTCAAAGATATGTGATGTGCATTTTAGCTACTAAAGGACATGATAAATTACTCAGTTTAAAAGGATTCCTCCTGAAACTTTTATACTTCAGAATGATGCAAGTTCCTTAAAGCTTTTTCTTCATGCTCCAATGCGTTAGGGTCTGTCCTCTAGATTTTTTTTTTAATGGAAGGTGAAGAGACAGCCTGCCACTACATAGACTTTCAGTGTCTTTTCAAAGTAACGGCACCTTCTAGAAAAGATAGAATGATGAGTAATTACCTTTGTTGAAAAGAAGGAGGAGAGCTCTGTGACTGAGCATCTCTTGGCAGGCCTGACAGCTCTGAGCCATCACTGTTACTTAGACAGAGCACGTGGACCAGGGCATTCATTTAAGTTCTGGGCTTTCCTTTCTTCACACTGATTCCCAAATCAACAAGTCTCTGGAGAAAAGGTGGGTCTTCTTTCTCGATTATCTGGCAATTTCAAGGACTTCTTGGGGGGGNTTACTTAGACAGAGCATGTGGACCAGGGCATTCATTTAAGTTCTGGGCTTTCCTTTCTTCACACTGATTCCCAAATCAACAAGTCTCTGGAGAAAAGGTGGGTCTTCTTTCTCGATTATCTGGCAATTTCAAGGACTTCTTGGGGGGGGTCAGCCTGCTTTCTTCTTTGTGGAATTAATCTTGTTTGACTTTAGGTACTTGGGACTTAGTTAAACCACCATGTAAGTACTGCGTGCCTCCTCATCGACAGTGTCATGTGATGGGTTGTCCGGGAAACAGAGATGATGGTTCGCAGGCAGGACATTTCTCTAGGAGCTCGCTGCGTCCACACCATGCAAGGGAGAACAGGAAAGGGACTGGGGAGAACAGGAAGTCAAGCTGGGATCCAAGTCCAAAGGCAGGTTCGGACCCTCTGACGCTGAGATGGCCCAACCTGACCAGGTTGTTCCAAACTGGTCTGAGGTGGCCAGACCTTTTGTTTCCGCTTCGGTCACTGATGTGGTCCACCACACAGGGAAGAAAAACCTTAGCGACGCAGGTCCTAGCAGCTGAGACAGTCAGTATCTGGAAAGCCTTCATCTGAAGCGCTCCTAGCCGCTGAGTGAGAAGTCACCACCAGGAGATCTGTGAGGTGTGTTCACGGGCAAGCACTGCAAAAACACCAGTGACAATAAAGTAAATGAGACATGCCAACCCTTCCAAACGAGACTTCATGATGGAGAGGGGGGCACACTAGGCACTTTATCAAGGGATAGGTAATGCTTCCGGAGGCATAAAAAACAGTCACTAATTACGACCTTAGCGATCATCCTGGAGAATGCGCATCCTTGCTGGTCAGCTTCTGACTTAGGGATGAAGCTGTGCAGGGTTTCTGGATTTCGTGGCTCCTCTGTCCACAGGATTATCCCAGGAGGAACACTGGGGCGAGTTGCCATTTCCTCCTCCAGGGGGTCTTCCCAACCCAGGGATGGAACTCAAGTCTCTTGCGTCTTCTGCATTGGCAGGTGCATTCCTTACCACTGCACCTCCATGGGATGGTGCCCCCATCATGAGTTGCACTGAAGATGCTGGTCATAGCAGCAGGTGCGTGGAGGCGTGACCCACGCTGACAAGTCCACTTCCAAGGTGGCTCACTCCCAGGCCTGGCACGCTGGTGATGGGTGTTGGCTGTGTGCCTCTTCACAGGCTCACAATGCACCCACACAGCATGGCAACCCCTCCCCCAGAGGATGCGGCCCCACAGAGGGGAACCAGAGCCACTTCACCTTTGCTGACCTCATCCGGAGAGTCACACTGGGTCGTGTCAATAGTATCCAAAAGCTGCTCAGGTCGGGCCTATCCACACTGGGAGCGGGCCACAGGAGAGGGTGAGTCCCGGGAAATGAGACTGGGTCTAGTGGTTGAGAGTCTGTCCTTCCGCTGCAGGAGGAGCGGCTCGCTCCCTGGTGAGAAACTGAGATCCTGTGTGTTGTGCAGCTTGGCCAAAACGCATAAACAAAAACAGATTGAAAACAGAATCACGGGGGTCAGTTTTGGAGGCTGACTTCCACGCATGAAGAAGGAGGCCACGTGAGTATTTCTTCATCAGAGCCACCACAGAGGAAAACCACTGGTGATTTCCTTTTCTAGTTCTCCGTGCCTATCCCACAAGACAGCTGACATTCATGCAGTCAAAATGTGATGACATTTTACAAACTCATTCCAATTTCTTTCTTTCTCTTTTTTTGGCTGTGCCATGTGGCATGTGAGATCTTAGTTCTCTGATCAGGGATCAAACAAACCCCTGTCCCCTGCCTTGGGACTGTGGACTCTTAACCACTAGACAGCCAGGGAAGTTCCCTAGTTTCCTTTTAGTAAATTAAACCGTGGTCAGCATGGAAAAATAATGCAAAGCAATGCATCTAAGTAAAATCACACTTAGAATCTATATATTTTAAACTAATCTCTCAAAATTCTGACTCACAGAGAGGGTGAAACCATCACTGAGTATCTACTTCTTCATTCCACCAATTAAACTCAACTTTCACCCTCTTACCAGTGTTCAGTGAGAACGTCTGAGTTCCTTCTGCTTTATATTCTGTATTTCATTAGTATAGTTCATGATAATGCACTAAGCAAGTGTGCTCATGATAAGAATAGAAAGAAAAACATGACCTTTTATTGCAAATGTATATTCTGTGTACAGACTTTTAATCAGTTTCTCAGCTGGGGACAGAATAGATATTTATGTTTTCTGTGACTTTATGATCTCAAGTAGGAAACGTGAGGGTTACTTCCACATTAGAGTAGCAGCAATAATGTTTGTCTGCATAAGAGCTCCCTACCACGAAGGTGAGTCTTTGTTTACCTTTTGGAAACGCTTTTCCAAGAGGCTGTGGGTAGCCGTTGCCAGTACAGAGCAGGCCAGCTGATCAGATAGCAGCAGAACTAATGAGAAGCATCACGGAACTGACAGCAAGATTAATTAAGTTCCTCCAGCCGTATTCACATATGGCTGTGCAGAGTTCCTTTGGGTACCGCCGCAGCTAAATGGTATTCATGGTGACAAACACTGTAGATTTCCAGAACTGACACTTTTGAGTCAAGGGTAAAAATCACATTCGGTCGTTTTATCCACCAGAAAGTTCAGAGATGAGCCCTTAGGATTGTTACTACGTTTGAGCCAAGCCAAGGTGGAAATTGAGACATAATTAAAAGAATGTTGAAACTGTAATATTTTGTTTTCATTTACACATTTCCTTTATGTGTTTCAGACATTTTGACAGAAGGAGCCAAACAGATTTCCATATGCAGTGTTTGACTGCAGGCACAGAATTAAGCACACTTGGAAATGCTTCAATTGCTTTGTGAATTCTTGCCGTGTTGGGGCGCGCTGCACTGTCTTTCTGCTCACTCTATATAGTTATTATCACGGTGTATATAAAAGTGGAATGCGCATGACCTAAAGCATCCAAATTTACTCGAGCTGTACTCAATTTATCTTGAAAGACCTTTTTTTTTTTTTTGGAAAGCAGAAGATGAAATTCAGTATGATGTTGTTTTCTTCTTCCATTTGGTTTGCGAGCACGTTTGTTGTGAGGCCGGGTGGGGAAAGGGCTGATCCTCAAATTGCTGCCCAGGAACCATAAATGAATTTTATTTTAAGAAAAATTGGAAACCTTTGGAGTGTGTAAGATCTTTCAACCTGCTATGCAAGATGTATTAGCTCATGTTAGGGTGTCAGCAAATGTCTTGGGAAGCATAGTATTACATTTCCTTGGAAAACACATTGAGGTTCATTCACGTATTCATTCAGGAAACACTTCTTGCATCATGACTCAGATTAAATGCAATACGCTTTCACCTGGGGCGCGAGACCACACCCAGCAGGGCTGTGTGAACATATCTCATGAAGCTTTCTCTTGACACTCTTATTTGTTTTTGTCTCCCAGACACATCGTTCGCAATTCCACTCTTGCATTATATCCTCTGCCAGTTGCTTTTGCATTTTATCCATCCCACTAATAAAGATTGAGCTTAAGTGCCTCCTGTTCTCTTCAGCTTTCCAGGTTTGCCTTGAAGCCGTTACAGTGTCGTCCTTTATCAAACCCTTGCGTGTGTGTCCCAGAGTTTTCATTTACCACTTACATAGTGCTGCCTTTGTCTTTACTTTCTTTTTTTTTTTTAATAAAATCATCATCTTCTTGAATAAGATACCAAATGCTTGGAGGAGCAGAGCAGTAGCTTAAATATTCCAGTTCAGTGTCCTGTTAGGCAGACTCTTCACTTATATTTTTATCAGTGACGATAATGGTTATAATAATTTAACCTACTATGACTAAGGCACCAAACTAGGGGGTGTCCATTGATTTTTGAAGAAAATATTCAGATAAATATAAATACGTAGATAGATATAAAGCTTGTAGAGAACTAGATAAAAGTATGAACATGTTCCTGGTGGGCTTAGAGTAGGAAAAGAGAAAATACAAAGAGAGAGAGACGTGGCGGGGAGCTAACCTGAGCACCTTCAGAGAGGGAGCCTGTGATGCGCCTGTTACGGGGTCAGGGCTCTCAGTCAGGCAGGGAGAATGCGCTGATAACCGCCACCAGGAAGAGCAGCTGGGTTTTGACTCCCTTCCCCGAGTCCCTCTCTGCCTGTACTCTCTGCTCTTGGCTCCAGGAATCCTGGGCTCCCTACTGGGCTCCTGACCTGCTCCCCACACTCTGGTCTGCCTCTCGCCTCCCACACCTCTGGTCTGCCTCTCGCCTCCCACACCTCTGGTCTGTTTTTTGTCTCCTGCTTACGAGTCTCTGGGCACTGGCTCGCCTTTCCTCCATTTCAGGGATTCTCTCCCCTCTGAGGTGGCTCGTGGTGTCTCCTCCTTGTCTGTGTAGTTCTGATACTCACCTCCAGGCTCAGCAAAGGCTGCAGCTGCCTAAGGCATGGGTATTGATGGTATGCTCCAGTCACTAACCCNTGTTGAGACCCGACTCATGACAGGCCTCAAGGACTAAAGTGGGCCAGAGCTATCAAAGGACAGGGGGGAATGTTGAGACCTGACTCATGACAGGCCTCAAGGACTAAAGTGGGCAAGAGCTACAATTACGGGAAAAACTGGGTCACTGCCCAGAAGGAACTGAGATCATCCTCCCCCTGACCTTGGGGCTCAGCTGGTCAGCACGTTCCCAGACTCCCAGATAACATGAAGAGTCCCCTGAGCAAGCCTGCGTGCATGAAAAATTTAACCAATTAATAGATGTCAAAAACCCTTGCAACCAATCCACCCCTGCCAACTCCCTGTCTTTGTTCTAAACCTATAAATACTGCTGTAATTCAGGGCTCGGGGCTCTTGCCCCACTCCCCTGCGTGGGATGTGCGGGAGCCCTGGTTCGAACCAGAAATAAATTCCCTTTTTGCTTTTGCATTGCCGTGGATGTCTTGTTTTCAGTTTCAGGGATTCGGACTGCGGGCACAACATTCGTCACTCTAGTAATTAAGATGTTTGATTATCAGGAAAACACTGCATAAAAGCAGAGGGAAAGCAAGCTGCGTATCAGTTCTCAGAGTCAGAAGCCTTTCCTTTCATTCTTCACAGTCACATCCTCACCAAGCGTTAGTGGAAGATAAAGGTGGAACGAGAGCAGCTCTTTGATCTGGAGACTTAGACGCCGCTGACTTCCCTTCTAGAAAGCCGTCACTCTCGGCCCGCACCTACTCCTAGTCAGCCCCTGAGCACCCTGGGGTCCCACAGCGTGACTGTCTCGTTCCTTCTTTCCTAGACCGCTGTCTTCCCTTCTTCACCAAGCTGCCACATCGCACTCTCTTCTTCAGGAGGACTTGTCACAACACCCTCCCCTAGAACAGAACTTGGCCGTGACGCCTCTGATTGTCAGTCTGTGGAATCTCCTCCAATTNTCCTTCTTTCCTAGACCGCTGTCTTCCCTTCTTCACCAAGCTGCCACATCACACTCTCTTCTTCAGGGGGACTTGTCACAACACCCTCCCCTAGAACAGAACTTGGCCGTGACGCCTCTGATTGTCAGTCTGTGGAATCTCCTCCAATTTACTAAGGGAGAAAAAATTTATAAAAAAAAAAAAAAGAAAGAAAGACACTACTCCTGAAGGAACAGATACGTGTTCAAGCTGCCTCGGGGCGAGAAACGGAATTATCGGAAGGGTGCACACGAGGAGAAGCCGTTGAACAACCAGAGCCTGCCCTGGAAGGACGAGCCTCTCTCTCCATGCGGCGTGCAGCCTGCTGTTCTCTTGCCGCCTCTGCCTCTCCCTCTCTTTCCTACCTCCTGCCTTCTCCATTGTACACAGGTGCCCACCGGACCGGAGTTTATATGACTTCCCACTTCCAGGGTCCATCAGCTAATGACAAGTTCTTCTCCATTTCTTAGTTTATATTTTCAACAGCAAACATGATTCTTTCAGTTCATCTTTTCAAGCCAGGCTATACAAGTCACAGGTCTCAGAAAATCCTACTCAAAGGGCACTGTAATCAAATCAGCATGTCCAGGGGTGAGTGAACCCTGACTATTTCATATGGAAATAGAATTTCCCCAGAGAGGAAGATGATTTGGCAACTACCTTGAAATATATCCAAGTCCCCTGTATTTCTATCAAGATTGATGCCTTGCTTATATTTCTAGGAAAGTAAGACAGTGAAAACTCATATATGCCTATGTGTGTGTGCGTGTGTATGTGTGTGTGCGTGTGCCTGTATATGTGCGTGTATATATGTGCATGTGTATATGTGTGTGCATGTGTATGTGTGTGTATATGTGTGTGTGTTTGTGTGTGTGCATGTATATGTGCGTGTATATATGTGTGTGTGTTTGTGTGTGTGCATGTATATGTGCGTGTGTGTTTGTGTGTGTGCATGTATATGTGTGTGTGCAAGTATGTGTGCATGTATATGCNGTGCATGTGTCTGTGTGTGTGTATGTGTGTGTGTGTTTGTGTGTGTGCATGTATATGTGCGTGTGTGTTTGTGTGTGTGCATGTATATGTGTGTGTGCAAGTATGTGTGCATGTATATGCACGTGTGCATGTATATGTGCATGAGTTTGTGTGCATGTATGTGTGTGTGCATGTGTTTGTGTGTGTGTGCGTGTATATGTGTGTGTGCGTGCATGTATATGTGCGTGTGTATGTGTGTGGGTGTGTGTATATGTGCATATATATGTGTGTGTTTGTGTGTGCATGTATATGTGCATGTATATATGTGTGTGTTTTTGTGTGTGTGTGCATGTATATGTGTGTGTGTGTGTGCATGTATATGTGTGTGTGTGCGTGTGTGTGCATGTATGTGTGTGTGCATGTATCCATGTGTCTGTGCGTGCATGTATATGTGCATGTATATGTGTGTGTGCATGTATGTGTGTGTGTGCATGTGTGTTATATGTGTGTGTGTTTGTGTGTGTGCATGTATATGTGCGTGTGTGTTTGTGTGTGTGCATGTATATGTGTGTGTGCAAGTATGTGTGCATGTATATGCGCGTGTGCATGTATATGTGCATCAGTTTGTGTGCATGTATGTGTGTGTGCATGTGTTTGTGTGTGTGTACGTGTATATGTGCGTGTGCGTGTGTATATGTGTGTGTGCGTGCATGTATATGTGCATGTATATATGTGCGTGTGTATGTGTGTGGGTGTGTGTATATGTGCATGTATATGTGTGTGTTTGTGTGTGCATGTATATGTGCATGTATATATGTGTGTGTTTTGTGTGTGTGTGTGCATGTATATGTGTGTGTTTGTGTGTGTGCATGTATATGTGTGTGTGTGCGTGTGCATGTATGTGTGTGTGCATGTATCCATGTGTCTGTGTGTGCATGTATATGTGCATGTATATGTGTGTGTGCATGTATATGTGTGTGTGCATGTGTGCATGTGTTTGTGTGTGTGCATGTGTTTGTGTGTGTGCATGTATATGTGTGTGCATGTGTGTGTGCATGTGTGCATGTGTGCATGTATGCATGCATGTATATGTGTGCGTGTGCATATGCGTGTGTGCATGTATATGTGTCTGTGTATGTGTGCATGTGTTTGTGTGTGTGCATGTATATGTGTGTGTGCGTGTATATGTGCATGTATATGTGCGTGTATGTGTATGTGCATGTGTGTGTGTGTGTGCATAGATATATATGTAGTTGTTGCTGTGTTGTTCAGTCGCTCAGTTGTGTCTGACTCTGTGACCCCACGGACCGCAGCACGCCAGGCCTCCCTGTCCATCACCAACTCCCAGAGCGTGCTCAAACTCGTGTCCATCACGTCAGTGATACCATCCAACCATCTCATCCTCTGCCGTCCCCTTCTCCTGCCTTCAATCTTCCCTAACATCAGGATCTTTTCCAATAGGTCTGATCTTCCTATCAAGTGGCCAAGTACTGGAGCTTTAGCTTCAGCATCAGTCCTCCCAATGAATATTCACGGTTGATTTCCTTTAGGATGGACTGGTTTGATCTCCTTGCAGTTCAAGGGGCTCTAAAGCATCTTCTGCAGCACCACCAATTTGCAAGCATTGGTTCTCCAGCACTTGGCCTTCTTTATGTGTGTGTGTGTGTGTGTGAGTGTGAGTGTGTGTGTGTACACACATTGTCTAGTTGATATGTATGCATTCATACATTTGTGTGTGTGTGTGTGTGTGTGTGTAGCTGGTTCACATACATCACATTTAGGAAGTGGCTGCTTTTATTTCTCAGAAATAAATGCAATAACCAGCTTATCTTTTGAAAATACTACTGTGATTAGAAAGACACTCATTTTTGAAACTTTACAGGAGAAACAACACATTCCTGGGCACTGCAAATATGTACGACTTCATTTCCTTGAGGCCACCATAGGCAGGACAGTCTCCCAATACTCCTCAGGGCTTGAGCATCTTCAAAAACAAGGTTGCCCATAATGTGCGAGATGCTATTTATGAAATCTGCAGGCAGAGAGGAGTAAACAATTTAAAAGCTTGGGCTTGTGAGCCAGAAAGGTGGAATCACAGTAAGACTGGCACCTGAACATAATCACTCGTGACACTCAAAGCATCGCTGCTCCTGTTTTTCCTGTGGATCATGCATGCACTGTACATGACGTGTGGATCATGTATATATGTATATATTGGGGCTTCCCTGGTGGCGCAGATGGTAAAGCATCTGCCTGCAATGTGGGAGACCTGGGTTCCATTGCTGGGTCGGGAAGGTCCCCTGGAGAAGGAAATGGCAATCCACTCCAGCACTCTTGCCTGGAAAATCTCATGGATGGAGGAGCCTGATAGGCTACAGTCCATGGGGTCACAAAGAGTCATAATTACATGCATATAATATGTATATGTATAGTATATAATATGTATATTATCTAGCCAACACACTGGCTCCGTCATATGAAGGCTGATCTGGGTCAACTGTCAGTCAGCGGTTCAGTTTTCATTCCTGTGTTCAATGCTCAGCTCCCATGACCGCTGAAAAAGCTGTCTTACCCTGAAACTGGTTGAATTAGTGATTCCAAACTCGACAAGGCCAGCCATGCGAAACACCCTTTTCTATCTTGTCCTGTCTGCTGGGTTTCACGGGGTGACACACAGACGGAAATCCTAACCCAGGAGAAGCAGGCGCGCGTTGGAGACTTGGGGCCTTTCTGCACGTGCTGCTCTCGAAGCCGCTGGCCATGTGAGCGCCTTGTTCCCACAGAACGCTCGGGGGGCACTGTTGTGGCACTGTGGAGTCAGCAGTCACACGGCGCTCCCTTTCCTGAGGAGCCCTCTGCGGGCTTCTGCATCCTTGCTGCAGGTTCGCAACGGCCCCCATGCCCCTGACTCACTCAACTCTGGACCACTTTCCGCCTCTCCCAGCCCCTGGCCTCATGCTGCCTTTTTTTTTTTCCCGGCCTTTTCCTATGCTGTTAACTATGCCTAGGACACTTGCTCCCTATTTTTATTGAATTTGAAATTATCCACTCTCTTCAACGTAGACGCCATATGCTCACGCGTCTTCTCTAACTTCCCTGACTGCCCACGTTCCCCTGCTTTCTGCCCATCAGAGCTTCAGAGGGTATGATTGCTGACAGTTTCTTTAGACTCTCTGCCTATATTTATGCCTCACATTTTTTTTTTAAGATAAAATATTTTCACTGTTGTTCTTTACCTCCAGAAAGAGTGATCTGATTATTTTAACTGATGCAGTGTTATTTTCAAAGATATGTGATGTGCATTTTAGCTACTAAAGGACATGATAAATTACTCAGTTTAAAAGGATTCCCCCTGAAACTTTTATACTTCAAAATGATGCAAGTTCCTTAAAGCTTTTTCTTCATGCTCCAATGCGTTAGGGTCTGTCCTCTAGATTTTTTTTTTAATGGAAGGTGAAGAGACAGCCTGCCACTACATAGACTTTCAGTGTCTTTTCAAAGTAACGGCACCTTCTAGAAAAGATAGAATGATGAGTAATTACCTTTGTTGAAAAGAAGGAGGAGAGCTCTGTGACTGAGCATCTCTTGGCAGGCCTGACAGCTCTGAGCCATCACTGTTACTTAGACAGAGCACGTGGACCAGGGCATTCATTTAAGTTCTGGGCTTTCCTTTCTTCACACTGATTCCCAAATCAACAAGTCTCTGGAGAAAAGGTGGGTCTTCTTTCTCGATTATCTGGCAATTTCAAGGACTTCTTGGGGGGGTCAGCCTGCTTTCTTCTTTGTGGAATTAATCTTGTTTGACTTTAGGTACTTGGGACTTAGTTAAACCACCATGTACGTACTGCGTGCCTCCTCATCGACAGTGTCATGCGATGGGTTGTCCGGGAAACAGAGATGATGGTTCGCAGGCAGGACATTTCTCTAGGAGCTCGCTGCGTCCACACCATGCAAGGGAGAACAGGAAAGGGACTGGGGAGAACAGGAAGTCAAGCTGGGATCCAAGTCCAAAGGCAGGTTCGGACCCTCTGACGCTGAGATGGCCCAACCTGACCAGGTTGTTCCAAACTGGTCTGAGGTGGCCAGACCTTTTGTTTCCGCTTCGGTCACTGATGTGGTCCACCACACAGGGAAGAAAAACCTTAGCGACGCAGGTCCTAGCAGCTGAGACAGTCAGTATCTGGAAAGCCTTCATCTGAAGCGCTCCTAGCCGCTGAGTGAGAAGTCACCACCAGGAGATCTGTGAGGTGTGTTCACGGGCAAGCACTGCAAAAACACCAGTGACAATAAAGTAAATGAGACATGCCAACCCTTCCAAACGAGACTTCATGATGGAGAGGGGGGCACACTAGGCACTTTATCAAGGGATAGGTAATGCTTCCGGAGGCATAAAAAACAGTCACTAATTACGACCTTAGCGATCATCCTGGAGAATGCGCATCCTTGCTGGTCAGCTTCTGACTTAGGGATGAAGCTGTGCAGGGTTTCTGGATTTCGTGGCTCCTCTGTCCACAGGATTATCCCAGGAGGAACACTGGGGCGAGTTGCCATTTCCTCCTCCAGGGGGTCTTCCCAACCCAGGGATGGAACTCAAGTCTCTTGCGTCTTCTGCATTGGCAGGTGCATTCCTTACCACTGCACCTCCATGGGATGGTGCCCCCATCATGAGTTGCACTGAAGATGCTGGTCATAGTAGCAGGTGCGTGGAGGCGTGACCCACGCTGACAAGTCCACTTCCAAGGTGGCTCACTCCCAGGCCTGGCACGCTGGTGATGGGTGTTGGCTGTGTGCCTCTTCACAGGCTCACAATGCACCCACACAGCATGGCAACCCCTCCCCCAGAGGATGCGGCCCCACAGAGGGGAACCAGAGCCACTTCACCTTTGCTGACCTCATCCGGAGAGTCACACTGGGTCGTGTCAATAGTATCCAAAAGCTGCTCAGGTCGGGCCTATCCACACTGGGAGTGGGCCGCAGGAGAGGGTGAGTCCCGGGAAATGAGACTGGGTCTAGTGGTTGAGAGTCTGTCCTTCCGCTGCAGGAGGAGCGGCTCGCTCCCTGGTGAGAAACTGAGATCCTGTGTGTTGTGCAGCTTGGCCAAAACGCATAAACAAAAACAGATTGAAAACAGAATCACGGGGGTCAGTTTTGGAGGCTGACTTCCACGCATGAAGAAGGAGGCCACGTGAGTATTTCTTCATCAGAGCCACCACAGAGGAAAACCACTGGTGATTTCCTTTTCTAGTTCTCCGTGCCTATCCCACAAGACAGCTGACATTCATGCAGTCAAAATGTGATGACATTTTACAAACTCATTCCAATTTCTTTCTTTCTCTTTTTTTGGCTGTGCCATGTGGCATGTGAGATCTTAGTTCTCTGATCAGGGATCAAACAAACCCCTGTCCCCTGCCTTGGGACTGTGGACTCTTAACCACTAGACAGCCAGGGAAGTTCCCTAGTTTCCTTTTAGTAAATTAAACCGTGGTCAGCATGGAAAAATAATGCAAAGCAATGCATCTAAGTAAAATCACACTTAGAATCTATATATTTTAAACTAATCTCTCAAAATTCTGACTCACAGAGAGGGTGAAACCATCACTGAGTATCTACTTCTTCATTCCACCAATTAAACTCAACTTTCACCCTCTTACCAGTGTTCAGTGAGAACGTCTGAGTTCCTTCTGCTTTATATTCTGTATTTCATTAGTATAGTTCATGATAATGCACTAAGCAAGTGTGCTCATGATAAGAATAGAAAGAAAAACATGACCTTTTATTGCAAATGTATATTCTGTGTACAGACTTTTAATCAGTTTCTCAGCTGGGGACAGAATAGATATTTATGTTTTCTGTGACTTTATGATCTCAAGTAGGAAACGTGAGGGTTACTTCCACATTAGAGTAGCAGCAATAATGTTTGTCTGCATAAGAGCTCCCTACCACGAAGGTGAGTCTTTGTTTACCTTTTGGAAACGCTTTTCCAAGAGGCTGTGGGTAGCCGTTGCCAGTACAGAGCAGGCCAGCTGATCAGATAGCAGCAGAACTAATGAGAAGCATCACGGAACTGACAGCAAGATTAATTAAGTTCCTCCAGCCGTATTCACATATGGCTGTGCAGAGTTCCTTTGGGTACCGCCGCAGCTAAATGGTATTCATGGTGACAAACACTGTAGATTTCCAGAACTGACACTTTTGAGTCAAGGGTAAAAATCACATTCGGTCGTTTTATCCACCAGAAAGTTCAGAGATGAGCCCTTAGGATTGTTACTACGTTTGAGCCAAGCCAAGGTGGAAATTGAGACATAATTAAAAGAATGTTGAAACTGTAATATTTTGTTTTCATTTACACATTTCCTTTATGTGTTTCAGACATTTTGACAGAAGGAGCCAAACAGATTTCCATATGCAGTGTTTGACTGCAGGCACAGAATTAAGCACACTTGGAAATGCTTCAATTGCTTTGTGAATTCTTGCCGTGTTGGGGCGCGCTGCACTGTCTTTCTGCTCACTCTATATAGTTATTATCACGGTGTATATAAAAGTGGAATGCGCATGACCTAAAGCATCCAAATTTACTCGAGCTGTACTCAATTTATCTTGAAAGACCTTTTTTTTTTTTTTGGAAAGCAGAAGATGAAATCCAGTATGATGTTGTTTTCTTCTTCCATTTGGTTTGCGAGCACGTTTGTTGTGAGGCCGGGTGGGGAAAGGGCTGATCCTCAAATTGCTGCCCAGGAACCATAAATGAATTTTATTTTAAGAAAAATTGGAAACCTTTGGAGTGTGTAAGATCTTTCAACCTGCTATGCAAGATGTATTAGCTCATGTTAGGGTGTCAGCAAATGTCTTGGGAAGCATAGTATTACATTTCCTTGGAAAACACATTGAGGTTCATTCACGTATTCATTCAGGAAACACTTCTTGCATCATGACTCAGATTAAATGCAACACGCTTTCACCTGGGGCGCGAGACCACACCCAGCAGGGCTGTGTGAACATATCTCATGAAGCTTTCTCTTGACACTCTTATTTGTTTTTGTCTCCCAGACACATCGTTCGCAATTCCCCTCTTGCGTTATATCCTCTGCCGATTGCTTTTGCATTTTATCCATCCCACTAATAAAGATTGAGCTTAAGTGCCTCCTGTTGTCTTCAGCTTTCCAGGTTTGCCTTGAAGCCGTTACAGTGTCGTCCTTTATCAAACCCTTGCGTGTGTGTCCCAGAGTTTTCATTTACCACTTACATAGTACTGCCTTTGTCTTTACTTCCTTTTTTTTTTTTTAATAAAATCATCATCTTCTTGAATAAGATACCAAATGCTTGGAGGAGCAGAGCAGTAGCTTAAATATTCCAGTTCAGTGTCCTGTTAGGCAGACTCTTCACTTGTATTTTTATCAGTGACGATAATGGTTATAATAATTTAACCTACTATGACTAAGGCACCAAACTAGGGGGTGTCCATTGATTTTTGAAGAAAATATTCAGATAAATATAAATACGTAGATAGATATAAAGCTTGTAGAGAACTAGATAAAAGTATGAACATGTTCCTGGTGGGCTTAGAGTAGGAAAAGAGAAAATACAAAGAGAGAGAGACGTGGCGGGGAGCTAACCTGGGCACCTTCAGAGAGGGAGCCTGTGATGCGCCTGTTACGGGGTCAGGGCTCTCAGTCAGGCAGGGAGAATGCGCTGATAACTGCCACCAGGAAGAGCAGCTGGGTTTTGACTCCCTTCCCCGAGTCCCTCTCTGCCTGTACTCTCTGCTCTTGGCTCCAGGAATCCTGGGCTCCCTACTGGGCTCCTGACCTGCTCCCCACACTCTGGTCTGCCTCTCGCCTCCCACACTCTGGTCTGTTTTTTGTCTCCTGCTTACGAGTCTCTGGGCGCTGGCTCGCCTTTCCTCCATTTCAGGGATTCTCTCCCCTCTGAGGTGGCTCGTGGTGTCTCCTCCTTGTCTGTGTAGTTCTGATACTCACCTCCAGGCTCAGCAAAGGCTGCAGCTGCCTAAGGCATGGGTATTGATGGTATGCTCCAGTCACTAACCCAAACTGCCAAATCCTTGGCATGCATTTCTGCTATATTCTGACATATGTTAAAATGCTAAAGGAATTAATATTTATCCATTTTTCCATGACTGCAAAATACCTTCATCCCACTTTAGGAATCCTGATAACTGGACCAGTGATTGAAATGCGTTCGTGCTGCACGCTCAGTTGCTCAGTCCTGTCCGACTCTGTGTGACCCCATGACTGCAGCCCGCCAGGCTCCTCTGTCCATGGGATTCTCCAGGCAAGAATACTGGAGGGGGCTGCCCTGCCCTCCCCCCAGGGGGTCTTCCCCACCCGGGGATCGAATCCACATCTCCTGTGTCTCCTGCATTGCCAGTGGGCTCTTTACCTGTTGAGCCATAAATGCACTGTAATAAAGTTACACAAACAATGTTTGGAAATGTCTTAGGGAAACGTGAGTCAGAAATAAGCCCAGGGAAGACTTCTTAGAAAGCAAAGTATCTTAGCTGTTTTGAGTGATGAGTGTAACTATCTTGACACTTAAAGGGGAATAGGAAAGGACATTCCTGGTAGAATACAACCATATTCTCAGCTTCCCAGGTGTCGCTAGTGGTAAAGAACCCACCTGCCGAAGCAGGAGACATAAGAGCTGCAGGTTCAATCCCTGGGTCTGGAAGATCCCCTGGAGGAGGGCCTGGCAACCCACTCCAGTGTTCTCGCCTGGAGAATCCCACGGACAGAGGAGCCTGGCGGGCTACAGGCCACAGGGTCTCAAAGAGTCAGACACGACTGACGTGACTTAGCATGCACACACGTGTTCTCGGTAGAATCAGGATGGTGCATCACGTGGGAGACTTTTGAGATATTCATTCATTCAAATAAATGATAAATTAATAAAAATGAGTATTTATTGCATGCTTCCTGTTGCTGAGACACTTTTGAGGCACTGGTACAGCATGAGGGTGGTGGATATACCCTGCCCTCATGTCATTCTACTGCAGACACAGAAGCAATAAACCGTAACCAGTGAGTGAGCGAGATGACGGAGGTAGAAGAGGTTTCACGTCCTACCGGACAGCTTAGCCTGTAGCAGAAATCCCGAGAGCGCAAGCCCTGGAGACTCGGTGTTTCCATCAATTGTTCCTCAGCACCGAGAACAGTGTTTGGCACAGGAGTGCCCAGTAACTTTTTTTTTGAATGATTGAACATGCCTAGGTCATAGTCACCTCCAAGGTTAAGGATTCTAAGAAGGTTCTCAATGCTAGTTAGTAAATTTTATTTTTTTTTAAAAAAAGCCCCTGTTAACTGATCACACATACAAGGGGTTTATTAGATGTCTTGGAAGTTAGGAAAATTCAGATACTTAGAATTTTAGAATATTTTAGTATTTATAGAATTTTTATCCTTACCACAATACCAACACTTCTTTTACTATGGGATATTAATTTTCCATGCTAAGGTCCCTAAGCATTTAGTTTCAATGGAAGCGTCAAGTAGAAATCAAGGAGTAAAAATGATTTATGAGTTTTTAGTTGTATCCATACAATCTGAAAAAAATCTGATCACTATACACATGGATCCACTGAACTAGTCATTTGTTCATAAATTACTTATTTCTTCATTTTTCAAACTGTTTTGACATTGGGTGGTGGTATGTTAGAGGCAAGCTCAAGCTTAAAATAAATAGCCTTCCATCAAGTGTCATTCATATGTCAATGAATATCCATTCACCAGATGATTGTGCTTCCGAGAAACATTCCATCCTCTGATACACACATGGCCTCTTGCACGTGCAATTCTCCAGGGTTCCCTGTTGACCCTACTTTGCTTTTCCATCTATATTCCCTTGAAGGTTTCACCTGGTTTCATGCAGTTAATCACCATTTATAAGATTATGACTTTTTAATTGGAAAATACAACTTTTTTCTTTTTTAATATAAATTTATTTCATTTTTCTCCTCTCTTTTTAAAAAATTGAAGTATAGTTGATTTACAATGTGTTAGTTTCAGGTGCATAGTAAAATGATTCAGTTATACATATATATATACAAAACTGAACCATGCATGCATGATTATATATGTATATATTCATTTTAAGATTCTTTCTTGTTACAACTTATCACAAAATATTGATTATAATTCCCTGTCCTGTACAGTAGACCTTTGTTAGTTATCTATTTTATATATAGAAAGAAGCGTGTATATATTAATCCCATACTCTTAACTTGGTAGTCATAAGTTTTTGTTTCTATGTTTGTGAGTCTATTTCTGTTCTGTAAATAAGTTCATTATAAATATTGACAAGCGTGTGGAGAAAAAGGCACCCTCCTAAATTGCCGGGGGGAACGTGACTGGGTGCAGCCACTATGGAGCTTCCTTCAAAAGCTAAAAATAGAGCTACCATATGGTCCGGCAGTCCCACTCCTGGGCACATGTCCAGAGGAAATCATAATCTGAAAAGACACACACCCCTCGATGTTCACTGCAGCACCACGTGCAGCAGCC
Organism: Oreotragus oreotragus; assembly: GCA_006410675.1. Lineage (NCBI taxonomy): Eukaryota > Metazoa > Chordata > Mammalia > Artiodactyla > Bovidae > Oreotragus > Oreotragus oreotragus. Next base: position 210,421 of record SJYX01007040.1, on the reverse strand, counting down.
GAGCCACCGAAGTGACCTTGGCGTCTGCTGACAGGGGGTGGGCGGGGAAGATGCGGCGTGCACGCAAGACGGAGTTATTAGCCACTAAACCAGCGAAGCAACGCCGGCTCTAGCGGCATGAACGGACCTAGAGATTATCGCGCTAAATGAAGGCGTTCAGACAGAAAAAGACAGAGATCATATGACGTCACTCACATGTGGGACCTGAACAAATGATTCAAACGACGAGTTTAGATTTAAGTATGAATTTCAGACATCGGCCCTGAACTCCAGAGTCACATAAACCAAACTTCCAGGAGCGTTTTCACTTGAATAGTAAGAGGGCTCAAATGAAAAGTGCTCCCCAGTGCCTACCTTCTAACTCCCACCCAAACGTGTTTCTCCACAGTCTTCTTCTCAGCTAGTGGAAATTTCATCTTCCGATTGCTCAGGCCCCAAATTTCAAATAATCTGTTACTTCTTTGTTTTTCTTTTCCATCACTTTCCCAACTCATCAAGAAATCCCACTGACCCACTTTGTCATATGTACAGATTCAAATCACTTTTTACCTTCTCCACTGCTTCCGTCCACTCCAGATCACCATTTCTTTCTATATCATTACAAACTCTTCCTAAATTTTCCTTTGCTCCCTTTTATCTACTCTCCATACAGTAGCCATAGTGAACCTGTGAAAATATGTCAAAGTATGTTGCTCCAAAGGCATTCTATATAAGCTAGAATAAGAGTCTAAACCCCTATGATATGGCCTAACAAATTCTTGCAGAATTAGGTTCCATGTGACCTGTTTGACTTCAGTTGTTAAGATCCTCCTCAGGACCTCCTTCTGCTTGAGCAGGTCTTTCTGCTGCTTCTTGTAACCATCAGGCATGTCCCCCGGCCCTGTGTACTTTCTTCCGTGTGCTTTATCTATCATCTAGTGAAATGTCGGGGAAGGCAATGGCACCCCACCCCAGTACTCTTGCCTGGAAAATCCCATGGACGGAGGAGCCTGGTGGGCTGCAGTCCATGGGGTCGCTAACAGTCGGACAGACTGAGCGACTTCACTTTCACTTTTCTCTTTCATGCATTGGAGAAGGAAATGGCAACCCACTCCAGTATTCTTGCCTGGAGAATCCCAGGGACGGTGGAGCCTGGTGGGCTGCCCTCGATGGGGTCACACAGAGTCGGACATGACTGAAGTGACTTAGCAGCAGCAGCAGTGAAATGTATGGCATGACACAGACCTTAAAAAGATACTGACTTTATTCAATAAATATGGAATGAAAGAATAGATAAATAATGGATTTATTCATTAAATGCTGATCTGTACTAGGTCTTGGAGATTAAAATAAAGAAGATCACCCCCTTTCACTTAAGAGATGGAGAAGTAAGGGGAAATTCCCACACTGTTTAAGTGCTAAGGCAGGAACTAGATAATATGCTGCATGAAGAAGTATCAGTACCTCATTCAGTCTTGAGGTTATGAAAGGTTCTCAGCAGAAATAATCCTTACCCAGAGACACAGAGGTTGAATAGGAGCTGTTAGGTAAAGAGAGGAGGAAAGAGGAATAAAGTCTTCAGGGGACCTCTAGATGGGCTGGGCTGGAGTGAAACTTGCGGAGGGGAAAGCGTTCACAATGGAGGCGTTACCGGGGGTGGCTGCGAAGGGGCCTATGTGCCTGGGGAGGTGAAATAGACGGTGAGCAGTCTGGAGCAGGGGGTGGCTTGATCACATCCATTTAGAAAGATAATTACGGATCTATTGTGGAGAATGGGTTGGAGGGGCAAGCCTGGAATAAGGAACACTGGATGAAATTTTCTTGCTGAGAGATAAGCAAGAGAGGACAGTGAGCAAGACGAAGTCTCCGGGGAAGGCAGAGGAAGGCCCCCCAGCCACGCGAGGGCAGCGCGTGGCCGCCGCGCTCAGCCTGAGAGCTCGCTGAGCACAGCCCACGGCCTGGGCCCGCAGGACCCCCTGGCGTCTGTACCGCCTGGGACCTGAGAACGCCGCTGCTAAGCACGGGTGCCTGCCTGCGCGGCCGCCTCAGGCGTGTCCGACTCGGCAGCCCCGCGCACGGTGGCCCGCCAGGCTCCTCTGTCCGTGGGCTTCTCCCGCAAGAAGACTGGAGTGGGCTGCCAGGCCCTCCTCCGGGGACCTTTCCCACCCAGGGCTCGAACGCGTGTCCCCCGCGTCCCCAGCACTGCAGGGGGAGTCCTGGCCGCGGCGCCCCCGGGAAGCGCGGCCGCAGGTACAGGCAGGCTGTGTCGGGGCTTCGCGCCCAACGCCGCGGGTCTCCAAGAAATGCCTGCAGGCACGTGCAGAAAGCGCGCTGCTTTACGCGCAAGGCCGGCGCACGCCGCTGTGTTCATCCCTCCATTCCCGCATGTTTGCCGAGCAGCCACGAGAGCCACGTACCCACCGAACGCCCTCGCGTGGATGCCTTTGCAGGGAAGAGAGGCGGAGATCGGCAGGTAGGGGCCGGATGCTGAGAAGCGCTTCGGAGACTCAGGCGAGCCAGGCGGCGAGGAAGGGCCGGGCTGGACGCACAGAGCGCGCGGGGGCTCCGCGCACGAGCCCGGAGGAGGGCCTGGAGGAGCCGGAGCCGGGGGCGGCGCCCCGTATGTCTGAGCAGAGCGAAAAGCCACGTCTCCCCAGACGGCTGTCACTCCCACTGTGCGACTGGCCTCAGGGCGCCTTTTCCCACCGGCGAGCGCTGTGTTTCCACCTGGAGAGCAGCGACCTGGCTCTCGCTCCGGACCTCTTGGCTCCTCAGACGCTCCGAGAGACAGAATGAACGCGGCCGTGAGTGCGGACCATCCTGGGGGCCGGGCCGGCGCCCTGTCGCGGCTGGGAGGCACAGGACCCCACGTGCAGCCAGCCTCAGCTGGGCCTTTCTTTAGATGTCATTTTGTTTCCAGATAAAAACAGTCGCATTTTTTCTTTATAATCTATACACACAACGTCACTTTAAAAGAAACACTAATAAGTGTACAAGGAAAACAAAAATCACTTGTTTTCCATCCAGAAATAAGCCACTCGGAGGCCTTGACATTCCAGATAACCCTGAAATGCAGGTGGGTGGGGCATGCATGTTTAAATAAAGCAGACACCCTCCTGTTTTTGAACAGAATTCCCCTGTATGAATGTAGCGTTCAGTTGCTCCCGGATGCCATACTCTTTCAGAGGCTACACGTGGCTCTCTCCGACCCTGCAGAGGCTGGAATGTTCTAGTACCTAATACTTGCTGCCTCTATTTTCACAGCACGATGACAGATACATACATTTTTCTGAAACAGGCAGCAACATAATGTGATTGGAGAAGGCCTTTAGGTGAGTCATTATAAATGGGAAATTTAGAATTTATATATTTGAGTAAAGAGCTCTGCTAGGGACTCGGACATAAATTCAGCATGCAAATAGCAAGACAACTGTTCTGTACAGAGATTTACTGATGTCACTGAGAAAGATGCCTAGATGTCTCTGTAATCATGATTATAATAGACTTTTGAGATCTCAGCTTGCAAAGATGACATAAGTGAAAAGAGCTTGTGACTGCAGAATGCCATGCAAATTCAAGACTGTTGTTAATTAAAAACAGCCCTTTGCTGTCTGAAATCTCCTGCTTTAAAGGCAACTCTGAGCTCTCACACCTTCTACCTACAGAAAGTCAGAAGGTCCAAGAACGCGAACATTACCCCTTGGCGCCCCCTAGCGTGCGTGGGCCGTCAGGACAGCCGCCGGGCTTCATGAAGAAGCTCGACCACAGATGGTTCTCCTGCCTAAGGGAAAGGCCATTAACTGTACTTTTGGATGCCTTCCATCTGTCCAAAAGGAAAAACACTTATGTTTTCCTCAGGAATTTCTTGTAACATTCTTTTTAGTTTTAAATTAAAAATAAGAGAAGGACAAGTAAATATTCTTTTCTATTGACATTTTCTTCCTCCAAATTGCTTTAAGTGAAGAATACTTCTAAAAGAGCACCAGCAGATTTGTGCTGAGACTCACTCTAAAGTCTGACTTATGTATTATAACCTATTTGCATTCACCAACTCCATTGTCAGATTGCAGAGCAAGCTATTAGGAGCTTCAGCCCCTCCTAACTCCAATATGCATTAAATCCACCGACCGATACAGAACTGTGCAAGGATACAGAACTGTGCAAGGATACAAAGACCACGGGGTATTTTAGTATCACAGTGTAGAAATATCCACTACCATGGCTGATCAAAACACCCTTGAACCTTGTCAAGTGTTTCCTTCCCCAGTCTGCCACGGTTCTTTCTTTACCTTCAGGTTGTTTTTTTTTTCCCCTTTCTCTTTGCATTTTCTTTTTTACATCCGTTTCCATTGTGGCTTATCAATAATATCTTCGATTCTTACCTTAATGGATTTTTGCGAAAATGATTACGTTTAAATGGTCCAGTAGGTAAGTTGGGTCTCAAAGAGATGAGTGCTTATGAGGCTGAACTTGCTCTATGGGTTTATTTACTCCGCAGAGCGTTTAAGTATTAATCAGCACACCGTTCAGGGATTTCTTTCGAACATGCTTTTTTTATGTAAGATAAGGACTGCAATTCATTAGACCATTGGAGGAGCCAGAGGCTTTGCCAAGCTTTGCCTCTCTTGACTGTTCGTCTCAGATTTAACGGGAGTGCCTGTTGTGCGCGTGAGTGACCCCAGTTGAATTATACCACAGTCTTGGTTATTTTTCAGGCTGAAATGTCCGTCCCCTTTCGGGGTGAAGGACCGTTTCGGCCTCAGTGCCCTTCTGGTTCCCGCTCAGGGAGACACAGCAAACGCGATCTGAAAGTGCCAGGTGACTTTTATCACCAGTGATTTCCCCGTAACGTTTCTCTATCAGCCTCGCTCAGCAAATACTCAAGAAATAAAGGTAACTCTTCTCCCGCTGCTGGGCTTCTGCGATCTGATCACCTCTCCGTGGAGACCTCTATTACCCTAGCCCCGGCCCCTCCAGTCTTTAGGGTGAACGTCACTGCCCGCAGCCAACCCTGAAGCCCCCGCCGCGGGGGTGCAGGCGCGGGGCGCGGGCCCTCCCCACGCGCGTTCAGCTCGGGAGGGGCGGCTGGCTGCGGCGGGGACGCTGCCTCTCCCGCGGGAGGGCGGGGCGCGCGGGGGCCGCATTTCGCTGGCGGGGCCTCCCTCTCCGCGCCCCCCCGGCGCCCCTCGCCCGGTGGGGGCCCCCAGCGCGCGCCTCCGCGGACGCGGGGCCGGTCCGCGCGCCCCCGGGGCTGCAGGCCGGCCCGGGCGTCGCG
>SJYX01007040.1:149174-204555 GCA_006410675.1 Oreotragus oreotragus | reverse complement strand
GCGGCCTGAGCGCCCAGGCCCCGCGCGCCGCCGGGGCTCCGGCCGGGCCGGGGGACGCAGCATGTATCTCGGTGAGTGCGCGCTCCCTCGGCGCCCTTCCGGCGGGGGCCGGCGCGGGGATGCGTGCGGGTGACTGCCCCCCGCGCCGGCGGGCACGGGGGGGGCGCCTTTGCGCCGCGCGCGAGGCGTGGGGGCGCCGAGGTTGGGCGGGAGGAGAGCCGGGCGCGGGGGGCCCCGACTTCCCCCGCCGCGTGCGCGCGGGGCGGGCGCCCCAGGAGGCGAGGGCGGGCGGCGGCCTGGGCGAGTCCGCGGCGAACTTGCTGGGGTGCCAGGCGAAGTTGGTCCTGCGGCTGCTCCGGGAGCCCGGCCGTGCCCGCGGCTCAGAGGCGTGTCGGCGTGCGCCCGGCTCCGAGGAGGACGGCAGGGCAGCCCTGGGCGCGCGCTGCCCGAGCCGCTCGCAACAGCCGTTCCCCCCACTCCCGGCTTCCCATCGAGCTCCGGCGCCTGGCACGGAATGCACAGTCTTTTAAACCTCTGGAGGGCTCGGAGCCGTTAAATGTGTGTGCAGCGGAGTTGCGTGCGGCGCTGGAAACCTCCCGCAGGTCTCCCCGGAGCCGCCTGCCTTTCGGGAAAGCATGCTCAGGCTGACTTAGAGCCAGGCTCGCCGGGGAGCGATGTCAGTGGGCTGGGAGCTGAGCGTGTGCACCGGAACGCGGCGCCTGACGGCCGCGGGGACGGCGGAGCCCTGCCCTGAACTGCAAGCCCAGGGTTAGACGGACACCCTGCCCTCCTCCCGGAGCTATGCTTTCCTTCTGTAAGTGCCATCCCGCGTCAGCACTGAAGGGTATCTATCCGATATTAACAGATCTGCGAGAGCCGCTAAGGGGCCGGAGAGGGAGGATTCCAAGGTGCGGATGCTCCGGGTGATTGGCTGACTTGCTTGAAGTAATAAAGCTAGGGTCATTTTTCAGTTACAGACGCACTTGGGTTAGCTTGCCTTGGGGCAGTGTTGGCTTCTTGGGTGTTTATTTCGGGGTGTACTTAGGTTGTTTGCCTGAGCCTTTGAAACATTTGCCAAAGTATGCAAAAGCTGACCGCTCTTTTAATTGTCTTGATCGCAGTTCTGATTTCCATGTAATTTGTGTCATATTGGAAAAGACGGCTTAAAAATAACTAACCATGATTTGAAGGAAAGGCTCATTGCATAGCCAGATTTAAGCAGAATCCAGAGTTAATGCTCCAGGCTGCGATACTAATAGAGGTGGGAAGCGTCTTGATTGGCAGTTCATAAAATAGCAAGTGTTTACCGTGAATATGTTTTTGATACCTGCAAAAGCCTGTAAAGACAACCTGTCTCTTGAATCAAATAACGTTTTTTATCACCGGTAATGGTATTTGAGGGATGGAAAGGAAGACTATAATATTGAAGTTTTCAGCCTCTTGCAGCAGTGCCTGAGGTGACGGTGGTAAGCGTGCAGCGTTAGCCGGAGCAGTAGCGTGGCCTCAGAGTAGTGGTCCAAAGGCCGTCTGCGCGGCACTGGATTTTCCTGTGTCTCTTGGAGAAACATTCACCGGGCTAGCACGTATTGTTAACCGCACGATCCTCCAGCCGTCTTGTAAAGCAGGGCGATTCACAGGGCAGTTAGTTTCACTGTGCAGTGCAAGTTTTTAATAGCCCCCCCTGAAATGTGATGTCCTGCCTGAGATGACATTGTATTCTTATAAAGGCAAGGCTAAGGTTGTGCTCGGTGTCACGAGCACGGTGCGGGCTTACCATGATCCCCGCATGAGATACGTTTTTCTGTTCTTGGAGAAAATCCTGTGTATGTAGGAATGATGTTTCTTTCAGGATCTGCCATGCACCCCCTCTCTCAAGCTGTTTGACATCCGGAACTTGGGGCACACACCTGTCTGTCATGACATGTGCGGTCCATTATCTCGGGCCAGAACTGACCTTGCAAGCCAGGCGTGTTAAGATTCAACAGCATTTTAACATTGCACCTCCCTAAGAGTATGAATGTATGCATGCAGGCACACACGTGTATGTATGTGTACGCAGCTATTTCAGGGCATTTTTTCAAAAAAGCGCTTTCCCTTTGCTGTTTGGCTGCCCGTGACTGTCTTCACATTTCAACTGCCAAGTGTTTATCAAGTCGGGGAGGATGGGGACAGAGGGAAAGCAGGGCTGCATTCTCTGGCCTTCTTGGTGATTTGTGGGAGTAGGGTCGAGGTGTCAGAAGTCTTTCCTTGTATCCCCAGCAGGGAGTGACCAAGAGCAGGGCGGTGCTGAGACACCCCGGGAGCTGATATGCAGGCAGGATATTTACTTCCCATGCAAACCATCTGATTCATCAGCGGTGCTCCCCTGCCGCCCCTTTCAGATATGATGGCGGACTCATTGCCTGGACACACTGGCCCACCCTCTGCCCCTCTGGAGGCTTCCTTGCCCTTAGGGGATGGAGACCCGGACCCTGTCTTTCTCAGTCAGAGTCAGCTGTGTGCGTGCATGTTGGTGGAATCTGTACTATTTCCAGTTCTCCAGAAGAGCTCATGTTTTGAGTGTGTCTCAGACTCAGGAGACTACAGGATTCTTCTAATGACTTAAGCCTCACTCTTATCTGCTATTGTAATGTGAGTGCTGTGTTTTCAATAACTGTGCGTTTGCACTCACCTTGCTGTGATTTAAGAGTTTGCTGTTCAGCCACCGTGGATACTTTTGTTGCTTATTCTATCGATCTTGCATTCATTACTTGGAGTTAAGAATCAGGTTCACCCATAAGAAAGGAGGGAGGAAAAGTCCCAGTCAGCCAGTGGGTTGGGATTTACTGTAAAAGCAGGTGAAAAATCAGGAAGACTTCTGAGGTTATCCCCCTCACCCCCAGGAGTATTTGACATACTTTAAAGCGATGTGTGCCCAGGATGAAGAGCCATTAATATCTGGTCCGGAAATAGGGAATTCACTAGTGGTCCAGTGGTCAGGCGCTTTGCCTGCCCAGGGCATGGGTTCGATCCCCGGTCAGGGAACTGAGGTCCCACAAGCTGCATGGACAGATTAAAAAATGTTAGAATTGCAATCCTCAGTTTGCAAATGAGATCCAGCAACAGTGTATTAATTAAAATAATAATAGTAATGATAACTGATCCAGAAATAAAAGCCAGTAGCTGGGAGGCTCCCCTAGACGAGGGCGGAGGTTGGGGGCGTTGTGGGTTCTGCAGGCCTGCCCTGGGCTGACAGGTGACGGTGAGGTCGGGGTGGCAGCACGGAGGGCAGGCGCGTCTGCAGGAGGTGGAGGCCGTCTGCCAGCCCCGAGGCTCCAGGTCTGACTCATCATCGCCCCTTTTCCATCCTCCCTGCGCTCTTCTCCACGGCCACCCAGCCCCGCCAGCCTCACGAGTTGTACCCAGTTGGCCAGAGAGGTGTCATGTCCCAAGGCTTTGCCATTCGCAGAGAAAGCGGGAGACTTCTGACACCGAGGAGACTCCGTGTGGCCGGAGGTCAACCAGACGGAGGCCCCGGGGAGGTCACCACCAGGCAGGGCCGGGGGATTGCTCCCTGAGGACCCTGCCGTGAAAACCAGAAAGGACGCACCTTCAACACGTGAGCTCAGAGGCAAACAGTAGCGCTCCCTCTGAATACTGTTATTGATGGCATAGTCATCAAACCCAGAGAAAAAGGGCGAGCAGAATTTACAAAGTGCGAACCAGCCATTCAAGTTCAGCGGAGGTGCTAATTATGGATCAGCTGTTTCCCTTCAAATGCTTTAGAAACACAAGGAAAAGGACCTGAGTGGTGTGCCTCTCACAATAAGAAACACTTGATGGAGGAAGTGTTTCGATATAACAGCTAGGAAAAAAAAAAAATCTTGCAGGAAAATTCTAGACCAGGAGCCTGTTCCCCTGCCTATGAAGACACCTTGGTACACTGTCATAGGAAGGACTCTGTATTTCCCCTGAGATGCTTAGAACATTCTCTACTCAGCATTTACACTTTTGCTTGCGGTTGGACCATCAAGTTTCACCTCCAGAGCAGTATGTTAGAAAAACAGTTAAGCCTCAAGGTTACGAGAAAGGAAATGAGCAGAAAGCAGCAGGCAGCAGAGAAAAGCATTCCTCTCTCAGTGTATTTTCAGTGGAAACATTTAACTCATCCTGATTAGTTTGTACTGAGTGATCTGTTACGGAGATTAGGCCCACCTGAGTTGCTCAAACACACTGGACAGGTTGCTATTTTCCTAGGCTTCCAGGGGAGAGGGTGATTCAGGAGGGAATTCGTGAGTCCAGGTTACCCTTTTTAAAGTTTGAAGTCATTACTACTGTGTGTTATTACAAATGCTTCCAAATGACATGCAATCAGTTACTACATAACAAGGGTGGAGAGTGTGGCAGGTGAACAGTAGCTCACCTGCGAGTTGAGTTACTTCTCTTCCAGAGTCACATGACTTTCTCATTTCCAGGAACCAAATTTCAAGTATGATCAGGATGTCAGTAACATGGGTTCTTTATTAGGACCCTTACATTTTGGGCTAAAGTTTTTCTCTATTTTTTTAGGACCTTCTTAGTGGCTGTAATTATATGGAGATGAGATGGGTTTATTTAAGGGATGTGTTCCAAATTCATGAGATAATGATGACTCGCAAAGTCACCCTTTTGTGGTGGCGTGATTGTTCCAAGAAACAAATGAAAAATTTGAATTTCTGACTCCATTGCAATGCATTTGGTCCCAGCTGCTTTTGACTGAAACTTCCCGTGATAACCACCAGATGAGTTGGCTAGTGTGTCTGTGTGTTCAGGGGTGGGGGTGGTGGTGGTTTGTGTGTGTATGTGTGTGTGGAGGTGTGTGTGACTATGTGTGTGGTGTGTGTGTGTGAGATGTGTGATGTGTGTGTGAGATGTGTGTGTGTGTAACACTGGATCATCAAATAGTGCCTTGTTATATAAATACCCTGGCATTTATTTCTCATTCACATCTTTTGTAGATTCCTAAATCTTTTCACATCCTTTGCAAGGCAAAACTTTAAGAATTGATTTAATAAGATGGATATGAAACTATATTTTGAGCACAGCTGGCTTTCAAGCTTATCAACCATTCTATGCCTTAGCAGTTTTTAAATCCAAGTCATAAGGATAATCTTTGTGGCCTCTCCTGGTTAAGAAAGAGTGATGCTTGTATAAGCAGAAAACTGTTTCGACTTTGACCTTGAGAAAGAGCCGTTTCGATTTGTGTTACACTCTGAGAAACGTCGAAAAACAACAGAGGCCACAGACACTGCCCTTTCTCTATGTGTGTCTCTCTTTAAAGAAGTCATTACATATCATTTCCCACAAAGATTAGTTTTGCAACAGAATTTCACACATGATTGGTGGCATTAAGAGAAAATACAGCGTAAGAGGTGACTGGAAATATCAAAGCTTAAAGTGGTTGAGATCATGTTTGAACCAAATTGCTAGGGCTGAAAATAGGAAGACGCTTTGCTCTGTTGCAGCATCAAAATCCTTATAAAGCAGCTGGAAGTCGGCCTCCTTTGAGTGTGAACTCCAGGCTTGCACAGCCTTTAAAACTGAAGGCTTTTCTGTGAAACCCTCTGGATTCTGACGCTTGGAACACACATGAAGCTGCATCAGAGTGCTGAGCGGCAGGCACTGAGCCTCTCCTTCTTAACCTTTAAGTTTCCTTTTCTCTTTTGCCTAGTTGCAATAATCCCGTTTCTGTAAGTCGGGAGGAAGGAGGAAAGTTACCTGGCCAGGGTCACAGGGGAACCAGCAGCAGCAGTCTGGGTTCCAGTGATGCTGTCTGCCCCGAGCACCAGGGTGCCGGAGGGAGGTGCGGACCGCAGCCAGGCCAGGGTCAGACCTTGGGATTGCAAGATGGACCGGGCGTTGGAGACTAGAGAGGGGGTGGCGTCCACTTCTTTAGCAGATCCAGAAGGCCAGTGTTCCCCAGCGGAGCTGGTGTCTGTGTGTTGACAAGAGAAACACACCTCTCTGCTTCTGAAATGGTAGCTGCTTTTTTTCAGTATGTCAAAGCCAGGACTCGTCCTTAGAAATTGGGTCTTTAAATAAATGTATGGACTTCCACAACCTCTTTTCTTTTGGTTTGCTTCTTTCTTCATGGGACTCTGCAGTGTAAAAAGGAGAGGGACAGAGCTACAGAATATTGGAGCTAATGTTCGAATATGTTGGAAGAATGTGTGAAATCCTCAGATGAGAAGATAGAATTGTTCTATTGTCAGTCTACCTGGTCACAAGGCCAGTTTTCAGCTGCACCCGTCTCCTAGGCGCTTGCCCCAGATGTTGGCATCCTCTGGCCCTGGGGCTGGGATAGGCAAGGGACCTCCTTATGCATAGGTAACCAGAAGTGCCTGGGGGCCACCAGTTTTGAAAATTGCCATTTGTTAAGGCTAGGCAAAGTGGAGATGATCCGCCTGCTGTTTGCGAGGCTTTCATAAAATTGTTCTTCACACTTAAAACCTCTTTCATTCTCATGCGTTTTGCTGATGAAGGAACCCACTTGTGGCAGATTGGTCTGAGGATAAAAGCGCAAGAGTGCATGTAAACGTGCTTCAATAAACAGGATCCTTGTAGAGAAATTTGTATTTTTTAACATGCACCTACATTATGCTTTTTTATCCTCAAAATGACTCGTTTCAGAAGGTAGACAAAATACAATTATTCCTATTTTTAGATGAGGAATCTGAGCCTCAGATGGCTGAAACAACTTTCTCAAGGTCACACGTGTCAAGGCCGAGACTCCGACTCTTGGCTTTGGAGCCGATTTCAGTGTCCTTTTCTCTTCACAGCAGAGCATGGAGCAATATTTTTATGAATGGAAGACTATTTATAATAATGCTAGAGTGAATATTCCAGCTAATTGCTAAGGATATGAATACAAATGACTGAGGTCTAAGATATATTTGTGTTTTGACTTTGTGGAATCACAATAACAGAAATCTGAATTTAATTCACACTTTTATTTATTCTGCTTTTTTTTTTTTTAACATCAAATAATCAGAAAAAATCAATTGAGAGGTATGAGTTGACTTCTGGAAAGACCCAGACTTTCTACTGCTACAATGATTCCAAAGTATTGTTGGATATTGAGGATTGTATTCATCATGTGTTAAACATACCTGCTGTTTCACAATTTAACTCAATGCTTGCAGAAACGTTACCTGTCATCTCTGTGACTTGCTACACACCTTGATATTTACAACATTATCTCCAGTGTTTGTTCAAGATAGAGTCCCAAGCTGGCCGTTTCCTACAGCTGATAAGGAAGCAAAAACAACCCCGTTAGAAGTTCAGCTGCCCCACTTACTGGCTCTGTGTTCTTGGGAAAGTCACCTCACATTTTGGTATCCAGTTTGTTACTTTCTGTGTGTGTGTGCATGTGTGTGAACGGAGAATAATGCTAATATGTTTCCTACAGTTCTAATTTGAGGATTAAATTATGCAGGCATATAAGAGTGCCAAGCCCCAGGAAGTCTGTGGTGATCTGTTGTCAGTAAAATTTGACTCTTTCTTGCTTTTTCTGTCTATGTCCAACCCATTGTACAAATGTATGAAACTTGAAAAAAATGGATGAAATCTTTTAGAGTCAAACCAGAAAAGAGGAACCGTGCCGGCTAGGGCACCAAGAAGGGCTTTAGTGCCAATCCTTTGTTCTGTGGGTGAAGCAGCTGAGAAGCCCTTCAGGAGGCGGGAGGCGCCCAGGGCTTAGCGACAGTGGGAAACGGGGGCTGTGAGATGGGGAGAGGGCCTGGAGGCCAGGACCCTGGGCTCCTGCTCGGGGCTGGAATTCTGGTGGGCCCAAACGAGACCCTGGGGACAGGAGATTCAGCCTCAGGCACAGAGGGGGCATGTCCTGACCCCTCCTCTGAGCCCCCTCTGGAGCATCGCCTCTGGCTCCCACTGGGGGCTCAGTGGGCAAAGCCTGCAAAGCCGGAGACCTGTTTCCAACCCTGGTCAGGAAGATCCTCTGGAGAAGGGCATGGCAGTCCACTCCAGGATTCTTGCCTGGAGAACCCCATGGGCAGAGGAGCCTGGCGGGCTGCAGTCCGTGGGGTTGCACAGAGTTGGCCATGACTGAGCGCCCTTACTTCCTTTTCTCTCTTCTGTTCGGTGGAATCCAGAGGCCAGCAGGCGAGCCTGCCTGGGGAGTGTGTCCTGCGCAGTCCGCATCTGGGCGGTCCTGGGAGAGCTTGAGACGGATCTCCGAGCAGACTGGCTGGGGGCCCGGAGGCAGAGTATGAGTGGCTCTTTATTTGTGTGTTTTATTTGCACTGGAGTGTAGTTGCTTTACAATGCCGTGTGCGTTCCTGTGGTTCGGTGAGGTGACCCAGCTGTGTGTATACACGTATCCCCTCTCTTCTGGGGTTTCCTTCCCATCTAGGTCAGTACAGAGCGGTGAGTCGAGTTCCCTATGGTATACAGTAGGTGCCTGTTATCTATTTCATGAGAAAGTGAAAGTGTTAGTCACTCAGTGGGTCCGGCGCCCGTGGACTCTATACACAGTGTCAGTAGGGCATGTGCGTCAGTCCCCGTCTCCCTGTGCCTCCCCCAGTCCCTCCCACTTTCCCCTTGACCTCTATACTTTTCTTCCCTGCATCTGTCTCTGCAAAGATACCTCAGACATCAGTGCGATGTTCCTTGGGGGAGCTGCAGGTAGGAGGGAGGGGAGTATAGGTGAAGGGCCTTCAGCAGCTCCTCACCAGTTCTCTGCATTCACGTTCCTCCTTTGCCACTGTCGGCTCCTGTAGCACTGGACAGACTAGTGGACCTCTCTTTGCCTCAACTTTCCCCTCTATACAGTGGGCTAAAGGCTCCATCTGACAGAGATCCAGTCCGAGGTTGAAATAAACTTCATAATATGCAAAGCACCATATGAGTGGGCCTGGCATGACCCTGCGGAAGACAGACAGACCACAAAGGCAAGAGTGGGGGCTGCCCCGGTGGCTCAGTGGCAAAGACTCTGCCGGTGACCCCTGACCCGAGAAGATCCCGCATGCCGTGGAGCAGCCAAGCCCTGCGCCACAGCCGGGGACCCGCAACCACTGAGACTGCGGGCTACGGCTGCCGAAGGTCCTGCTCTGCAACGAGAAGCCCACGCAATGAGGAGGACCCAGCACAGACAGGAATAAATAGATAAAGAAAGTTAGAGGAAGACAGCAGTGGAGTTTGAAGAAATAACAGTTTGGAAATACATGCTGAGTGATGCCGGTTACCATCCCCTCGGAGTAGCTGGGGTCACTGAGAAAGGGAGCGGGTGGTTACCCTCAGGCAGCCGCTGATGCTCTGGAGCTGAGATGCCACCCAGGCCACTGCTGATCTGCTGATGGTCGTTATGTTCTGATGCAACAAGGGGAAATGTTAGGAGCAGAGGCGGGAGAGAGATGAGCAGGCCAGGAAATCTCTATTAGGGCTCCATGCCCTGTGTTCCTTCCTGTTCGAGACTCTAATGGGGACAGACACATTGAAAGCTGAGGGAGTTTATTAATAGTTGCTTGGGACGGGAAAAAGGATTTGGTATCGATTTTTTCCCCCTATCCTTCCCTGTGTTGCTTGACTTTTAAACATGGCTTTCTTTGGCTGACTGGCTGTGCTATTAGGAAAAAAAAAGGAAGGCCCAGCATTCTCCCCTCTTAGATGGAACTGTTAGCATTGCTCTTAAAGCCCACTCCCGAAGCCTTGTGACCCTTTATAACATTTGGTGCCCTTATGTGGTCACGTGAAGGTAACTTGCAGGGAGTGTGGCCCTGTGATGCCCAGCCTGGCAGACACGTGGTCACCACGTGTTTCCGTTTGCAGCCCCAGGGAGTGCGGGCTGTATCTCACATCTGTGGGGGTTCCGGGAGCCGCGTCCTAAGGAAGCTCTATCAGTTAAATGATGTGTTAGAAATAGATGGCTTAAAACATGTTCTTTTTCCTTAAAAAAAAAAAAAAATTGCATAAGATCCCGAATACTAACCTTCTGGCGAACTAGTTCCTTTGGGGCACTGTTGCCTGGTTTTTCCTAACTTTAAAATGCTTCATGGGACTTCCCGGACGGTCCAGTGGTTAAGACTCCCCGCTCCCAGCGTGGGAGACACAGGGTAGATCCCTGGTAGGGCTTCCCCTGTGGCTCAGGGGTAAAGAATCTGCCTGCAATGCAGGGGATGCAGGAGACAAGAGTTGATCCCTGGGACGGGAAGATCCCCTGGAGAAGGAGACGCCAACCCACTTCTGTACTCTTGCCTGGAGAATCCCAGGGACAGAAGAGCCTGGTGGACTACAGTGCATCGGGTCACACAGAGCTGGACGCGACTGAAGCGACTCAGCACAGGGAAACCGAGCTTCCTGAGAGCCCCTCGGACTGCAAGGAGGTCCAACCAGTCCATCCTGAAGGAGATCAGCCCTGGGATTCCTTTCGAAGGAAGGATGCTAGAGCTGAAACTCCAGTACTTTGGCCACCTCATGTGAAGGGTTGACTCACTGGAAAAGACTCTGATGCTGGGAGGGATTGGGGGCAGGAGGAGAAGGGGACAACAGAGGGTGAGATGGCTGGATGGCATCACTGACTCGATGGACGTGAGTCTGAGTGAACTCCGGGAGTTGGTGATGGACAGGAAGGCCTGGTGTGCTGCGATTCATGGGGTCGCAAAGAGTTGGACACGACTGAGCAACTGAACTGAACTGAACTGAACCAAGCTTCTGCGTGCTGCATGTGTGGGCTGGCCCCCAAAATAAAAAGGAAATGCTTAATAAGGGAGCCCCTGGCGGCCTGGTGGTTAAGATTCTGGGTTTTCACTGCCATAGCCCAGGTTCAGTCCCTGATCGGGGAACTGAGATTTCATAAGCTGTGCGGCACAGCCAAAATAAGTAACAACATAAAATAAAGTAGAATAAAATGCTTAATAAGTAAGGACGTCACCGTGAGAATCCCAAGCAGTGGACTCTACGGAGTTCTTGGTGTCCTCGGGGAATTCCTCAGCCCCTGTTTGTGGCGAACAGTACCCCGGCTGGCCGAGGAGGGAACTTCCAGGAGCACAGATACCTGCTTTGGTGCCAGACGCTGGCATGAGTTACTTCACTGGCACCTCACCACCTTCCTCAGAGGCTGCCCAGGGGTCTGGGTGCTGGCTGCACCAGGAGTCCCCTGGGGATTCTGGAAAGAAGCTGCAGTCACGGCCCTGCGGCCGTCAGGTGACGTCTGCTTCTCTGGGGCGGGCCCAGCACCTGCCTTTCTTCTGGGACGCTCCAGTTGATTCTGAAGGACAGCCAGATTGAGAGCCACTGAGACGGGTGGTTCACAGACTGCCCTCTGCCCCCCAGGAGTGCCCAGCCGGCTGGGTCACCCCGGCATATGGGTCAGGACCCCACGCCAGGTCAGTGTGAGTCCAAAGCCTGTGTTCTCCGCCCTCAACAGGCTGCTTTCATGGAGGGAAGTCTGCCCGTGGCCTGAGGTCTGGATCCTACTGCGAGCGGCTTTGTGCTGCCCCCTGCTTTCTAGGTTGGTCCCTAGGGATGAGCCCTCCCTCTCCGCCCTTGGGGCCTCTGGTAGAGCTGGCGCCCCAGAGAGCTCCATGATCTGCTCCTTGAGTCAGGGTCACAGACGTTTGGTTCTGGAGAGGATTCCAGAAGCTGCTACTCAAAATTTAATGTTCATACGAGCCTCCCAAGGATCCTATTAGAAAACAGGTCTCGATTCTGTAGGTCTGGGGTGACCCGGAATCCTGTCTTTCAGCGAGCTCCTGGGAGATGTCCACCCTGCAGGTTCACTGGCCACGCTCTCTGTAGGAAGTCTTCAATGATCATCCAGCTGAGGTTTGGCTTCCTGCTGATGCGAAAAATCAGGCCTGGGTCCTGAATCTAAGTTCTGTGTTTCTACTGCACCAGATACCCAAGGGTCCTTGGCTAGAGCTCCGCGCAGCCGGACCAACACCCTGCTTTTGCCTGAGACAAGAGCGAGGGGTCCTCAGGGTGCGGGCCTTTCAGCGGTGCTGAGATGAAGGGGAGCTCACGCAGGCTGGGATGACTTGTTCCTGGTCCTGGGAGCTCAGCTTTGAGTCCAGATCCTAGCTTCCGCGTTCAGGACCCAGCTCCTCCCAGAGAACCTGCTTTCTTGGCGCCTCCACTTCCCGGTCTGTGGAACAAGAACAGCAAATGAAACAATAAATGGAATGAGCTGGTGTTCACAGAGCCTGCTGTCCCAGTGTCCCTTCCACTGAACTCTGAGCTGCTCAGCACGCCCATCCATCACGGGAAGAAGCACCCCGAAGACCAAGTGTGAGTGGCTGTGGACCACCTTCACTGCACCAGCTGTCCACGGAGAGGGCGGCCTGTGGATTACCTTCTGCCCTCAAGTATGATGGGCAGGCTGGTGAAGTCATTCTTCATTCCGCCTGCAGTCTGCCTGCCCTGAGTATCGATCCTAATGGTCTTTGTTGTTTAGGGGGAGAAAGGCCTGGCTGAGGCTTGGCCACCTCGGGACATGCTGAACTGGCGCGTTGTGTCCCCGCTGACCTTGTTTATCTGGGATGCAGGAGACAAGAGTTGATCCCTGGGACGGGAAGATCCCCTGGAGAAGGAGACGCCAACCCACTTCTGTACTCTTGCCTGGAGAATCCCAGGGACAGAAGAGCCTGGTGGACTACAGTGCATCGGGTCACACAGAGCTGGACGCGACTGAAGCGACTCAGCACAGGGAAACCGAGCTTCCTGAGAGCCCCTCGGACTGCAAGGAGGTCCAACCAGTCCATCCTGAAGGAGATCAGCCCTGGGATTCCTTTCGAAGGAAGGATGCTAGAGCTGAAACTCCAGTACTTTGGCCACCTCATGTGAAGGGTTGACTCACTGGAAAAGACTCTGATGCTGGGAGGGATTGGGGGCAGGAGGAGAAGGGGACAACAGAGGGTGAGATGGCTGGATGGCATCACTGACTCGATGGACGTGAGTCTGAGTGAACTCCGGGAGTTGGTGATGGACAGGAAGGCCTGGTGTGCTGCGATTCATGGGGTCGCAAAGAGTTGGACACGACTGAGCAACTGAACTGAACTGAACTGAACCAAGCTTCTGCGTGCTGCATGTGTGGGCTGGCCCCCAAAATAAAAAGGAAATGCTTAATAAGGGAGCCCCTGGCGGCCTGGTGGTTAAGATTCTGGGTTTTCACTGCCATAGCCCAGGTTCAGTCCCTGATCGGGGAACTGAGATTTCATAAGCTGTGCGGCACAGCCAAAATAAGTAACAACATAAAATAAAGTAGAATAAAATGCTTAATAAGTAAGGACGTCACCGTGAGAATCCCAAGCAGTGGACTCTACGGAGTTCTTGGTGTCCTCGGGGAATTCCTCAGCCCCTGTTTGTGGCGAACAGTACCCCGGCTGGCCGAGGAGGGAACTTCCAGGAGCACAGATACCTGCTTTGGTGCCAGACGCTGGCATGAGTTACTTCACTGGCACCTCACCACCTTCCTCAGAGGCTGCCCAGGGGTCTGGGTGCTGGCTGCACCAGGAGTCCCCTGGGGATTCTGGAAAGAAGCTGCAGTCACGGCCCTGCGGCCGTCAGGTGACGTCTGCTTCTCTGGGGCGGGCCCAGCACCTGCCTTTCTTCTGGGACGCTCCAGTTGATTCTGAAGGACAGCCAGATTGAGAGCCACTGAGACGGGTGGTTCACAGACTGCCCTCTGCCCCCCAGGAGTGCCCAGCCGGCTGGGTCACCCCGGCATATGGGTCAGGACCCCACGCCAGGTCAGTGTGAGTCCAAAGCCTGTGTTCTCCGCCCTCAACAGGCTGCTTTCATGGAGGGAAGTCTGCCCGTGGCCTGAGGTCTGGATCCTACTGCGAGCGGCTTTGTGCTGCCCCCTGCTTTCTAGGTTGGTCCCTAGGGATGAGCCCTCCCTCTCCGCCCTTGGGGCCTCTGGTAGAGCTGGCGCCCCAGAGAGCTCCATGATCTGCTCCTTGAGTCAGGGTCACAGACGTTTGGTTCTGGAGAGGATTCCAGAAGCTGCTACTCAAAATTTAATGTTCATACGAGCCTCCCAAGGATCCTATTAGAAAACAGGTCTCGATTCTGTAGGTCTGGGGTGACCCGGAATCCTGTCTTTCAGCGAGCTCCTGGGAGATGTCCACCCTGCAGGTTCACTGGCCACGCTCTCTGTAGGAAGTCTTCAATGATCATCCAGCTGAGGTTTGGCTTCCTGCTGATGCGAAAAATCAGGCCTGGGTCCTGAATCTAAGTTCTGTGTTTCTACTGCACCAGATACCCAAGGGTCCTTGGCTAGAGCTCCGCGCAGCCGGACCAACACCCTGCTTTTGCCTGAGACAAGAGCGAGGGGTCCTCAGGGTGCGGGCCTTTCAGCGGTGCTGAGATGAAGGGGAGCTCACGCAGGCTGGGATGACTTGTTCCTGGTCCTGGGAGCTCAGCTTTGAGTCCAGATCCTAGCTTCCGCGTTCAGGACCCAGCTCCTCCCAGAGAACCTGCTTTCTTGGCGCCTCCACTTCCCGGTCTGTGGAACAAGAACAGCAAATGAAACAATAAATGGAATGAGCTGGTGTTCACAGAGCCTGCTGTCCCAGTGTCCCTTCCACTGAACTCTGAGCTGCTCAGCACGCCCATCCATCACGGGAAGAAGCACCCCGAAGACCAAGTGTGAGTGGCTGTGGACCACCTTCACTGCACCAGCTGTCCACGGAGAGGGCGGCCTGTGGATTACCTTCTGCCCTCAAGTATGATGGGCAGGCTGGTGAAGTCATTCTTCATTCCGCCTGCAGTCTGCCTGCCCTGAGTATCGATCCTAATGGTCTTTGTTGTTTAGGGGGAGAAAGGCCTGGCTGAGGCTTGGCCACCTCGGGACATGCTGAACTGGCGCGTTGTGTCCCCGCTGACCTTGTTTATCCATTAGTATTGCTCTGAGCCTCGTAACGGCTTACGAGGGCGGCTGCCGCTAATGACTGTTCCTCCGTCTCCTGACCCATCCCGGTCGTGACAATCAATAGTCTTAAAACAGCAGGCCCCCAGACGGACAAAGCAGCATCCGCTGAGGTCCCGGCACTCGGCTGGCTGGCCTGGGTGAGAGCTGCAAGCCGTGCCCTCCCTTACCTGGGAAGGCCAGTCCGCTCACCTGTCAAGGGCCATCTGTTTATCCGAGCGCTTAGTCTGCCAGCTGTGTGACGATTATGTGCGAAGCAGAGCGCGCTTTGTTTTTCTATGATGTGTGGTAAGTAGGTCTGCTCCAGGCAGCAAATTATTCCCCGGTAGGGGTTAGCTGGCCTGGACTGCGGCCGACTGGCATTTCAGACAAGAAAACAAATGAGCAACAAAGCAGAAGCTACTCCTCTCCTGCTTTCCTCGAGCCTAAAATACGACTGTAGGGCAGTCTCAGCACAGTTGCACTCCCACTGGTGAGCATCTTGAAGGCAAAATCGGGAGGTTTTATCTCCGGGCTCATCTCCGCTTGCCGTGGTCAGAGCGGCCCCCGTTCTGGCCAGGCCCTTCGATAGATGGAGTCACAGGCCCCGTTTTGTAGACAGGAGGAAAGAGGCTGTGCGCTCTGGCAAATGCGGGCACCTGGCTAGCGCCCTTCTCCAGCCGCAGCTCACAAGCCAGGCCTTGACTTAGTGGCGTGAATTTGGAAGAATGGCTGCAGCCTCAGCTTCCAGACCAGTAAAGTGAGTATGCGGTAACTCACCAGGCAGCCTTCTAACTGCTAAAAATAGCCGAGGTGTGTTAGTGCAGGACGCCTGCCAACCGCTGTCCCAGGGCTCACCCACTCCTCCTGATGCCCGGTTGGAAGGGCGACCAGTGAGCCTGGCTTGCAGATGAGGGAACCAAGTACAGAGAGGTGGGCAGGGAGGCCGCCGTGAGCCGGCAGGCTGGGCGGACCCCAGAGGCCCAGTGGCCTGGCCACACCGGTGTGACCTTGGGAAAGCTCAGCCTCTGAAAGCTAGATCCCCGAGCACAGCCTCAGGCTGCGGGGGGAAACAGGTCACCAGCAGACGCCCGGCCCAACCCAGCAGCAGAGCGCACCTCAGCTCCAGGGCCAAGCCACCCGCTGGGGGTGGGGCCTGAGGCTGAGAGCAGGGGAATATCCGGCTCCTTCCAGAAAGTCTGGACAAGGGTCGGGGATAGGAAGCCTTTTTTATGGCGCCTACACTGCTGCAAACCAGAGCTCACAGTAGCGCATGGGCCGGCTCTGGGTGCCTGACCCAGCGGCCGCCTCCTTCCAGGTGGAGCAGCGTGTCTGTGCTCCCGGCTCCTCCCTGAGTCCACATAAAGCGCCCATTGCACAGACTTTCTTACTGGAGGATAATCAGAACTTTTGGGGACTTTTTATAGAGCACCAGGAACCGAGGGAGGCCATGGCATCTTTCTATACCCACGATAGAATATTTTCAACTTTTGAAAAGCGAATGCATGCCCCATTTTTGAAATACAATGTTGTAAAAGGATTTCAAATAGTGAAAACGACACCTCCTCCCCCACCCTGGTTCGCTTTAGTTTATCTGGGAGACTGACTTCTCCAGAAGGGGAGGGTGGATGAAGCTGGCCCAGTTCTAAGATGAAGCATCCCAGCGTGGTTGCTATAGTTAACGGTGCTGTATTGGGTATTTAAGAGTTTGAGGAGAAGTACATCTTAAAAGTACTCATCAGAAGGAAAAACTTGCAACCATGAGAGGAGATAGACTTTAACTAGACTTACTGTAGCGATCATTTCTCAGTGTATACACACATCAGATCATTATGTTGTATGTCTTCAACTTACGCTGCATGTCAATGATATCTGAATAACACTGGAAAAATAAGCTCTATGGAAGGGTATATGTATACACCCCCTTTTATTTTTACATGGAGTGGAAGCCTACCATGTCCCCTGTTTTTCATATTGCTTTATTTAGCATACATTGATCTATTTTTAAAATTTTATGGCTAAATGATATTCTAATGTAGGAAAATACTGTGATTAATTTTACTGGCTCTTTTAAAAGAAAAGTAAATTCTTTTCAGTATTTCTCTAATAAAAACAACGAATATCATTGTGCATACACAGTCCATTGTATGCTGCTAAGTCACTTCAGTCATGTCCGACTCTGTGCGACCCCAGAGACGGCAGCCCACCAGGCTCCCATGTCCCTGGGATTCTCCAGGCAAGAACACTGGAGTGGGCCGCCATTGCCTTCTCCAGTCCATTGTATGCATGGTCACATATATCCACAGAGTACGTTTATAAACGTGGAATTTAGGGGGCAAGGCATATTTAATTGTCATGGGCATTGCCAGAGTGTCCCATGGAAATTTCTTATTGGCCGATTTCTACGCATATTTCTCTTACAAAGGAGGGAATAGCTGCTTCCAAACTGGTGAACTGTTGATGTGAAGATGGTCTTGACACCTTCTCAGAGCATGAATTAACAAGTGGCTTCCTGCCTTCCGTCCTTGCCTTCTCCTCCCCAGTCTGTTTCTCCACTTAACTCCATTGTGCTAACTCCATACGGATATGATTTCAATAATGAAGAAAGCAGTGGTGCCGTGAAGTCAAAAGAAGCCCCGTGCTTTCAGAACGGGGGTGTCTACAATGGAAAGAATGGGTCTTCCAGTGAGGTGGTGCCATCCCACCTCAGAACTAGAATGTTGATCCTCGAAAGGGCTCTGAATCAGTTAGATCTAAGTTCAACTTCTGTTGAAAGCTTCATTTCCTTTGGAGCCCATGGGCCTTCAGAGTTAAAAGCACATTTGCATAATTCCATATTTGAGGGGTTTCTCCATCTACATTTTCCTAACTCTCATGTTCTTCATATTTTTTCAGCATCACGATTTAGAGAGTGTTAGACCCAGAAATAGTCTGGACTGTCTATTGCATGTCTGTGGTAAAAATGCCATGTTTATTGAAGCCCCCAAATCTCTAAGCAGTAATGATGATCACCATTTATTGAACCCTTGAGCTGTTTACAAACATCAGTTCATTTATTCCCTAGATCAGTGATACTGTTTTAGTGAATGAGATATCATTCTATGTCATTCTCTCTGCTTTACAAAAGAAGAAAGTTTCCCTTAAAGGTTCAATTTCTTGTCCACAATTGAATAGATTGAAAATAGCAGGCATGGGGTTCGAATCCAGGGCCTTGAGACAGGATATCTTGGGCGCCATGTGTTGCCACCACTTGGATATTTTCTGCCCAGCACGGGACTCCTGGGACACTTCTGTAGAGCCCTGAAAGGCAGGGGCATTTCTGTAGAGCGGAGGTTCTCACTTTCCTGGTCCGTTCTATGGGAGGGTCTTACGAACAATCGCAGCCACCCCTGATGAAGTGTAACCAGTACCAGGAGCCGTTCCTGTAGGAGGGGCTCCGAGGAGGGGCGGGACCAGCCGTCTCTTCTTCTCCTGTGGGAGAGATGGTCTCCTCTGTCCCCTGCTGGCCCTTTGTGCCAGCCTAGCAGTTAAGAAAGTCGGTAAATCACTGCACGTTATTATATGCTGATTGGGAGTACTGGGTAGAACTCACTCTCAAGTGTCCTGATTACACTTCCCTCTGTGGCTTGAGCACCTGAGGTTCTCTCTCATCCTAGAAATGACACAAGCCTTGTGGAATATGTATTAGCAGAGCTTCCTAGTCTGGATAGCATCTTCTATCTCATCTCACCCCAACATCCTTGTCCTGGGAGGTGGAAAATGGGAACTTAGTGGGTTTCATTGTGTAGCCCAGAGAGTCAGTAGCGAGTGGGGAAGCTGGGCTGCCTAGAGTCCAGGTTACTCCTTCCTTGGACCAACTGACCCTCCCTCCTCAGTGTTGGGAAGGAGATGGTAGCCCACCCCAGTTTTCTAGCCTGGAGAATCCACGGACAGAGGAGCCTGGCGGGCTACCGACCAGGGGTCGCAAAGAGACACGGCCGAGCCACTCGGACACACGACTCAGGGTGTAAGGGGTGGCTCTTCTTCGTAAAGGGCTCTCCTTGCTTTACGGACGGAGGGACTGGCGGCGTCCCCTGGCTGATGTTACCCAGGGTGAAGGCAGGCTCTCTCTGCTTCCCGGGCAGGGCTCCCCCTGTGCTGGGGTTTCGAGGTGGGGGACCGTCTGCCCGTCTCGGCCTCTAAAGGAGCTCAGAGGCCCTGCTCAGCCCTGCGGGTCTCTGCTCCTACCCTGGCTGCGGGGTTACAGCTCTCCCGGAGCCTTAAGTCCCCAGGAGCCGAGGCAGACCGCCTCCCACCCTGCGCGCTGCGGGCGCAGCTTCCTCTGCGTAGCTGAGCGCTCCTGCGCCCGCGGGCCGGGTGGGGCCTGGCTCTCCCCTGCTTCCAGCTTGGCCCGCTCTGCAGACCCGACAGCCCCGGCACACACAGGGTAACGCACACTCACACCACACAGACACACACACACTCACACTATGCACACACAGGAACAGACACACACACTCACCCACACATACACCACACAGACATACACACACACACACACACAGGCACACACAGACACACAGACACACACACACACCCACACACACGCAGACACAGACACAGAGATACACTCACACACACAGACACAGACACACACCACACACACAGACACACACACACACACAGAGATACACACACACTACACACACAGACACACATAGACATACACACGACACACACACACAGACCCACTCACACACACCACACACACACATACACACCACACACACACAGACACAGACACAGATATACACACACTCAGACACATACACTCCACACACACACACCACAAACACAGACATACACACACACACACCACACAGACACAGACATACACACACACCCCACACAGAGACACAAAGACACACACACCACACACACACAGGCACAGACACATACACACACAGACACCACACCACACACACATACACCACACCACACACACACAGGCACAGACACACACACTCATACCACACACACATAGGCACATACATGCACACACACACACACACCCCCCAATGCTCACACCCCTCTGCTAGGGCAAGGCTTAGCTGCAGACTCAATAGCGCCAACACACAGACGCACACGGAGGCCCCTGTAATCCTTACTCCCTCGTTCAGGGCTGCAGAACGTCTGCAGGTGGTCAGCACAGCCCAGGCCCTGGCTTACGCTGCCGGCTCATGTTCACTGGAGCCCCCTCCTCTCGCCCCACGGCTGGCCCTGCAGAACCGCTCTGAGTTTCTAGCCCTTCTGGGACTTCGCCCCAAGTCCTTCTTGCCTGATTCATGGTTGGTTTTGCCTCTGTGTCTCTGAAACTTTAAGCGTCCGTTGGTTTTTCACTCATTTTTTTCTTTAAACTCTCCTTTAACCGTTCTATGTATTAATAGAAACATCATCTTACTAATTCGTCATCAGAATCTGCTGCCAATGTGCCTCCTCTTCTTAGAGACCATCTAATTCTTTATAAAAGGAGTAAGTTTCCAGGTATGGTATTTCCCAAGCTCGTCTGAGCAACACCTGAAGAATTGGGAAAGGTCTGTCTTCTGTTTCCCACTCTGGATTTCCTGAGTCGGACAAGCAGGGAAAGAGACCATGGATGTATTTTCAACTTTGCCCCAATTTAATATCATGAGATTGTTGGTTCTCTGCAGATAAACCCAGAAAGGTAATGCAGTAGCGTGTAAACTACTAATAGGATTTAACTGTGAACTAGACAGAATGATTCAGTTTATTGGAAAGAAGATACATAAGCAAACACTTCTGGAAATTATGAAAAAGATTGATCTGACAGGAGAGACTTATCCTAAACCATATCATCAACCCATAAAAATTAAATAAATTGGCTTTCAATAACAGGTATGTTATAAAAAAATACAGATTAGAACTTTTAGAAGGAAACCTTAATACTTATGTATAAGGAAGTGCAAATTACAATAAAAATGATATTAAAATTCATTGTAGAAAGCAGGAACTATTAAATCAGTGGTTTGGCTCCCACTGGATATACATTTAGACAAATAAAACAGATGCCTATTCACTTTTTACACCAAAATAAATTATAGATTGAACAAAGATTCAAGCATAGAAAGTAAAGCCATAAATTTATGGAAGGAAGCCTGAGTGAATACATTTATACTCCTAATGGAAATGGACTTTGTAATCAGGACACAAACCCATACTATAAAGGAGAGGAAGGATAAATCTAACTGCATCAAATATTAACTTGTGTTTGAGAAAAATAATTCAAGAACTAAGTGAAAAAAAAATGACACATTTGGAAAATAGTATTTAAACATTATTTGTCAGATAAATGGCTAATTTCTTTAGTTACTAAACAGAGCTTATAAGAATTAATAAGAAAAAACAAACAACTAAAGAAAAATGAATATGAGCAGATACTTTAAAAATATATTGCCAGTGGAAATATAAAATTATGCTCATTTTCAATCATCATAAAAAATAGAAATAATGGGTTATAGATAGTCATTACTTGGGAGATTAGTAAATTTTTAAAAGTTGGGTATGACAGAAACCACTCTTACACACAGCTGTGTGCCAAGGGAGTCATCTTTTCTGAACTCTGTACAAGATGCTCCAGGAATGCTTCTATATGCTTGTTTTTTTATATCAAATGCTCTTACTCTAACAAGCCTGCAAGCTTATTACTAGCAACACACTGCACATTCCCCAGAGCTTGCTCTCCATGACTCGGGGGGTTTTTGAAGCTCACACTGGAAACAGTGGAAGGAAGCATCAGTGCAGGGCCTGCTGTTGGTCTCCATTGGCGCGGATCGCTGGCAGGCGCTGGCTTTGGGCAGCATTTGCGCTTCTTAAGTCACCTTGTACAGCTGGAATGTTCCATGGGCCAGGGAATAGATTGCTTGCTGCTCTGTGCCCAGGAACCAGAGGTGCCTCGTGGCTGGACGTGAGTCACAGGCTCGCTTTGCTTTTCTCACTGAGGGCCGTCTGTCCTACGAGCCGCTTTTTCGGTTCTCTCATCCTGTTCCTCTGCACTGGCAGACATCTTGCAAGCACTGTATTATTTTTTATTAATTTTCTCGGGCTATAGTTGCTTCACATTGTTATGTTAGTCTCTGCTGCATAGTGAATCGAATCCGCTGCATGCATACCTATATCCCCCCTTTTTTGGATTGAGCAGAATTCCCGGGCTATACAGTAGGTTCTCATTTTTTATTAGTTTATCTGTTTTATACATAGCATCGATACTGTGTATGTGTCAATCCCAGTCTCCCGATTCACCTCACCCCTCTCCCTGCTTGGCGTCCGTATGTGTGTTTCTTCTCTACTATTTCTGCTTTGCAAATACAATCATCTATACCATTTTTCTGAGCACCAAAGAATGGATGCTTTTGAACTGTGGTGTTGGGGAAGACTCTTGAGAGTCTCAAGGACAACACAGAGATCCAACTAGTCCATCCTAAAGGAGATCAGTCCTGAATATTCACTGGAAGGACTGATGCTAAAGCTGAAACTCCAATATTTTGGCCACGTGATGTGAAGAGCTGACTCATTTGAAAAGACCCTGATGCTGAGAAAGACTGAAGGTGGGAGGAGAAGGGGACGACGGAGGATGAGACGGTTGGATGGCATCACCGACTCAATGGACATGGGTCTAAGCAAACTGCAGGAGACAGTGGAGGACAGGGGAGCCTGAGGTGCTGCAGTCCATGGTGTCCCCGAGTCAGACATGAGCTGGCGACTGAACAACAACATAGCATTTTTTCTGGATTCCACAGATAGGCGTTAATATACAATATTTGTTTTTCTCTTTCTGAGAACTGTATCCATTAAAAAGATTGTGAGGTTCACGTCAAAGCTCCCCAGGAGATGCTCTGCTCGGCCAGAGCCGAGGCGGGCTGCCCTTTGCCACCTGTCCGGGGGGCCATCCCTTCCCACGGGAGGATGCTTCGTGGCCAGAACCCTCCGTTTCCAGGCCCCTGTAAGTGGAGCTGGCCCTGGCGGAGGACAGTAACCCCGGGTCCGGTTACCGTGCCGCCTCTTGTGCCTGCTAACAGAGTGGCTCTGGCCAGGCCTTCCCGTGTGCATCTCAGCTTCCCTCCCGCGTGCTTCTTAATGAGACGCGAGCATGGCTTCCCGGGTGTCTCAGTGGTAAAGATCTGCCTGCCAGGCAGGAGAGGTGGTTCAGTCCCTGGGTCTGGAAGGTCCCCTGAAGGAAGAAAGGGCAGCCGGCTCCAGAATTCTTGCCTGGGAAATCCTATGGGCAGAGGGGCCTGGCGGGCTGCAGTGTGCGGGATGGAAAAAGGGTCGGGTAGGACTCGGCGACTAAGCAACCCAGCTGCACTCAGCGCAGTCCTCTTAGCTGACGGCGGCTTCGGAGAGTCGGGATCCAGCGGACGCCTGGCGAGGCCAGAGTGAGCGAGTGGGCAGAGCATCCTGCCGGGACGGGGCCCACGCGGGCCGCAGCCCCGCTGCTCGGGATCCGCTGAGACCCACCCGCGGATTCGCTCCAGACCCAGTAGGAGGCTACTGCCTTTCTGCTGCCAGGAGACCTGGGGCTCGATTTGCTCTTGGCCCTGCTCCCCGAAGGTGTGGGTCCTTGCAGGAGCCGTGGTTACCTTCACCGCGCAGGCTCAGGAAAATGTTTCCTCTCCCTCTGGGCTCCTTCCAGAACCCCCTGGGTTTTCACTGCTTGCCGGAGTTCTCATCCTGTCCATTGCTAGCCCAGATCGGGGCTGAGCTCTGAGAGATTACCGAGCCCCGCCGGGGAAGGCGCTGGGAGAGCCCAGGACCTTATCTGTAAAAACCTCCCAGGGAGACAGAAGCCTCCGTCTCGGGGAGTGCTCAGCAGTGACAGGCTCTCAGGAGCCCCGAGTCAGGCCGCCTTCCACTGCAGCTGGAAATGACAGTCTTATCTTTAAAGACGGTGGAGTGGGGAGATAATCCACTTTCAGTCAGGGTTTATAAAGCAAGCCTTGCCTCTTCTTCATCTTAAAATAGCTTGAATGAAGGCCTGTAGCCAATGGCTGGGAAACCACTGCTTAAATAATTACACAAACTCATGGTTACTGATGGGGAGAGACGGAGGTGGATGGATGGGGAGCCTGGGATGGACTTGTCCACACTGCTGTGTTTAAAATGCATAGCTGTCAGGCACCTACTGCACAGCACAGGGAACTCTGCTCAATACTCCGTGCTAACCTAAACAGGAAGAGAATCTGGAAAAGAAGAGATGGGTGTATGTAGAAGGTGTATGTGCGGTGCTGTGCTTAGCAGCCCAGTCATGCCTGACTCTGGGTGACCCCAGGGGACTGCAGCTCGCCAGGCTCCTCTCCAGCCCGTGGAATCCTCCAGGACAGAATACTGGAGTGGGCTGCCATTTCCTTCTCCGCATAATGTGTATATGCATAACTAAATCGCTTTGCTGTACACTTGAAAATAACACAACATCATACATCAACTATGCTCTAATAAAAAAGAAAAATTTTAAAAAGAAATGTTTAAAAAAATAAAAGAAAAAAATTATGCCCTCGTGAGAGGTTCATGTGTAGGTTTTTATTGCTTTTAAAGTCTGATTGTTTATAAATCTTTACATTTCAAGGTACGAGGCATACTTGAATGTTATTACTTGCGTTTTTGCTGTCGGTGAGCCTGGAGGGTGACTCTGCATGGGGGCCGGGGATGGAAGTTCTGCGTCTGCGTGCACACGGGCAGGGGTGGGGTTTCCCTGTCTGCACGTGGGCGGGGGTGGGGCAGGGGCAGTGGTGGGCACAGGCAGTGATGGCATCAACCCTTCATGAGAAGGTCCCTCCCCTCTATGCTGAGGGCTGCCAAGGCTTCTAGACACCGTGGCTAAGTCAGTGAACAAAACAAAGCTCCTTGCCCTTGAAGAAGGTCCATTTTCCTGGGAAGAGACAGACGTTAACTAACAAACTGAAGTCTGTCTTCCGGTCGCTCAGTTGTGCCTGACTCGGTGTCCCCAGGGACGGCAGCTCACCAGGCTTCCCTGTCCTTTACTGTCTCCCGGAGTTCACGCAAATTCATGTCCATCACGTCGGTGATGCCAGCCAACCAGCTCATCCTCTGCCGTCCCCTTCTCCTCCTGCCTTCAATCTTTTCCGGCATCAGGGTCTTTTCCAGTGAGTCAGCTCTTCGCATCAAGTGGCCAAAGTATTGAAGTTTCAGCTTCAGCATCAGTCCTTTCAATGAATATTCAGGAGTGATTATTCATTAGTGATTATTCAATAGGATGGGCTGGTTGGATCTCCTTGCAGTCCATGGGACTCTCAAGAGTCTTCTCCAACACCATGGTTCAAAAGCATCAATCCTTTTGTGCTCAGCTTTCTTTATAAGTCCAACTCTCACATCCATACATGACCACTGGAAAAACCATAGCCTTGACTNTAGGATGGGCTGGTTGGATCTCCTTGCAGTCCATGGGACTCTCAAGAGTCTTCTCCAACACCATGGTTCAAAAGCATCAATCCTTTTGTGCTCAGCTTTCTTTATAAGTCCAACTCTCACATCCATACATGACCACTGGAAAAACCATAGCCTTGACTAGACGGACCTTTGTTGGCAAAGTGATGTCTCTACTTTTTAAAACACTGTCTAGGTTTGTCATAGCTTGTTTTCCCAAGGTGCAAGCGTCTTTTAATTTCATATAGTAAGGTAGAATATGGTAAACACTGTGGGTGGGAAGTGCAATTCAGAAGGGTTCTGGCAGAGCAGGACAGGGGAGGGGTGGCCGGCATGCAGGAGGGGGCCTTGTGGGGAAGGTCATGTCTGAGCCAAGTTTGGATGAATTGGAGCTCTTCTCTGCCACCGACTAGCTGAGTCAGCTGGACAGGACCCCTGACCACCCTGAGGCTGTGTTTCCTCACCTATGAAGTGGCAACAATATTTAACTTACTGTGGACAATTAAAAGGGCAAGCAAACCTTGACGAAGCAGCAGGCCTATACTATCTCCTCGGAAAGTTGTAGGGTTTTATGACTTGTTTTATTATGACCCATTCAGTTGGTCTCAATTTCTGTTTCGGAATGATGAGTAACTTGTTTGGAAAGCAGAAATAGACCCGGAGGTAGAGAACAAACACATCGATGCCAAAAGGGAGGTGGGGGAGAAACTGGGAGATTGGAATTGGCACACAGACGTCGTTGCTGCTGCGTGCAAAGTCGGTAGCTGATGAGAACCTGCCGCGCAGCACAGGGAACACCACCCCGTGCTCTGTGGTGCCCTGGATGGGAAGGGGATCCGACACACAGGGCACATAAACACGCGTACACACATGGCTGACTCAGTGCTGAACAGGAGAGATTAACACCACATTGTAAAGCAACCATAACTCCAATAAAAAATGAAGAAAATGGTAGGTAAAGGTGTGTAATTGAATGCATTTTTTAAGGGGATACACGTTCTGGGATGGTATCACACAAACCTTGAGCTTCTGTGACCTGATAAAACCTTGAATTTTTTTTTTCCCCTCTGTTAAAGAAGCTGGGGAAAGTAAATGCTAGGGTACTGCACGGGTGGGCACTTGATCTTGTCTTCCTTTCACCATACGGCACGTTTGGGATCCACCCGGGTCCTGACCTCTGCAGGCTGGGTGGGCAGAAGAGTGAATCAGGACCACGTGGGCCCAGGAAGCTGACCCCGACAGCCGGGTCGGGGGCCTCCCTTCACAGGGACAGCAAGTCCACAGAAGTGTGTGGACGGCTGCGGGGAGGATGGAAAACTCTGACGAACGACACTGTAGATGTGGAGGCAGTTAGTGTTACTTACTGACGCTGACATGGAAGGTGGCTCAGACGGTGAAGAATCTGCCTGCAGTGCAGAAGACCCAGATTTGATCCCTGGGTTGGGAAGATCCCCTGGAGAAAGGCATGGCTTACTTACAAGTTTGAAGACGGTTGTTCAGTGCCAGCAGGCTTCCAAATTGCTTTGAAATCTGGAGAAAAGGATCTAGTCCCCTGGATATGGAGCTTGGCCAGAGAATCTGGGTCACATCCGGCAACAGGAGGCGGAGGGAGTTTGCAGTGTGAGACCTGGGGTCCTGCAGGGCCCAGGAGAGCCTGGAAAATCCAAGCTGCTTTCAGCGGCCACAGAGGCCCCAGGCCTCCCTCTGGGTTAGCTGGGAGCAGGACAAAATCCTAAATTCCTCCAGCGGGAGGGGCCTGGGGCTTCAGAATCTAGACTCTGGTGGGTCAGGGCCTCTGCGGAGCGGACTAAAGCAAGATGGAGGGAGAACCGAAGTACAGGACAACCGGAAGCTTCGTTTTTCTGGTTTTCTCTGTGTGTGTGTTTTTTTTAACATTTTGTTTTCAAGTTCAATTTCTTTTTTTGGGGGGGGGCCATGCCCAGTGGCATAGGGCTTCCTGGTGGTGCAGACAGTAACAAATCTGCCTACAGTGCAGGAGACCTGGGTTCCATCCCTGGGTCCAGACGATCCCTTGGAGGTAGAAAGGGAAACCCACTGCAGGATTCTTACCTGGAGAGTCCCACAGACAGGAGAGCCTGGCGGACTGCAGTCCACGGGGTCGCAGAGAGTCAGGCAGGACTGAGCGGCTTTCTCTCTCACTCCCCGGGGCAGAAGGATCTTATTTCCTGCACTGGAAGCGCAGAGTCTTAACCGCTGGACCACCAGGGAAGTCCTTGAAAGGGTAGAGGGGAGAGGCAGAGAGAGAGGCTAGCCTCCAAAGTGCCTGACTGTACACACACCGGTGCCAAAGGAGGGGTCTTTGTCCACAGGTCTCTGCTGGACCATAGGGGCTGCTGGAAGCATCACTTTGCTGGGGGTGGCCCTTGACTTGTGGCTTGTCCCCCTGGGGACCAGATATCTACCCCTCGCCCTGCTATTTGGTGGCAAACATCTCTAGGAGATGGGACGCTCTTACAGTTTATACAGAAAAGGCCAGGCTGGCCTCCAGATTCCATGCTGATCTTTAGAAAATGTAGTTCAGAGGCTTTGTCTACTTCTAAATGCATCTTTTCTATAAAGTGTAACCATTCTCTTGCGTAACCTAGCATAGCCTGAATTAATATCGCTATAATTGCTAAGGGATTTGAGGATCAAAAGTATTTTCAAATAAATTAGGTACTTTCCAAAATAGGATTTTCTTGTCCTCGTTTTGATTATGAAACCTCAAAGAAACTCAAGGCCCAGGGAAATGATGGAGATTTTCTTGTTTTGTGGCGTCCTTTTAGGCTGTGCCAACATTTGATGCTCTCTTCTCTGGATGATTTCTTTTTATAACCATGGAAAGGGTGCTTCAGACCACCGAGAGACTGTCTGCAGCAGCGGCCCCCAGCCCTTCTGGCACTGTGCAGCAGTTTCATGGAAAACAATTTTCCCATGGACCAGGGTGGGAGGGATGGTTTCGGAAGGATTCAAGCACGTTACATTTACTGTGCACTTTATTTCTGTTATTATTGTGTCAGCTCCATCTCAGGTCATGAGACATTAAATCCTGGAGATGGAGGACCCCTGGACTCTTAAAAGATTTCTCCCTGCTTTATGAATGTCCAGTTGGACATTCACACACCTGGCTTCAACTCTCTGGTTGTTGGCGGGAAGGTTAACTTCTTTGGCAATCGCGGGTCTTAGAACAGGCAGAGTGTACCCCCACCTGGGACTTACAGGGGACTTGAAAGCAGCCACCCAAGCCAGGAGGGAGAGATGGATAGGCCCCTTTCCAGAAATAGAGGCCGCGGGCGTTTATTTACCTTGAAGCTTGCTCATTAGGAAAGTTTCTGTTGTTGTTTCTCTTGAAAAAGAGAGAGATGTTTAAAAGCAAAAGATAGACTTCTAAGCAAAGTGTGTCCTTCAGCAGATGGGTATATGCTCTTCAGGCCCCCTCAATTCTGGCATTGATCTCACAGGAAAAAGGTACAAGTAATTGCTGACAAAGATCCATACAGTCAAAGTCAAGGTCAGAGCAGTCACGTGCAGATGTGAGAACTGGGCCATAATGAAGGCTGGACCCCGAAGAATTGATGCTTTCAAACTGTGGTGCTGGAGAAGGCTCTTGAGAGTCCCTTGAACTGCAAGGAGATCAAATTAGTCAACCCTAAAAGAAACCAACTCTGAATATTCATTGAAAGGACTGATGCTGAAGCTCCAACACTTTGGTGCTGATGCAAAGAGCCAACTCACTGAACTCATTTGAAAAGACTCAGATGCTGGGAAAGACTGAAGGCAAAAGGAGAAGGGGATGACAGATGGTTGGATGGCATCACTGACTCAATGGACATTAAGTTTGTGCAAACTCTGGGAGATGGTGAAGGACAGGGGAGCCTGGTGTGCTGCCGTCCAAGGGGTCTCCAAGGGTCAGACACGACTGAGCCACTGAACACTGGAAGCAGCGCTGCCTGGCTGCTGTCAGGGATCTTTCATCCCCATTTGGAAATCTCACTGAAGATCTCTTCTTTCTTCCTCATCCCCCACCCTAAAATAGGGGGTCTTCCAGTGAGACGTCTTGGGCCTCATGGAGGAAACATACAGTTGACATATTCCCATCAGAAATATATGCCCACGTTACAGCTCTTTAGAAGGAAGGGACCATGATAATTCTCCCGAGCCATGTTCTAGAACTGAAGTGTGCACAGGAGCCTGGAAGTCTCTGGAGACTCGCAGGTCTTGTGAACCACAGACCCCTGGGTTCCTTGCCCTGAGCCTCTCATCCAGCACATCTGAGGTAGAATCCAAGAATATACCTTTCTCACCAATGGCCAAGTGCTGCTGATGCTGCTGGCTTAGGAAGATGCTTTAAACCTCCATTCCAGGCCAGTGATTCTCAACAATTGAGTCACTGGAGGTGTTGCAAGAAGGGAGACCCCCTCCAGGGCCTGAGAATGGGCTCTTGTCTAATAAGGAGAAATGAGTTGTCCAAGGAGACCCGTGTGCTGACAAGCAAGAGACTATTGGACAGGGGTGCCCGGGTGGAGAGCAATAGGGTAAGGGGACCCAGGAGAAGACCTCTGCCACGAGGCTCGGGGTCCTGGGTTCACGGTGATGGGTTAGCTTCTGGGCTGTCTGTGACCACTCATTCTGGTGCAGGATCCTTCCTGGTGGTGCATGCATTGCTCGGCCAAGAGAGATTCCAGCAAGGAGGATTCTGGGAGGACACGTGGACTGGTGTCTCCTCTCTCGTTTTGTCTCTTCCGGATTCTTCCACTTGGTGGTGGCTCATTAATTCCATGTTTCTTACCAGGATTTCCTGTTGTAAAATAACGCATCCAAGTGGCTACTGTGGTGCCTGGTGGGGTGAGCAGTTTCCGTCAGTGTCTCTCCTAAGTGAGGCGGTTTTTAAAATCACAGTTCTCAAGCCATGTGTGTGTGTGCGTGCTAAGTCACTTCAGTCGTGTCTGACTCTGTGCAGCACTCTGGACTCTAGTCCTCCAGGCCACTCCATCCATGGGATTCTCCAGGCAAGAACACTGGAGCGGGTTGCTAGGCCCTCCTCCAGGGGACCTNAAGCCATGTGTGTGTGTGCGTGCTAAGTCACTTCAGTCGTGTCTGACTCTGTGCAGCACTCTGGACTCTAGTCCTCCAGGCCACTCCATCCATGGGATTCTCCAGGCAAGAACACTGGAGCGGGTTGCTAGGCCCTCCTCCAGGGGACCTTCCTGACCCAGGGATCGAACCCGCATCTCGAGCGTCTCCTGCAGTGGGCTCTTCACCTCCAGTGCTACCTGGGAAGTCCACTCAAGCCACACCCTGGACCAGTGAGAGGCCCTAGAGCTGAGAACTCGACACCAATCTTTTTTTTTTCTTTAATGTTTCTGAGATTCCCAAATGGTCCCAGTGTGCAGCTAAGTTTGAAAGCCACTCTTCAAGGGCCACCTTTCTCCTTATTTTTCTGGTGAAGACATGGAGACTGAGAGCAGTGAAATCATTCAGGGTCATCCAGCCAGTTGTGTGCCTTGGTTCTCTTGATGTCTGGCCCAGGGTATCACACAGGGTACTTTCACTGCACGACAGTTCTTTACTGATGTATTTGGAATTGAAATTTAGCATCAAGTAAGTAAGAGTCTCCAGGGCTCCTGTTACAAAGTGGATTCTGACTTAGCAAGTCTGGAGGGAAGTCTGGGATTCCGCATTTTTAAGGAGACCCCAGGTTTGGTCCATATAGCTGGTTCCCAGATTGCACTTGGAGTAGTGAGGTTGAAATGTACCTCTATTTAGGCTTTATTGGTGGTATTTCAAATGCAAATGTATGGAAACCATGAGGCCAGATACAAGATTATAGCTACTACAAGGAAAGCTGGTGTATCAGAGCCAACCTAAGCCCATAGTGCTAATTGCTTTAAAATCGATTCACTTATATTTCCATTTCTGTTTGAATGTTCTTCAGTCAGTCATGTTGGGAAGGAAATACTTGAATTGTTTTAGGCTTCTCTTTTCTGATATCATATTTAGGAGAAGGTAATATGGCATTCTGACTGCAATTTTGACCTCAAGAAACAGAATATCTGGGCTCAAATTCAAGTTTCGCCATTGAACAGTTAAAGGATGAGCGCAATACTCCATCTTGATGAAGTTCAGTTTTTTCATCTGTAAAATGCAAATAGTGATGGTGCTTGCCTCCTGGAGTTTTCGAGAGGACCTAACAAGGCAATGCATGGAATGTTCTTATCACGATCCGGGCGTGCAGTGAAAGCTTCGAGGGGTCCCCGCTCTCACCGAGGTTCTGCCCTGCTGGCTGGTGGCCGTAGCTGGCTGACCGAGGCGGGCCCCAGGGCTCCCAGGACTGCGTCTCCTGACTTGGCTGCCAGAAAGGTCCCTGGAAGGGTTTCTCAGGAGACCAAATAGGAACTGTATTTGAATCAACCCCGCGGATCCAACTGCAGAGTGGAGTGGTCTGGGGAGGAGCGTGGAAGGTACTGGCACCCCCAGGAAGACTCCCTGTGGAAGAGCACAGACTGCCTAGTTCTGGAGGGCACTTTGTGGACCTCACAGGGTGAGCCAACGTGTTCATTTGCTGGCCCAGTGGTTCCAGAGCTGTGCTTTTAGAACCAGTAGTAAGCAAGCCTCCTGAGAAGTCATTGGAAATGCAGATTTTTTGCTTCCACCTGCAGTGGACTGAATTTGAAATCCTTGTATGAGATTCAACAGTCTGTGGCTTAAGGAGTCCTCCAGGTACTCTTAATGCGAGTGGAACTTCATGAAGCGCTGCTGTGGGTATAGGCAGCCCTAAAGGAAGCGGGCTCTTATGTCGTGGGATGACCATGCTGGTGGAAGAACGCAGCGTTGGCGCCAGTCTCTGCGGAGAATTCCCGGAAGTTATCACAAGGGCTGTGACGGTCTCACAAAGTTCTGCATGTCCTCTTCGAGCATGAAAACCCCAGAGTGGCTCCAAATACTCTCTTGCACACATCCCTCCCACCCTCCTTTGAATGTACCAGATGATTTTGTGGCTAAAAAAGAAAAAAAAATCTATTTAATGGCATAATTGCATTTATAAGGGCTTGTTGCCATGTATTTCTTCAATCAAATGATAGCTGGAGGTAAAACATTTATTCATTCAATATTTAATGAAAATTTGCTCTGTGCTGGGAACTTTTCTAGGTACTGGAGGCAGAAGAGTGAGCAAAGTGATGAAATTCTCTCCCCTAATGGGGTTTACATCTTTGGTGGAGACACAGAGATGCAGTAAGTTAAATAAGTAAAATATTTCCTGTGCTGTACAGGGTGCATTTTTAATTTATTTTATTGAAGTATAATTGATTTACAGTGCTGTGATAATTTCTGCTGTATAGCACAGGGAGTGTGTATATATATTTATATGTGTGTATATATCTGTGCAATATGTGTATTATATATACATATACACATACTTTTCCAGATTCTTTTCCACTGGTTTATCCTAGTATATTGAATCTGGGTCTCTGTGTTGCATGGTAGGAAACAGACATGGAACAAGGACTGGTTCCAAATAGGAAAAGGAGTCCGTCAAGGCTGTATATTGTCAGCCTGCTTATTTAACTTATATGCAGAGTACATCATGAGAAATGCCAGGCTGGATGAAGCACAAGCTGGAATTGAGATTGCTGGGGAAATACCAATAACCTCACATATGCAGATGACACCACCCTTATGGCAGAAAGTGAAGAGGAACCAAAGAGCCTCTTGATGGAAGTAAAGAGGAGAGTGAAAAAGTTGGCTTAAAACTCAACATTCAGAAGACTAAGGTCATGGCATCTGGTCCCATCACTTCATGAGATTCTCCAAGCAAGAATACTAGAGTGGGTTGCCATGCCCTCCTCCAGGAAATCTTCCCAACCCAAGCATCGAACCTAGGTCTCTCAATTGCAGGCAGATTCTTTACCATCCAAGCCATCAGGGTAGCTCCAATGGTGACTGCAGCCATGAAATTAAAAGTTTCTTGCTCCTTGAAATAAAAGCAATGGCAAAACCCAACAGCATATTAAAAAGCAGAGATATCATACTGCTGACAAAGGTCTGTATAGTCAAAGATATAGTTTTTCCAGTACTCATGTATGGATGGAGAGAAGGAGATGGCAGTGCTCTTGCCTGGGAAATCCCCTGGATGGAGGAGCCTGGTAGACTACAGTTCATGGGGGTCTCGAAGAGTCGGGCACGACTGAGTGACTTGACTTTCACTTTTCACTTTCATGCACTGGAGAGGGAAATGGAAACCCATTCCAGTGTTCTTGCCTGGAGAATCCCAGGGATGGGAGCCTGGTGGGCTGCCGTCTATGGGGTCGCACAGAGTCGGTCGTGACTTAGCAGCAGCAGCAGCATGTATGGATGTAAGAGCTGGACCTTAAAAAAGGCTGAGTACTGAAGAATCGACATCTTTGAACTGTGGTGTTAGAGAAGACTTTTGAGAGTCCCTTGGACTGCAAGGAGATCCAACCAGTCCATCTTAAAGGAAATCAACCCTGAATATTCATTGGAAGGGATGATGCTGAAGGTGAACCTCCAATACTTTGGCCACCTGATGTGGAGAAATGACTCATTGGAAAAGACCCTGATGCTGGGAAAGATTGAAGGCAGGAGGAGACGGGGATGACAGAGGATGAGATGGTTGGATGGCATCACCGACTGGATGGACATGAGTTTGAGCAAACCCTGGGAGATGGTGAAGGACAAGAAAGCCTGGCCCGCTGCAGTCCGTGGGGTCACAAAGAGTAGGTCTTGACTGAAAACAATCTACATGTGAACAAGTCCTGTCCTAGGAGGACTTTTGTAAGTCCAGTTTGTTTGTGAATCCAACAAAGTTAGTCCAGGTACCCAACTAACACAATCAGCTCTGCAGTACTGTTAATACATTTATAATATTTTTCACACCAATAATACATAAAGAACAAACACAAAATTAAACCATTTTAACCGTACTGTATAGTCCCTGGTGGCTCAGACAGTAAAGCATCTGCCTGCAATGCTGGAGACCCGGGTTCAATCCCTGGGTTGGGAAGATGCCCTGGAGAAGGAAATGGCCTCCAGGATTCTGGCCTGGAGAGTCCCAGGGACAGAGGAGCCTGGCGGGCTACAGTCCACGGGGTTGCAGTCAGACACGACTGAGTGACTGACACACACGCATAGTACTTTGAAAAGCACCGTAGTGCAGGACAGCAGCTGGCACCCAGGGCTGGCGAACAGGCAGGAAGAGCCCTGACTGGCTGGGCGGGGAGACGGCGGGGCTGAGGGGCCGTGGGCCTGTCTCTTATACACATCTAGATGTTGAGGGGCCGTGGGCGGGGCTGAGGGGCCGTGGGCGGGGCTGAGGGGCCCTCGCAGACGGAGTCCCGGCCGCAGCGCAGCGGCACTCGTGCCCCTCGTGCTGACGTCGGTGGCGCGGGTTCTGGTTCCTGCTGGAACCGGATGCGCGTTCTCACCTTTGAAAGTGCCCGACCTGAAGGTTCATGTGTAGGGGACTCACTGTACCTAAAATCCAAAGAGAAGGGTTCTGCAGGTGGGGCGATATGAGAACACGGCACTGTCTTTCGTGGACTCAGAGAGTTTCCACGATGAGATGTGAGCAGTGGCTTGGCGGAAGTGGGATTAAGAGAGAATAGGAACAGGGATTTTGGTGACAGCAAACAAATGTCTCGAGGAACTTCCTGCAGAGGGAAGGAGGGATTAAGTGTTACCTTGAGAAGGATTTTGGTCCAGGAAAATCTTCTGCTTGCTTTTGTTTTTAAAGACAAGAAATACTAACATGTAAAGAGCAACAGGACTGATTTAGGGGGAGGGGAACTGATGATGTGGAAGAGAGGGATGAGTGATGTCTGTGCAGACTTCAGGGCAGGGGTCAAGAGGAGGGTGGG
This sequence comes from Oreotragus oreotragus, assembly GCA_006410675.1. NCBI lineage: Eukaryota > Metazoa > Chordata > Mammalia > Artiodactyla > Bovidae > Oreotragus > Oreotragus oreotragus. The sequence continues at coordinate 169,362 of SJYX01007040.1, read as the reverse complement.
CCTTAGCTCAGAATATTGTTCATTCTTGGAAGCAGGGGTGCCCGGGAGGTAGGCTCAGACGAGATTATGGCAGTGTATGGTGTTCATCCCTTGTGGCTTCTGTTTCCTCAGTGAGGTGTGGAGCAAGGCCGCTGGCTCAGACGTGGGTTGGGGAGGAGGTGTTGAAAGTCGCACGAGGAAGAAGATGCAGTGCTTGTCTAGGGGAGAAGGAGAGCGGCTGCATGAGCTTGTGAAAGTCTGCTGGGCAGAATGCGTGGCCCACTTGCTGCTGAGATGGTCCTGGGTTCAAACCGGAGCAGTCCGTAAGGCACATTGAATCCCTCCTGCCCAGTTCATCTGCGTGAACACATCCGTCGGAGTGTGCAGAGATTTAAATCTAAGCACCGTTTCATCCAGTCAAGGGGATAAGCTAGAAAAGGGCTGGGCAGTTGAGGATACAGGCTGGAATGTTAGAACGATTAAGCTGAGTAAGGACAGAAAAGCATGACCTGGGTGAAGAACTGAACCTGTGGAAGCAGCAGATTCTGGCCTCACGGGCTGGAGGCCTGCGGGGCTTGCTGTAGTCAGAGGACCTGTCAGAATGGAGGGTGGCGTCTGCAGTGCAGAACGTTTGAACCTGAGATTATGGTGACCTTGCAGTTACTGAGACTGACACAGTCCGGCCTCTGACCGTGGGAAGGAGTGGTTAAGGTGAAATGGAAGATAAGATTGTTGGAGAAGGGGGTGCCCAAGAGGGAACCTCCAGGGACCTGGAAATATCGGCTGGAGGTATCTTGAAATCATCCTAAGGTGCATCAACAAATAGTACCGGGGACAGTGGTAGAGAAACAAGTGCTGAAACCATCAAGAACAGAAAAAGTGAAACCGAGAAGGTCCCTTTGCGGCTCCAGGCCACGGAAGCCTGGTGCCCTGTTCTTTGTTTCCAGAGAAAAACTTGAGCCCCCATCTTCCCCGAGTTCCAAAAAGCAGGTGCAGACATTTGCTCGTCAGGGAAGGGGGGCTATGGGAGCAACGGAGGAGCAGCGAGGGAGCCGGCGCGGCCACAGGGCAAGGTCCCGGGTGCCCCTCGGGAGAGCCACAGGACAGCATCTCTGAGCACTTCTGCAGAGTGAAGACCCCACCAAATGGAAGGCGCTTCTGATGAAACGCTCTTCGTCAGAGAGAAGGCCACAGCTTGGTAACCCCCAGAAGGGTGCCCTGGTGACTCATGGTAAAGAACCTGCCTTCAATGCAGGAGACTTGAGTTCGATCCCCGGGTTGGGAAGATCCCCTAGAGGAGGGCATGGCAACCTCTCCAGTGTTCTTGCCTGGAGACTCTCATGGACAGAGGAGCCTGGTGGGTCACAGTCCATGGGGTCGCAGAGAGTCGGACAGGCCTGAAGTGATCGGGCACCCTGGCGCTGGACTCTAGGGTGTGGACAAGTGGGGGCCTAGAGAGCGATTAGCTTTCCTCTGGAATGAGGCTGGCCTGCACTTTGCTAGGGGATTGCTCCTTGGGGCCTTTGGGAAGGATTTTTTCTCGTGTGTAGATTTGGTGTCTGGCAACAGAATACCAGCACCATCTCACTTCATGTAACTGGGTGCTCTCTTGGCTCTCTCCATTGGAGGCCCCAGGGTTGGTCAAGTTAGCCTGGTGGGGAAGGAAGGACTTTCTTTTTACTGTGAAAAGTGATCCTTATATGTAAGAAAGCTGCCACCACTGGTTCATGGCAAACCACGTGTGTGCATGTGTGTTGGTGGGTGTAGTGTTGAGACTGAAAGCCTCCACGCCACTTAGGGGTTCCTTGCAATATTTCAGGAGACAAATAAAGATCGGATTAATTCATTGGCAGTAGAGGCTGAGAGAATATGATGCATTCAAGAAATAAATTAATCCTGATTGAGTAAAGAAAGCTCTGTTTGCTCAGAGTAGATAAAAAGGCAGCTAACAGATTCTATGTATTTAGACAATAGTAAAATCCATGTTTTCAAGAGCTTATATATTTGCAAACCTGAATAATCTTCATACGCAGTCTTCTCATTTCCTTCTGCATGAAATTTTCACATCGGATGCCAATGTGCACAGTAATTTCTCCAAATCAAAGTTTTATTTAATAGGATTTTGCAAGGGTGTCCAAATTATTGAGAAATCTTTTCCTTTAATCTGTACTTTTCCATTATTTAAAATAACATGATTTCCTGGTGGTTGGAACCAAGCAAACGGGAAGAGGTGACAGACTGTAGAAACTGTCGGTTGAAATACGGTGTGTGCTAGTCACTTACTCGTGTCCAACTCTCTGTGACCCTGTGGACTGTAGCCCGCCAGGCTCCTCTGTCCATGGGATTCTCCAGGCAAGACTACTGGAGTGGNTGGAACCAAGCAAACGGGAAGAGGTGACAGACTGTAGAAACTGTCGGTTGAAATACGGTGTGTGCTAGTCACTTACTCGTGTCCAACTCTCTGTGACCCTGTGGACTGTAGCCCGCCAGGCTCCTCTGTCCATGGGATTCTCCAGGCAAGACTACTGGAGTGGGGTGCCATTTCCTTCTCCAGGGGAGAGTAATTTTCCGTGTAAAGAAGTAAGAAGAGATGATGAACTCAGCTCACCACCGGGCTGTGCCAGCTGGTGGGTGAGGCTCTCTATGGAGGACCCCCGGTCTGCAGGGGCAGGGATATTGCTCCTTACCTTAATGCGGCCACCCCATCCCTGCAGTGTCACCTTGAAAGCAAGCGCAACCAAGGGAGAGAAGGAAGGACTGCAAAGATTCATAGCGATTTGCGAGAGGAAGAGTGTCTTAGGGCAGAACTGCATAGAGAACACAGGTGCAAAGATGTGAAGAGACGTAGCAGGTTCAGGGGGAGGGCACTGGTCATTGTCACGGACATTCGTGGCCACGTGGCAGGTTGGGGCAGGCAGGGAATGGCGATGGGGCCTGTGAAAGAGGCCTCTAGTGCTCCATCAATTAAAGGTTTGTGTATTATTGTCCTGATAGATTACAGGGGATTGCAGAAGGCTTTTAGTTACTGAAAGGACGTTCCCGTATGTCATTGTGGGTTTTTAAGACGGTAGTTATTTGGTCAGTAATTCAGTATTTTTTCATGCCCAGTGATATGGGAAAGGTAGAAAAATGGTTTTTCCTAATGGAATTTCAGTCTCCGGGCTGTTCTCCTCCCCACTCACAATTTTCTCTCCCAGCCCTTAGACATTGCTGTTTACTTTCCTTTTAAGCTCTTTGAAAATGTGTATGTCCTTAAAGCTACATACGAANGGGAAAGGTAGAAAAATGGTTTTTCCTAATGGAATTTCAGTCTCCGGGCTGTTCTCCTCCCCACTCACAATTTTCTCTCCCAGCCCTTAGACATTGCTGTTTACTTTCCTTTTAAGCTCTTTGAAAATGTGTATGTCCTTAAAGCTACATACGAATGCCCAGATTACTTGGATGTGCTGAAAAATTTGAAAAGACAGAATAACTGAGTTTTTCAGGGAAGACTTCTGTTCCTTTTCTCCCCATGACAGTTACAGACTGAATGGCCCCGGTGTAGGGGCTTTAACTGAGAGCAGAATTCTCCTATAATTATTCTTGTTAGAAAACAGTGTTGAAATGAGTTAAAGGAGAAGTCTTTCCAAATATCCTAACCATTTCTCCCATCTTTCCAAGCTTATTAATAGAACATAAGAAATTCTGGGTTGGTTACAGAGGGAGAGAATTATATATTTGATTTCTAGAAAATCTGGAGGGATGAGGAAGTCAGGTCAGGAGTGTTAATTTTCCCGAGGACAGAGGTCACAATAGCTATGGTAGAGGAAGGCATAAGGAAAAATTAGAGAGGCTTTCAATAGCAAAATGATTTGAGTATTTTAGCTTATGAGAAATGAGTGAGTGTTATTAATGGAAGACTTCCTTAACATCAGACTGTGGAAGAATGAATCAGCCTGGCTCCTGGAGCCACGAGAACCCCCAGCTGCCCTCTCCGTGACGAAGTCTCTCCTTGGAGGAGCCTGTAGAGGGGATGGTTGGACACGATGTTTCGGGGACCTTCGGTGTCACTGCCAACGCTCAGATCTGTGGATTAGTGGCTCCCCTTCCTGACTCGAGCTGTCATTTAGCAAGTCCCGGCACAAACACGCCTGTGCTTAGGAACTCAGTCGTGTCCGACTCTGTGCGACCCCGTGGACTGTAGCCCGCTAGGCTCCTCCGTCCATGGGGTTCTCTAGGCAAGAGTACTGGAGTGGGGTGCCATCTCCTTCTTCAAGGGATCTTCCCAACCCAGGGATCGAACCCAAGTCTCCTGTACTGCAGGCGGATTCTTTACCAGCTAAGGCACCAGGGAATGAGGATCAAACTGGGAAAATAGGTGGGCTGTTTAATGCCAGCTCAGAAATGCAGTGCAGATCGGGCCATCCTCACCTATTTGTGCTGTGGGGCTGGAGGTCCAGTCATCAGCGGATGGTGGCGTGGGGCAGAGAGTCAGGAGACAAGTGTCAGCCATCTCCTGGGAACTCAGCAAAGGCCTTGCTGTTGGGCTGCAGCCTGCAGGCAGGAAACCCTGGACTGACAGGGCTTCTTGTTCAGTTGCTCAGTCGAGTCCAGCCCTTCGCAACCCCATGGACTCCAGCACGCCAGGCCTCCCTGCCCATCACCATCTCCTGAAGCTTACTCAGACTCACATCTGTTGAGTTGGTGATGCCATCCAACCATCTCATGCTCTATCGTCCCCTTCTCCTCCTGCCTTCAGTCCTTCCCATCAGGATTTTTTCTAGCGAGTCAAAGTATCTGAGCTTCAGCTTCAGCATCAGTCCTTCCAATAAATATTCAGGATTCATTTCCTTCAAGGCGGGCTGGTTGGATCTCCTTGCAGTCCAAGGGACTCTCAAGTCTTCTCCAGCACCGTAGTTCGAAAGTGTCAATTCTTTGGCCCTCAGCCTTCTTTGTGGTTCAACTTTCATGTCCCTTCAGTCCTGAATACTCATTGGAAGCGTTGATGCTGAAGCTGAAGCTCCAATACTTTGGCCACCTGATGCAAAGAGCTGACTCATTTGAAAAGACCCNACTCTCAAGTCTTCTCCAGCACCGTAGTTCGAAAGTGTCAATTCTTTGGCCCTCAGCCTTCTTTGTGGTTCAACTTTCATGTCCCTTCAGTCCTGAATACTCATTGGAAGCGTTGATGCTGAAGCTGAAGCTCCAATACTTTGGCCACCTGATGCAAAGAGCTGACTCATTTGAAAAGACCCTGATGCTGGGAAAGATTGAAGGCGGGAAGAGAAGGTGACGACAGAGGATGAGATGGTGGGATGGCATCACTGACTCAATGGACATCAGTCTGAGTAAACTCACATTTGAGTTGGTGATGGACAGGGAAGCCTGGTGTGCTGCAGTCCATGGGGTCGCCAAGAATTGGTCTCAACTGAGTGACTGAACTGAACTGAACTCACATCCATACATGACTCCTGGAAACACCATAGCTTTGATTAGATGGATCTTTGTCAACAAAGTGGTGTCTCTGATGTTTAAAACGCTGTTTGTCATAGCTGTCCTTCCAAAGAGCAAGCGTCGTTTAATTTCATGGCTGCAGTCCTTGTGCACATTCACTGCTGCTGCTGCTGCTAAGTCGCTTCAGTCGTGTTCGACTCTGCAACCTCATAGACAGCAGCCCACCAGGCTCCCCCGTCCCTGGGGTTCTCCAGGCAAGAACACTGGAGTGGGATGCCATTTCCTTCTCCAATGCATGAAAGTGAAAAGTGAAAGTGAAGTCGCTCAGTCGTGTCCAATTCTTAGCGACCCCATGGACTGCAGCCCACCAGGCTCCTCCATCCATGGGATTTTCCAGGCAAGAGTACTGGAGTGGGGTGCCATTGCCTTCTCCTCATTGTTGCTAATAGTAGTCAAAATTAACCCAAAGTGCCTTGTTATTTTTTCCCCTTTTTTCATTATAATCACTAACAATTTTAAGGTTGATTCTCAAGAGCCGTGGCCTATTAATCAAAGTGGTCATGGAGTTTGGGTGCTGAGGGGAAGTCCAGCTGCTCTTTGGACAGATGTGAAAACTGAATCACATAAGGTTGTTACTTTCCAAGGTTCCACACGCATTTTGCACCAGAGCCAAGGCTGAAACCCAGCTGCCTGTTCCCAGCCCAAAGCTCCTCCGCGTCACCACGGAATCAGTGACTTCAGGTCATTTAAGTGCACACACATATAATTCTACTCACTCATTTCTCATCTTTTAACATTTTAAAGAGCTGATCTGTCATCTTCAACAATTTGTGCTTTTTCCAGTCTCTGAGGGCTGATTAGGGAGCAGGTATTACTAATGGGAAACATTAACCAAGTGACAGTCAGAGACCAGTGCTTTCTCAGATGATCTCACCTTCAGAGGAAATTTATGGCCGTTCTCAGCTCGGCCTGCCCTTGCCAAATGCCTCTTGCCCAGGGGAGTCCATTGCAGGTTTTGCCCATATTAGCATGCACTTCCCTAATCTGAAGTGTTTTTTTTCCTCCTCCTTAGAGCATTTAGGGAATTCAGTGTTTCCTGTGTGTATGATTTTAAGCAAGAAGCACTTGCAGTGTTGTTAGGCTGGTATTGTGGTGGTGGTGGAGTCTTAAAGTAGATCTGCACTGACAGCAGTTTCACATTTTTTAGGCTCCTTGTAACGGTCCTAACAATAAAACGGCACTTCTCAGAGGTTAAAGCATCTGCCTCCAGTGCAGGAGACCTGGGTTCGATCCCTGGGTCGGGAAGATCTCCTGGAGAAGGAAATGGTAACCCACTCCAGTATNAGCAGTTTCACATTTTTTAGGCTCCTTGTAACGGTCCTAACAATAAAACGGCACTTCTCAGAGGTTAAAGCATCTGCCTCCAGTGCAGGAGACCTGGGTTCGATCCCTGGGTCGGGAAGATCTCCTGGAGAAGGAAATGGTAACCCACTCCAGTATTCTTGCCTGGAATTTCCCATGGACGGAGGAGCCTGGTAGGCTACAGTCCTGACAGGGTCACAAAGAGTTGGACATGACTGAGTGACTTCACCTCACCTCACCTTACTGCACCATGAGATATAAATGAAAGCTTGACTTCCTTCTACACCAGAGGACTGCAAACAGTCCCACACCTGTGCACAATTTATAGCAAATCATGCATTTGGAATCTCATTTTATGTTGAATATTTTAAGCGACTTTAATAAAGATGATGTGACTTGTAAGCCACACAATGAGGCCAATCTAAATAGGAGTTATTAAAAAGAATCATAACTATTTAACCAAGCATCTCTCTCCCCAGGCAGTGGGATCCAGGTCATCAGCTCACTCCGTTTTTCTTTAAATAATAGCAAATACTCTTGGCAAGTGAGGCCCACTCGAGTTTGAATCACACTTGTGTTTTATTTTAAGAAAGCTATTGGAAGCCTTTGAACTTAAAAAAATTTTTCAAATTATCTTTGTATATGTCCATACACATTGAGCAACATAGGCTGAGGCAGCCACTTCAAGGAGGTGGGGAAAAAATAAACCGCAAGCTTTCTAAACCTGATTTTGTCCCCAGTGTTAGAATATTAATATCTACCTATTATCTATCACTTGTCTATTTATCACCTATATAAATGTCCTTCCCCTAGGACTGGAATTTCAGAACTGTGACTCTGTGACCCCAGCAACTGCCATCATGGTAGGGGAAAAGCTATAGGTTTTTGGGTATTGATCATATGATTAACTCTCTGACATCTGAAAAGTTTAGAAACTGGAATAAACCCTATTGGTTCATGATCACTTTTTAAATGATTATTTATTTTTCTGTGTATTTATTTGTTTTTGAACTGTGCTGGGTCTTCACTGCTGCACAGCCTTTCATCAGTTGCAGGCGCGGGCTGCTCTCCATCGCAGGGTTGGGGGGAGGCTGCTCCCCATTGCTGGGGGCTGCTCTCCATCACAGGGGGTTAGGGGGGCTGCTCTCCATCTCTGGGTTGTTGAGGGGGGCTGCTCTCTATCATGCGGGCGGGGACCTGCTCTCCATCACGGGGTGGGGGGAGGCTGCTCCGAATTGCTGGGAGCTGCTCTCCATCACGGGGGGTTAGGGGGCCTGCTCCCCATCTCTGGGTTGGGGGGAGCTGCTCTCCATCGTGGGGTATTGGGGAGCTGCTCTCCATAGTGGGCTGTTGGGGGGCTGCTCCCCATCACTGGGGGCTGCTCTCCATCTCTGGGTTGGGGGGAGCTGCTCTCCATCGTGGGGTATTGGGGGGCTGCTCCCCATCACTGGGGGCTGCTATCCATCATGGGGGCGGAGAGCTGCTCTCCATCACGGGGGGTTAGGGGGGCTGCTCTCCATCTCAGCGTTGCTCCATCATGGTGCCCAGGCCTCTCTTGTTGCCGAGCCCCAGCTCTAGGGCACGGACTCAGTAGCTGTGATGCACAGGCTTTGTTGCCCTGCCACGTGTGAAGTCTTCCTGGACCAGGGATCAAACCCACACCCCCTGCATTGGCAGGCTGGTTCTCAGCCGCTGGACCACCAGAGGCGTCCTCACAATCACTTCTGATGGTAAGATTATGAAGCTAACACAGACATTGACTGGAAACCATGTGCCTCAGAACCCAATTCCTGACTCTACTAAAGGTGCCAACAATAACTTTAAAAAGTCGTCAGATCTTTTTTGTGTCTTCAAGTCATAAATATGCTGTGACTCATGCAAAGTGAGTCCCTGGCCTCCATATAATTTCTGTGAGAAAATGCCCCTTTTTCTGGGGATGTGTGGTCTTCCACTGCCTCCGGGGTGAGAAGTTATGGGTGAGCTATCAAAAGTGGGTTGTTTCAAAGGGATGGGTTGTATGTGGTGTGAACTCTGTATCTCAATCAAACTGTTATGCAGAAGAAAAGAGAGAAAAGCTGACCGCACGACAAGGAGCTCTGTGTTAAGCCCGGCGTACTTGTGTGAGGCTGTATGGTCTTGCGGACCCCTGTTCTGTTTTTGTCCTGTGGGAAAAGCGAGGCGATGTTTCAACACTGCTAGTCCTGTCCCCACTGAGGAACTGTTTTGATGAGGACCAGTCATGTGGAAGTTAAGCCCTTGCAGGCGCACAGCAGCGCCTCCGTGGTTCCACGGGTGTGTGATGGCACCTTTCCACTCCCCACCCCCCTCTGCCCTCATGGAGCCCACCTGGGCACAGGTCCCAGGCTGGGGCTTTGGCAACCAGGGCTGGGCTGGGGGTGGTGGAAATGAATGGTAGGTCCTGCCGGGCAGGAAGCACTGGGCAGTTGGAGAAGCGGCCCGCCCAGGGGACGGAGGAGCCCGCTGCGTCTGGAGCACAGATGGATCCCAGGGCGGGAACCTGGTGGATTCCCCTCCAGCTCTGCCCTTACAAGCCCTCGGGCAAGTCTGAGGCTCCCACCCGAGTTTCCTCAACTGTACTCAGGCTGTGCAAAGACGAGATTGGCAAAGTGGCGTCTGTCTCTCGCAGCCTGTGCCCTCCCCCACTTAGGAAAGAGACCCTGTGAGAAGCAGTTTGAAGGTCCTGGGGCCCTGGAGATCCCTGAGTTTACAGCACAGAAGATTCACTTTTGATTGTTTCCAATTAAGTTCTCATTAGTGGCATTTTGCTTCATACTCTTTGTGTCTTCTAAGGGAAAACTTGAACAAATATAGGAACATTTTTTGCTGTTTCTTAATCTATGATAAGAAGTGGCTTTGGATGTCTTTAAAGGAGTTCTCAAGTCTGGGTAACCAGGTGCCATCCCAGGGTTGGGAAGGTCCCCTGAAAGAGGGCCTGGCAACCCACTCCAGGATTCTTGCCTGGAGAATTCCATGGACAGAGGAGCCTGGCGGCTGGGGTCGCAGAGTGTCGGGCACTTTCAAGTCTGGGTACTGGTGTTTGTTAAAGTGTGTCCTTTGTTATGGAGATATTGCCCCATCTGGGGCAGACTTCTTATACTGATGGCCTGCTGGCTGCCTCCCACGTGCAGACATTTCACTTGGGTGTCATCATATTTTACAGTGTTTTAAGTTGATTGTCACCTTTACAATGGAAAAGTTGTAGCTTAGGAAAATTCATAACTTTGACTTTTCTTGAGATACAGAAAGACCAGGGAGTGCTGAGCCTCCATTCTCAGACGATAACTGTGGCTGGGGTTGAGAAAAGCCGCCCTTTCTTGATGGCTCAGACTGGGAGGTAACCATGGTTACTTCCCTGCCCCAGGAGACCTCTTCCTGGAAATGCATGAACTGGTCATGAGCGTTTAGTAAGCACCTACTCTGTCCAACCCTGTGTGAGAGGCATGAGTGATTTGTTCATCTGTTAATGCAGCATGTGTACTGAAGGTCCTCTGGGTAAATACTAGTGAAGGTAGTTTTTAAGTACTAGAGATACTGTGATGAACACAATATGATTTCAGTGAACTTATCCTTTCGTGAAAGGAAAGGATAATGGTATGGAAGTGAGCAAATGCTGCCGGGTGTCAGTTAAGATGCTAAAGGGTGAAGGGTGACGCCTAGGAGAGGACAGGCCACTCGGTGATGACAGGACGAGCTCAGGACTCTGCTGGAGGTATTTACACACAGTGTGCAGGCGGAGTAGGGCTTTTAACCCAGAGTTCAGGGTTGAGGGGTGGCTTTTAGCAAGAAATTGCACCTGAGTACAATCCTGTAGAACAGAGGAACGCTGATGGGTGACTAAACGGGCAAACCAACCATAAGCTGAATTTAAAAGACAGTGCCACGTCACCACAAAACTAAGAGTTTCATCCCAGGGAACTTACGTGAGGTCTGAAGGCCTGGAAAACTCTGATTCCCAAATACAGACCTTTTGTCTTTTACAGGTGAGTGTTTCTCTTAGCACTGCGTGTAGAGAAGGGCACACAGTTTCGTTCTGGTGTTTGTGTCTTGTTAGGGAGATGAGTGGGGCGAGCCGCGGGAGAAGCAGTGTGAGCCCCGTTGATGGGTGGTGCGGGCACAGGGCACAGAGGTTGCAGGGAGCTGGGCACGTGCTGTGAGCAGATGGTGCCCCTTCCCAACACGAGGGTGTGTGCTTTGGGGAAGGGAGCTCTGAGAGCTGGCCATGCATGGAGAGCGGGGAATTACTATGCAAGCAGCCCAGATTAAACCCAAAGATCAGAAAGGGGAGGAGTCATGGATAATGGATTTAGTCAGCTCATCAGCCTGGAGGTCAGACTCTTGGACCACAGAAAGAAAGGACTGTCTTCAGCGCTGTCTCTGAGTAGGAGGGTTGCGGTCCTGGATTTTTTTCATGAGAGGAGGCACAGCGTAAGTTACTTTTATGAGCTTGCAATGACTGCTTTCTCATTTAAATAGCTTATTTTACACGTGCTTCGTTATTGACAGTCAGGGATTCGGTAAGAAACAGGTGGCACACTCAAACTGTGTCACAGAAATAATTTAGTAAAAGGACTACTTAAAAAATTTGGGTAGGACCTAAGGAAACCAACAGAACTGCAGAGTCCAGGGCAAGGAGAAGAAAGGATACCTTTGAACTGTGTCCAGGGTGGTGCCTCATAGGAGGTTTGGTTGGCAGAGGTACCCATCAGGGAATAAAAGCCCTAAATTTGAACTTATTCTGCATTCAGATCACTTGTGACTTCCCATAGCTATCAGACACTATATGGCAAAGGAGCCTTGGATATAGTCCACATAGGTGAGCATCTCAGGGCATAGCAAAGCCTGGGAAATGCTGAAGAGGATGTGTGAGGGGCAGAGAGCAAATGTGCAGATCAGTTATTGAATTTTTTTTCCTTTAAATCTGAAGGGCACCCTTTTTGACAGAAGGCATCACAGGCAGTTGCCAACAAAGGTGAATGAGAATGGTTTCCAATTTCTCCCCTGTGCATGTCCATAATGAAATTAGCATGGGTATGTCATTTGAGGATTCCAGTGTGATTTTTCTTGCATTATATAATTTAAATAACTTTCTAAAGCTTCACATTGTTTTCCTATGGAAGAGTCAACATTCTTATTCATCTCTTTCCTCCATTTTAATGCTAGTACATGAGGCTCAGAAAGGCCAGGTGGGGAATGGAAACTGATACAGCCACTGTGGAGAACACCAAGGAGACTCCTTAAAATGCTGGAGGAAAAAACCACCATGTGACCCAGCAATCCCACTGTTGGGCATGTACCCTGGGGAAATCGTAACTAAAAGAGACACACATACCCCAATGTTCGTGGCAGCACTATTTACAATACCTAAGACATGGATGCAACCTCTATGTCCATACACAGGTGAAAGGATAAAGAAGATATGGAATGTATATTCAATGGAATATTACTCAGCTTTAGAGAGGAATGCATTTGAGTCAGTTCAAACAAGGTGGACGAACCTAGAGCCTATTATACAGAGCGAAGTAAATCAGAAGGAAAGACATATATCATATATTAATGCATATATATGGAATCTAAAAAGATGGTACTGATTTGCAGGGCAGCAGCAGGGATATAGGACACGGTGGGGGAAGGAGAGGGCGGGAGGATGCGAGAGAGTGGCACTGATGCATGCACATTACCACGTGTAAAGGAGACAGCCAGAGGGACCTTGCTGTGATGCAGTGCACTGAAAGATGATGCTCTGTGACACCTAGACGGGAGGAGGGGGAGGTGGGAGGGAAGGGGGAGGGGGTGACATTTGGATGCTTATGGCTGACTCATGTTGATGTATGGCAGAAATCGTCACAATATGGTGAATTAACTATCCTCCAGCTGAAAATAAAATTAAATGAAAAAAGGAAAGGCCAGGTGAGTTACTGAAGGTCAAAAGGTCACAAAGTCATCAGAGCCAGAGGTGCGCTCAGGCCTTCTGTCAGTCCAGCTGCCTTTCTGTAATCCCTAAAGATAATCCTGGCTGTTCCTTCTTGGAAGAAGATTCAGTTCAGTTCAGTTCAGTCGCTCAGTCGTGTCTGACTCTTTGCGACCCCATGGACTGCAGCACACCAGGCCTCTCTGTCCATCACCAACTCCTGGAGTTCACTCAGACTCACGTCCATCGAGTTGGTGATGCCCCATCCAGCCATCTCATCCTCTGTGCAAACTAATTTTTAAAATCAGTCCTATGGTGGGAGTCCCCTGGTGGTCCAGTGATTAAGAAGCCGAGCTTCTGCCACAGGGGGCGCCGGATTGATCCCTGATTGGGGAGCTCAGATTCCCACATGTTGCATGGCCAACAAAAAAACGATAATCACGTGGTGTAAAAGCAGAGCTGTAAATAGCAGTCCAGGTTCCAGGCCCAAGGAATCCTTAGAGCTAAACTTGCTCCTCCTCTGGGCCTGCCTCTTCTTGTGTGGTGCAGATTATCCCATTTCTCTCTGACTCTCCCTCCGTCTGGATGCTTCTTCCTTGGGACACACTCGGCCCCCTCCTTCACTTCCTTGCAGTCCTGCTCCAGCGTTAAGCTATTTGGAGAGGTCTGCCCTCAGCCCCAGACCTGGCCCATGTCCCCTTCTAGCCAGAAGACACAGGAGTATAACATGAGCCACAAATGCAAGCCACATAGGTAGTTTAAAACTTTCTGGTAGTCACATTTTAAAAAAGTAAAGAGATACATGTATATTTCTTATTTAATTTCCTATATCTCAGGTATTATCATTTCAACATTCAGTCAATGTAAAAGATTCATGACTTATTTTATACTCCCCTTCATATTAAGCATTCAAAACCTGGTGCTTAAATTTAGGGCACATCTGGTAAGTACTCTGAACTGACACTTAGAGCACACTTCAGCTTGGACCAGCCACATTTTAAGAGCTCAGTAAGCACAGGGGATTAACATGTTTATATGTTGATTTATTAATTTGCTGTCTTTCTTCATGTGATTATAGTGTTTATATATATAACATGGTGTGCGCTTACCTGCTCAGTCATGTCTGACTCTTTGTGACCCCATGGACTGTAGCCCGCCAGGCTCCTCTGCCCACGGGATTCTCCAGGCCAGAATACTGGAGTGGGTGGCCACGCCCTCTTCCAGGGGATCTTCCTGACCCAGGGGTTGAGCCTGTGTCTCCTGCATCTCCTGCGTTGGCAGGTGGATCCTTTACCACTGAGCCACCTGGGAAGACATACATAAGGCATATATGTGTGTGTGTGTGTAATATATATAACGCTTTTAGGACATGAACATCTGCAGAGTGGTGCCTCGCCCACAGTGAGCACGCAGATTTTTGTTGGATGGATTGTAGTCTGAGGCGGCAGGTTCTTCTTTGACCTCCCCATTTGCAAGAAGAGGGGGAGGAGCCAGCGACTCAGGAGATGTCCTCTCCTGGGGCCACATGGCTAGTGAGTGGGTTTCCACCCAGGCGGGAGCTCTTTGAGAGCACAAGCTCATTGTTAGCTTTTGTTCTGAACTGAAAACGTACACAAATACGTTCATGAGAATAATATACTCTCACTTGCTCATGCTTTCCTGATAATTTTACTTAGGACATTATAATCAAATCATAATAAAACAGAGCATTAAGAAGAATATTAACAAGACATAAGTTGATTAATAAAATGGTAACTTCTGTCTTTTCACCTTGCTTATAGTTTCCTTTGTTGTGCAGAAGCTTTTAATTTTAATTAGATCCCATTTGTTTATTTTTGCTTTTACTTCCAGTATTCTGGGAGGTGGATCATAGAGGGTCCTTCTGTGGTTTATGTCGGAGAGTGTTTTGCCTACGTTCTCCTCTAGGAGTTTTATAGTTTCTGGTCTTACGTTTAGATCTTTAATCCATTTTGAGTTTATTTTTGTGTGTGGTGTTAGAAAGTGATCTAGTTTCATTCTTTTACAAGTGGTTGACTAGTTTTCCCAGCACCACTTCTTAACGAGATTGTCTTTACTCCATTGTATATTCTTGCCTCTTTTGTCGAAGATAAGGTGTCCATAGGTATGTGGATTTATCTCTGGGCTTTCTCTTTTGTTCCATTGATCTATATTTCTGTCTTTGTGCCACTATCATACTGTCTTGATGACTGTGGCTTTGTAGTAGAGCCTGAAGTCAGGCAAGTTGATTCCTCCAGTTCCATTCTTTCTCAAGATTGCTTTGGTTATTTGAGGTTTTTTGTATTTCCATACAAATCTTGAAATTATTTGTTCTAATTCTGTGAAAAATACTGCTGGTAGCTTGATAGGGATTGCATTGAATCTGTAGGTTGCTTTGGGTAGTATACTCATTTTCACTATATTGATTCTTCCAATCCATGAACATGGTATATTTCTCCATCTATTAGTGTCCTCTTTGATTTCTTTCATCAGTGTGTTATAGTTTTCGATATATAGGTCTTTAGTTTCTTTAGGTAGATATATTCCTAAGTATTTTATTCTTTTTGTTGCAATGGTGAATGGGATTGTTTCCTTAATTTCTTTTTCTACTTTCTCATTATTAATGTATAGGAATGCAAGGGATTTCTGTGTGTTGATTTTATATCCTGCAATTTTATTATATTCATCTAATGAGATGGATGAAACTGGAGCCGATTATACAGAGTGAATTAAGCCAGAAAGAAAAACACCAATACAGTATACTGACACATATATATGGAATTTAGAAAGATGGTAATGATGACCCCGTATGCGAGACAGCAAAAGAGACACAGATATATAGAACGGACTTTTGGACTCTGAGGGAGAGGGCGAGGGTGGGATGATTTGGGAGAATGGCATTGAAACACGTGTACTATCATGTAAGAAACGAAGCGCCAGTCTATGCTCGATACAGGATACAGGGTGCTTGGGGCTGGTGCATGGGGATGATCCAGAGAGATGATACGGGGTGGGAGGTGGAAGCAGGGAGGGGGGTTCAGGATCGGGAGCTCGTATACACCCATGGCGGATTCATGTCAATGTATGGCAAAACCAATACAGTATTGTAAAGTAAAATAAAATTAAATTAAAAAAATAAAATGGTAACTTCTGGTCCTTAGCCACACAGAGCCAGACCTATTCCCCTTTAAGTGCATTTTTGCTTGTTTTATTAGATTCAGTGAAGTTAAATAACAAGCTTGACCCTGCACAGTTAGTAAGCTGTAGATCTCAAGTCGCTTCAGTGAGACACACCATGAGAAGCATTCCAAGTCCCCTCTTTCATTGTCATATGTTCAAATACCCGAGTCCATCTTTTTCTAGACGTACACAAATGAGCACTCAATTCTCTGTAGTTATGACTTCTCTCTCTCTCTCTCTTTTTTTTTCCAAATTATCTCCCTCTGTTAAGTATGGGCTTTTTCAAGACCTAAGAATTCTCCCCCAGTGCCAGATCTGGCTGTCAAGACCAGTTTCCCACTTACTACTGTAGGAAATTGGGTGAAATGATGTATCCTATGAGAACCTCACTTTTCTTATTTGTAAAATGGGACTATGATACCATTAGCACTATTATGATGCAAGGTTGTGTATCAAAGTTGCTTAGCACAGGTCTGGTGTTGAAAAGACTCTGTAATGACAATTGTCTCTCTGGTTACAAAGCATGGTACTTTGTACAGTACTTCAGGAGAATAAGATGCTGTTCCTCTTTATACCACATATTCTCATCCCAGCAGGAGGTAGCCGCAATTACAATTGGAAGGGGTGCGTTTCTACGTTGATTTTTATTGGAGTGTGGTTGCTTTACAGTGCTGTGTTAGTTTCTGCTACAGCAAAGTGAATCAGCTATACACATGTCCCCTCTGTGCTGGATTTCCTTCCCGTTTAGGTCACCACAGAGCACTGAGTCAAGTCCTCTGGGCTGTGCAGTCGTTTCTCTAATTTATGCAGAGCGCCAGTAGCGTGTATGTGTCAATCCCAGTCTCCCCATCCATCTCATCCCCCTGGTCCCCTTTGGTGTCTGTGGGTTTGTTCTCTACTCCTGGAACGAGGGTATTTTAGAGGATTAAGGTGGAGTCTCCATGGACTCTCTATGTAGAATATATATATATATATATATGTGTGTGTGTGTGTGTGTGTGTATATAATAACATCTGCAGCTTGGGTATAGGAGGAAGCTATGAGCAGGACTGTCAGAGCTCATGCTTCTGGGCATGGCTCAATGACTAGTTGAGGTCAGAAAGAAATCCTCTCTTTGCTGATGCAGAACATGGTGAAGAATATTTGATGGTTCCTATACTTTCCATGGAGGCATCTGGCATTATCTGGGGAGGGGAGGAGGCCTGGCATTGGCCGGAGGGGCTGTGTATGAGTTCCACTGAAGCTGCCATCCACACTGTGTCCTGCAGTGATGCCTAAGACCACATGTGGCTGCAACCTTGGAGCTAAAAAGAGCTACGCAGGGTGTAGCTGATGACTCACGGTGTAGCTCTTGCTGACGACACACATTTTGCAAACCAGACTGTATCCCTTGGGTATTACCACATACTGTGGATCAGCTTCACTTTTGATCAACTCTTGAGAATTACTCATCTCCAGAGGCACCGAAGATTAATTTAAAAGGGAAAAGAAAAGCAATTTCCAAAAGCTCCTTTACATGAGAAAAATAACTGCATTCCATTGCCCTTCTTTTGATGTCTTCTGCATGCCCGACTCTCAGCTTTAGCCTCACACTTCTGTATTCTGGGAGGTGGTATGATGCCAGAAGTTGTAACGATGGCTATGATGACAATGCTGATATAAGAAGTCCATTTATACGTAACTCCTACGTCCCAAACACTTCATATGCCCCGTATCTCATCTTCAAGACACTGTATTCATTTTACAGAAGAGTTAAATAATTTGTTAAACAATAAGCAATTCTTTGGTGAAGCCAGGATTCAAACCCAGGTCAGCCTAACTTTAAAAGCCAAGCTTCTCCTTCTACCCATTTTCCTTTTTACTCTTCTTCCCTTTCTCCTTATTTTCTTTCCTTCCCCTTCTCTTTTAAAGAAAAAGCCTTTTTATGCTTGTTTTAAGTAGACTCAATAGAGGTAAATAAGCAGCTTGGCCCTGCGCACTTAGTAAGATGTAGGTTTCAAGTTACTTCACTGAGATCCATCATAAGAAGCATTCTCAGTTCCCGTCTTGTCATGTGTTTAAATACTCGAGTCCATTTTTTTCTAGATGTACACAAGCGAGAACTCAACTTGCCACAGTTATGACTTTTCTCCCTTTTTGTTTCCAAATTTCTTCCTCTTTCAAGTG
The DNA here is from genome assembly GCA_006410675.1 of Oreotragus oreotragus. Classification (NCBI taxonomy): domain Eukaryota; kingdom Metazoa; phylum Chordata; class Mammalia; order Artiodactyla; family Bovidae; genus Oreotragus; species Oreotragus oreotragus. The sequence continues at coordinate 151,316 of SJYX01007040.1, read as the reverse complement.
TGGGATGTTCTGAGACCCAGGGATTCTCCCCTGGTGCCCACATCTGGCTGTTAGGGGCTGTTATTGTTCTGGAAGGGCTCACACAAAGCAGATTCAGGCCACGTGGAGAAGTGACACCTAATTGCAGCTCCTGCTACTTTGTTCTTGAGAATGTGTCTAAGTTTCACAGCTTCCCCCATGGGCCCTTATTGTATCAGAAGGTACTCCTTAACAGACTCTACTGAAAAGATATCTTAAAGTTTTACAGTATCAATAACTCTGACTCTGTAGCATCTTCTCCTCTCTGGCTAGATGAGGCATCATTTCCACTCATTCGTTCATTTTTGTTGCTTTCTCTGGTAGCAGTTGGAGAAGGCAATGGCACCCCACTCCAGTGCTCTTGCCTGGAAAATCCCATGGATGGAGGAACCTGGTGGGCTGCAGTCCATGGGGTCGCTAAGAGTCGGACATGACTGAGCGACTTCACTTTTACTTTTCACTTTCATTTTTCACTTTCATGCACTGAAGAAGGAAATGGCACCCCACTCCAGTGTTCTTGCCTGGAGAGTCCCAGGGATGGGGGAGCCTGGTGGGCTGCTGTCTATGGGGTCAGGCAGAGTTGGACACAACTGAAGCAACTTAGCTTAGCTTAGCTGGTAGCGGTGCGCCGGCTTCTCCTGTTGGGGACCTTGGGCTCTAGGGCGTGTGGGCTTCAGTAACTGTGGCTCATGGGCTCAGTGGTTGCAGGTCCCGGGCTCTGGAGCCCGTGCTGAGTGGTTGTGGCGCACAGGCTTAGTTGTTCCATGGTACGCGGGATCTTCCCTGACCAGGGATCGAAACTGCGTCTCCTGCATTGGCAGGTGGAATCCTACCCGTTGCACCACCAGGGAAGGTTGGGGACACGGGGAAAGTCACGAAGCTGTAGACCAGCTGCTGTGGGTGGGCAGGAAGCAGACTGGGGAGGATGGGAGAATTGCCAGGTCGCAGAGAGCCAGCGGTTGAGGTCGGGTGGAGAACTTCTGTAGCGGAGCCAGGGAGCAGAGCCGTCTGCTTTTTTCAGCAGTTCTTGGCAACCGGGGAACAACCTGGAGAAACAGGGAGTTGGATTGATTTAGGGTATGGCATCAGCGAGACAGCTGTGGTCAAAAGTTAAAGAGGAAAGGGAACTGAGGATGTTTGTGAGAGCGTAGTTTAATCGGTCGGCCTTGTGGTTCCAGCTGGAGAGGACCAAGGATTCGATTGAGAGCCTGCAAGGAGCCCTGAAAGCATTTCAGGGACCAGGGGTTTTAAGCAAGAGGAAGTAACAAGGATTGTGATCGGAGGTCAGAGTGCCAGGGTTCAGAGCAGTTTCAGATAGTGACCAAGTACCAGCCTGAATGCAGCTGGGTGTAGTTCTCAGAAGTCAGGCACATCAGAGTTACCTGAGGGTTATTTTTTTTAATTTCTAACTTGAATTAATTCGTTTATTTTTATGGAAGTATGGTTGATTTACGATGTTTTGTTAGTTTCAGGTGTACAGCTATGTGATTTAGTTATATAGATTATAAATATACACACACACATACACATATTCTTTTCCAGGTTCTTTTCCCTTAGAGGTTATTACAAAATGATTGAGCATACCTCCCTGTGCTGTACAGTAGGTCGTTGTCGACTTTATATATAGCGGTGTGTATACGTTTATCCCAAGCTCCTAATTTATTCCTTTGTCCACTTTTCATTTTGGTAATAAGTTTATTTTCTGTGTCTGTGGGTCTATTTATCCTTTGAAAAGATATGTGCACCCTAACGTTCCTAGTGGAAGCAACCTAACATCCCTTAATAGATGGATGGATAAAGAATCAGTGGTACGTATATACAATGGAATATTACTTAGCCATCAAAAAGGATGGACTAGTGCCATTTGCAGCCACATGGATAGACCTGGAGGTTATCATATGAAGTGAAGTAAGTCAGACAGAGAAAGGCAAATGTCATATAATATAACTTATATGTGGGATGATCTTTAAAAAATGATACAGATGAACTTACTCGCCTGAGGTTCTTTGAAACATGCCTTCTAGCTGCTGCTGCTAAGTCACTTCAGTCGTGTCCGACTCTGTGTGACCCCATAGACGGCAGCCCACCAGGCTCCCCCGTCCCTGGGATTCTCCAGGCAAGAAC
>SJYX01007040.1:110917-131506 GCA_006410675.1 Oreotragus oreotragus | reverse complement strand
AAAAAAAAAAAAAATGCCTACCTCTGTTCAGGAAGTAGATAACCTGTTTGCTCAAGTATCATTTAGTTCTGACTTGTTCTGATTTTGTACATCTTTCCATATAAATTCACAAAATCACCTGAGACTTAGGGACTCATTCTCCTAAAAAGAACTAACCCTTGACCTATTTCCTATTAAGGACCTGAACCCCTAATTCCTATTAGGGGGCCTGGAAGTGGGTCATTTCCTCTAGACTTGATTGCAACTAAAATCATTCTTTTATCCTTCCTCTTTACTTTCAGTCCTCTGTCTGCTTTGCATGTCTTAAGTGAAACTGGAGACCATCTGTTCACCATCCTTCCCATATTCCTTTTCAGATAGTTGAAGGCTATTCAGGCACACTGAGTGTCTTCCCATCAGGCAGACATCACCAGTACCTTTCACTTTCCCTATCTCCTCCCTTTTCCTACTTGCCTACCCCTTAGTCACGTATGTTTCTCTACTTGGGATATTTACTAGACTGTGTATATCTTTCAGAAATTATTAAAATTTGAACATACTTTGCCACTCTTTCTGGCTTCTTTTAAAACAACTAAAATTCCTGGACAGTCCATGCTTCAGCTCTTTATTTTATTAAGAGTTCTATGGAATTGTGTATCTTCTGACCTTACCTTTGCTTGAAGTTCAGTAAAGGTGGCCTGCATCCCTTACTTACCCTTCTTTCCAAAATCAGTCCAACAATCAGAATAGAGTTAATCCTTACTTTCTGAGGCTGGACTCAATGATGTCAAACATTTGACTTAATGCAAGTTTTCACAGGTATCTGATTAAGTAGTCAACCAATTGGTTCCACATACTCCGAGTATGCAACTCATGTTATAATCCTTTTCTCACTTCCTTTTTGGAAAATCAGTGAAATCTCTTTCTCTTTCTTTCCTTTAACCACCTCACGTTTGATCCTTCATCTTGGCATTTTCTAATTTGTGATGTTAGGAATATCCATGATTGCATTTGTCTGATTGCTTTGTTTTGGCTTTTGTCATTCTTAGTTTGGATTCTTCCAGAATACATGTTTTTGTGTGTCTACCGAATATATGCAGAGCTGTTGTTTTGTTCCCTCGAGTTTCTTTTCTACCCACTTTATCTGTGATGTACATTTGTACTCTTGGTATTATGAGTTTCTTTGAAGAACAGCCAGTTTTCCTAAGCTTGCCCCTTGAGGTAGGCCCTGCCATTTCCTTTAGCAGATTAAAGCCTGCTTATTTGAAATATCTCATTACTGAAATAATCACTTTTAATTTACCAATTGTGCAGGCTTTACCTTTCCAGAAACATAATGAATAATGTAATTTGCTCCGTGCCAATCAAATTTGTATCCCATGTGCCAAAAATGTAGGATTTTACTCATAGAATATATTCCCATAAGATTTCTGAACATATGACTTATTTAATATAAAANTAATCACTTTTAATTTACCAATTGTGCAGGCTTTACCTTTCCAGAAACATAATGAATAATGTAATTTGCTCCGTGCCAATCAAATTTGTATCCCATGTGCCAAAAATGTAGGATTTTACTCATAGAATATATTCCCATAAGATTTCTGAACATATGACTTATTTAATATAAAAATAACTAGCTTTGTGAGGAAATTTACCTTATCACATTTTTTCTACATTTTCAGGGGAAAACTTCCAATATTTTATATAGTATAATACTGTGAAGTGTGATGGGAGAGTCTGCATTTTTTGCAAACAGTTCTACTATGCTTATATCTGTAAGTGGAATATATCAATCAGTTGAGGCCCCACCTAGACTAGCTAAGTGGAAATGTAACCAAGTGCAATTGAAAATGGAAGATAAAATTAAAAACAAGAATAGAAACTGTCTAAAGTATCTACCTGGTTTTGTGGCAATGGCCACTGAAGAAAGGCTGTGTATACAAATGGCTGTCCGTGGGGAACAGAGCATATAAGCTTATAAGTTTAAGGATGGAGAAGAAACCATATTTTTCTGTAGAATTGTGCAGCACTCATGACTTGGCTAGAGGTGTTTGAAAAAGGAGCCAACTAAAATTTTGGCTGGACTAATTGAATTCCTCAGCTACAGGCAAGACTGCCATAAACAATTTTGATCAATTTGTCCCTTAGTGTTGATATGCCATCTAAAACTTTGTCTGCCTGGGATAGTGGTAAGAAGAAAGAAATGGATGAGAAAATCACTCATAACATCGAGTGGTCTTTAGTCTAGTCTATGTGAATACCAGAACATAGCACATTTTGACCAAAAATGTCATCTAATGCTATTAAGTAAACATCACACATGTCTTTTTAGGAAAGAAAGTGAATTTCAAGCTATGTGAAAAAATGGAGGAAAGACCAAACTGAGGCTAACCAATGTCCAGTTAGAAGCTCATTTGCTTTTGTTAATATATACGCTAATATTGGACTTCCCCAGTGTCTCAGACGGTAAAGAATCCACCTGCAATGCAGGAGACCCCAGTTTGATTTCTAGGCTGAGAAGATCCTCTGGAGAAGGGATAGGCGACCCACTCCAGTATTCTTGGGCTTCCCCAGTGTCTCAGGCGGTAAAGAATCCACCTGCAATGCAGGAGACCCCGGTTTGATCCCTGGGCTGAGAAGATCCTCTGGAGAAGGGAAAGGCGACCCACTCCAGTATTCTGGCCTGGAGAAGTCCATGGGCTGTGTAGTCCATGGGGTCACAAAGAGTCGGACAGGACTGAGTGACTCTCGCTTTCACACTAATACTAACACAGTGTACTTGTTTTCACCTCGTAGTTCCGGAGGAGATTTGATTTTGTTAAGCAGGAGAAAATATCTGCAAAAGGGATGCCATAGAGAACAGGATGGAAAAAAAAAATATTTTGCTTAGTCCCTTGCTGTTGCTTTCATTTTTGTTTATTTAAAGGGCTTGGCGTCTTTACCAGTGCACTCAGGAGAGTGGGCCACTGATAAATACCTCATGGGTGCTTGTGAGAGAATGGATGAGCTAAGTATGTCGGAGTGGAAGGAGAAGTGGGGAGAGTGAAGGAGGGGGTGACTGAGAGGGTGAGCTATTTGAGAACTGTGCAAAAGGGGTGGATAGAGGTTAGTGTGTGTCCATGTTCCCACTGACCAAAAACGGTATTAAATGCTTCCATGGCAGATTCCGAGTCAGTTAATATGTCCCAAGCATCCACTGTGAGGTAGACACTGAGCTAGTCTCTGCTCTATGCAATGCATTGTCAGATATTATCACACACTTGATTGGTTACTTTCCAATTTAAAAGCTAGAAATGCTACTGTGAGTTACCAAGAGTTCTTTAAGGATATTTACATGTAGGATGTCTCTGGGGACAGTTTCCATGTTGTTCATGGGATGTTTCAGTAACAGCTCTGCCTAGGTCAAGTGAGTCACCTACATATCTGATTTGGATGTGGTCGTTTCCCCAGATCATTCCCCCCTTTCCTTCCTTATTTCTTCCTCTTTCTTTTTCTCTCTTTTGAGAATAATGTTTCCATTTCCTACCATCATGATACTCAGGTGGCAATAAATGCTTCATGTTGTTAACAGGAATCAACCAAATGGTGTTAATGAAATTAAATATACTTTGCCATTTCCACTTACTCTTTTTGGATTAACTTTCAAAGAAACATTGTCTTATTTATCCATTCATTTATTCATTCTTTGACTCCAAACCACTTGAGTGCCTGTAATGTTCAAGCACTTTAGGCATCATGGAAAAAAAATTAAGATCATGCTGACGTGGAACATCCCCCTTAAAAACTTTTAAGCCAGAACCAAATATCTTTACTACTAAACAAAAAGTAATACCCATGAGACAATGAATGATTAATGATTTAAATAATAATTTTAATAAAATTAAAAAATATTATTTATTTCCTATCATTTTAATAAAATAGTCCTTGGTGGTTCAGTGGTAAATAATCCTCCTGCCAATACAGGAGACGTGGCTTTGATTTCTGGGTCATCTAGATACTCTGGAGAAGGAAATGGCATTCCTCTCCAGTATTCTTGCGTGGAAAATTCCATGGACAGAGGAGCCTGGTGGCAGTCCATGGGGTCACAAATGAGTTGGACACAACCTAGTGACTTGTTGTTCAGTTCGCTCTTTGTAACCCCATGGACTGCAGCATGCCAGGCCTCCCTGTCCTTCGCCATCTCCCAGAGCACGCTCGGACTCATGTCTGTTGAGTCTGTGATGCCATCCAACCATATCATCCTCTGTCATCCCCTCATCCTTCTGACTTCAGCATCAGAGTCTTTCCTAGCGTCTTTCCCAGCATCAGTCTTTTCTAATGAGTCAGCTCTTTGCATCAAGTGACCAGTGTATTGGAGCTTCAGCTTCAGCATCAGTCCTTTCAATGAATATTCAGGACTGATTTCCTTTAGGATTGACTGATTGGATCTCCTTGCAGTCCAAGGGACTCTCAAGAGTCTTCTCCAACACCACAGTTCAAAAGCATCAATTCTTCAGCTCAGCTTTCTTTATAGTTCAACTCTCACATCCGTACATGACTACTGGAAAAACCATAGCTTAGACTAGACCTTTGTCAGCAAAGTTATGTCTCTGCTTTTTAATATGCTGTCTAGGTTGGTCATGGCTTTTCTTCCAAGGAGCAAGCGTCTTTTAATTTCATGGCTGCACTCACCACCTGCGGTGATTTTGGAGCCCAAGACAATAAAGTCAGCTGCTGTTTCCACTGTTTCCCCGTCTATGTGCCATGAAGTGACGGGACCAGATGCCATGATCCTAGTTTACTGAATGCTCAGAACTAAACCAACTGTCTCACTCTCCTCTCTTGCCTTCATCAAGAGGCTCTTTAGCTCCTCTTCACTTTTTCCCATAAGGGTGGTGTCATCTGAATATCTGAGGTTATTGTTGTTTCTGCCAGCAATCTTGATTCCAGCTAGTGCTTCATCCAGCCCGGCATTTCTCATGATGTACTCTGCATATAAGTGTTATGAGCAGGGTGACAGTATACAGCCTTGACATATTCCTTTCCCAATTTTGAACCAGTCTGTTGTTCCATTTCCAGTTCTGACTGTTGCTTCTTGACCTGCACACAGATTTCTTAGGAGGCAGGTAAGATGGTCTGGTATTCCCATCTCTTTCAGAATTTTCCACAGTTTGTTGTGATCCACATCTCTAGTCTTTCCCATTCTATTGTTTTCCTCTATTTCTTTGCACTGATCACCAAGGAAGTCTTTCTTATTTATCCTTGCTATTCCTTAGAACTCAGCATTCAGATGGGTATATCTTTCCTTTTCTCCTTTGCCTTTAGCTTCTCTTCTTTTCTTAGCTGTTTTTAAGGCCTCCTCTGACAACCACTTTGCCTTTTTGCATTTCTTTTTCATGGGGATGGTTTGGACCTCCTATACAGTGTTCAAACTCTGTCCATAGTTTTTCAGGCACTCTATCAAATCAAACCCCTTGAATCTATTTATCACTTCCACTGTATAATCATAAGGGATTTAATTTAGGTCATACTTGAATGACCTAGTGGTTTTCCATGCTTTCCTCAATTTAAGTCTCAGTTTTGCAATAAGGAGTTCATGATCTGACCCACGGTCAGCTCCTGGTCTTGTTTTTGCTGACTTTATAGAGCTTCTGCATTTTCAACTGCAAAGAATATAATCAGTCTGATTTCGGTGCTGACCATCTGGTGATGTCCATGTGTAGAATGGTCTCTTGTGTTGCTGGAAGAGGGTGTTTGCTATGACCAGTGTGTTCTCTTGGCAGAACTCTATTAGCCTTTGCCCTGCTCCATTTTGTATTCCAAGGCCAAATTTGCCTGTTACTCCAGGTATTTCTTGATTTCCTCTTTTTGCATTCCAGTCCCCTATGATGAAAAGGACATCATTTTTTGGTATTAGTTCTAGAAGGTCTTGTAAGTTTCCATAGAACCGTTCAACTTCAGCTTCTTCCCTATTACTGCTTGGGGTATAGACCTGGATTTCTGTGATACTAAATGGTTTGCCTTGGAAACGAACAGAGATCATTCTGTCGTTTTTGAGACTGCATCCTAGTACTGCATTTTGGACTCTTTTGTTGACTACTTAGCAACTAAACAACAACATACAGCAAAATAAGAGAGTAGTGATAGTTACTGTAATTTAGTATATCCTCTGTAAAAAATTTCTCTGTATAATGTTACAGAAATTCTGAAATGTGGGTGCTATTTTCCTAAATTTATAGAAGAAGAAACTAAAAAGCTGTTAAGTTCCTTAAGCTATGAAACTGCTAGAATTTGGATTCAGAAATCTAATAACAAAGTCTGTTCTCATAACCACTTAAAACCATTTTGTAGAAGTTGGGGAAAGAGAAAATTGATTATGGAGCTAAATGGACAGGGTTGGGGGGATGGCGCTGGAAGAAGCGACATTCCCCCTAAACCTTGAAGGACTCAGAGGAGTTAAAGGAACGGCCTTGAGCGCATCTCCCTTAGCCTGGGCATATGAGGATGCTGCTACACTGTGCAAATAGACAAGACAAGGTCAGAGCGACATTGACGGCACAGAGACAGACAGTGAGTTCTTGGAAGCCATAATGACTTTTGAAAAGTCAGGACAGATCAGGATTGTTCAGGAAAATACAGGGCCAGTTTCAGAAAAGCTGCTCCTTACCGACTTGCTTCGCTCAGCAGGCTTTCCTGCTCGAAGCAATTTGACTCATTCTGTTTTGTTCTTCCTTTGGGATTAATGTCCTTTCAAAAGTACAGAAATTATCTTCACAGTTTAGGGCAAACCAGCCCCTGAATCTGCAAGGCTAGCTCAGATCCCTCGTGTCTATGATCAGAACCCCTTACCAGGTATCTTTTGAGGGCCAGTCGTTTGCCACGTGACTCCTGGGGCTTCCGTGGGCATGTTTGGGCCTCAGCTTCTCGTCTGGGCGGTGGATGGGTGGGAAAGGATGGTGGTGGGGAGGCCGCATGTTCTCAGAACGGCGAGCATGCCTGGCTCATCACAGACGGGCCACGCGGGGATCTCGCGTGGTGTGTTAGCTGTCAGTACTTACTGATTCAGAATCTCCCACTCACTGAGGGGCACGTGCAGCTCCCCAGATTTCCTGCCCATCTGGGCACCCATGGGGAGAGAAGCCCTCTCACCAGGTTCTGCCCAGAAGTGGGCAGGGCGCTTCCCCTGATGGCTCGGCATAAGGAAAGCAGAAGGACTGCTTCACCCTCCACCTTCCAGGGTCTTCATGCGTCTTCTCACCTCATCGATGAGCACAAGAGCAGAGTTCAGGATGCTCTAACGGTACCACATGTGCAGAGTTCAGGACGCTCTAACGGCACCGAGCGTGGCTCGTTTTGAGTGTATCTGTTGGGGATAGCAAACTCTGACGGACTGCCGTGGACTCCAGTGGTAGGCTGTGTTGTAGAAGGGTTTTGAGACCCACTGGAAATACGGTTGCTGGGTAGCGTATGCCCTGAGCACTAGAGAGGAAAGCAATATCATGGACTTCTACCTTTGGTTTAAAGGGACAATGGACAGAAAATGATTTTTACAAAAAGCTGGAGTATTGAAGTCAGTCAACCTATGTTATATCCCTACTTTGCTGCTCTAAAGTACTTAACCTTATACAGCTGCAGTGTCCAGTGTCAAAAAGCTAAATTGTTAAGAACTAATAGAACTGTTGTGAAAATTAAAATCATATATTTATATGCGTGTTCAGTGTATACATCACCTATACATATAAGGTTAAAATCACATATACATATAGATGAAGTGCTCAAAATTGATCGTGGTATCATCACTGTTATTATTTTAGTAGTTATTATTATTTGAAATTAGAGCTGTTTGAATAATTCCATCTGTGTGGTTCACTACATACCAGCAGTGTATAATTTAATTACTAGAATATTTTACTCTTATTTCTAAATTAAATTTTCCTCTTAGAAATTTGTTTAGGCCTGTGCTATTCTGAATACCCCACTTCTAAAGAACAAGGAGAGAATGAGCTTCCATTAAGTCTGCAGTCAAAGAAAAATTGGAGACAATTTCTATAATATCCTGCATCAGTCAGTGACTTCTGGCTCACTGTAAGTGGAGTGGAATGGATGCGAATTAGTAGCACAAGTCAAGATGTGTGTGTGCCTCATGGCACGTCAGCAACTCACATCATAGGCAGCACTATACAGGCAAGTGGGAAACGGGTCACGGCAACCAAAAAGCTGTGTTCTCTCCTGCACCGTGGCCTCTGACCTTGACCTCTGGTCAGTGCCTGGCATTCTCTGGGCACGGGGCCCCTCCAGAAGGCTGTCTGAAAGTCTGTTTTTAAATTGGGGTGTAGTTGCTTTACAGAGTTGTGCTAGTTTCTGCCTTACAGCAAAGTGACTCAGCTATGTGTGTGTGTCATGTCTGACTCATTGTGACCTCATAGACTGTACCCTGCCCGGCTCCTCCATGGGCCTCCCTGCTGACTCAGATGGTAGAGAATGTGCCTGCAGTGCAGGAGATCTGGGTTCTATCCCTGGATTGGGAATCCCCTGGAGAAGGGAATGGCAACCCACTCCAGTATTATTGCCTGGAAAATCTCATGGATGGAGGAGCCTGGCAGGTTCCATGGGGTCACAAAGAGTCAGACATGACTGAAAAACCAAGCACAGGTTCCCCTGTCCGTGGGATTCTCCAGAGAAGACTCCTGGGGCCGGTTGCCATGCCCTTCTCCGGGGGATCTTCCCAACCCAGAGATGGAACCCCAGTCTCCTGCACTGCAGGCGGATTCTTTATGATCTGAGCCACCTGGGAAGCCCGGTTCAATTATATATACAGGTACATATATATCACGTATCCCATGGAGGCTCAGTGGTAAAGAATCTGCCTGTCAGTGCAGGAGACTCAGGAGACACGAGTTTGATCCCTGGGATGGGAACATCTCCTGGAGGAGGAATTGGCAAGCTGCTCCAGTGTTCTTGCCAGGATAGTCCCATGGGCAGGGGAGCCTGGTGGGCTACGGCCTGTGGGGTCATGAAGAGTCAGACACGTCTGAGCGCCTGAGCATGCCCATCCCTCCTTTTTGGGACTTCCTTCCTACTTAGGTCACAGCAGAGCATTGAGTAGAGTTCCTGGTGTTATGCGGTAGGCTCTCATTAGTTGCCCATGTTAGGCATTTGGTGCTGTGTTCCCAGGTGTTTTCGACCCTGTGACCCCATGGACTGTAGCCCACTAGGCTCCTCTGTCCATGGAACTCTCCAGTCAAGAATGCTTGAGTGGGTTGCCATTTCCTCCTCTGGGGGATCTTCTGGACCCAGGGACTGAACCCACGTCTCCTGCACTGGCAGGCGGATTCTCCACCTGCTGAGCCAGCAGAGAAGCCTCCTTTTAGGCAGAGCAGTATATCTCTGTCGATCCCATTCTCCCAATTCATCCGTCTTCTCTTCCCACCGTGATGCCCATGTTCTCCACACCTGTGTCTGTCTATGCTTTGCAAAAAGTTCATCTCTGCCTTGTCTCTAGATTCCACGTATGTGCGATCACATACAGCATTTATTTTTCTCTTTCTGACATACCTCACTCTGTGTGACAGTCTTTAGGTCTGTCCACATCTCTGCAAATGGCACTATTTCAGTCCTATGTGTGGCTGAGTGACATTCTATTGTGCATGCATACCACATCTTACTTATTCACTCATCTTTCGATGGGCATTTAGGTTGCTTCTGGGTCCTAGCTACTGTAAACAATGCTGCAATAAGCACTGGGGTGCTGGTACGGTTTTGACTGACATGCCCTGGAGTGGGATTGCTGGCTCACATGCTAGCTCTATTTTAGGGTTTTGAAGAACCTCTGCACTGTTCTTCATAGTAGCTGCACCTGTTTACACTCCCACCAGCGTGTAAGAGGCTCCCTTTTCTCCACAACTCTCCCAGCACTTGGGGTTCATGCGTTTTTTGATGGTGGCCATTCTGGCCGTGCGAGGTGGCGTCTCGCGGTGGCTCTGACTTGCACTTCTCCGGTGATTGGCGACGTTCAGCGTCTCTTCACGTGGTTGTTGGCTCAGGTTGCAGGTTTAATGCTCGTCATCTTCTAAAGGGGCTCCTGGAGGGGCCAGCTTTCACTGATCGCTTGCTTCTCCTTCAGTTTCACTTTAATCTCTGTATTAACTGCAGTAGTTTATAATGTCCCTTGTTTTATCACAATACTGATACCCCTTTTCACCTTTTGAGAATGGCCCTGTAACCTTGCTGTTTGACTTTCTCCTCCCTGAGGCTGTAAGCAATTTCTGCTTTCTTTTTTCCCCCCTGCATTTGTAAATCCTGTATCTGCTGACTCCCAGCTATTTGAATGTGGAAACTTAAGTCCTTTCCTCAGAGGCAATTTTCACTTTCATCAATTACTCTTTCAAATTAGTGGGACTCACAGTGTGGTAGGTATTTGAATGGGTCAAGGATGTAATCGACTCAAAGAACATGGGCTTTGGAGTCAGACCTTTCTGGCTTCTAATTCTTCTTAGCTCTACTCCTTAAGAAGGCAGTTTATCTCTGGAAAAATGACCTCACTAAGCCTCCATTGCTTCACCTGTAAAATGAGAACAAAGATATCTTCACTGTTTACATAAATAATCTATGCAAAGCCATTTAGCACAGAACACAGGCTATAATAAGTGCTCAGAGTGACAGAGCTTCTTATAAAAATAAAGTATGGTTATGTGTATCTTCTTGCTTGCAGTTACTCATACAAGCAAGTTTTGTCTTCCATTTTAAAGCCAGTCATTTCCAGAATACCACAATTACTACAGTTCTATTAGTAACTGATTTTATATCTTTTCCAGGGAACAAATATTAGAGAATTAAAAGAAAAATAAAGTTAGGTTTGTTTTATGCAAAACCTGCCAGAAGAAACAATCACATCAGGCCGAGTCTAAACAGAGCCCATGTCAGCTCCACGGGGAGTGTTCCTGAGGAAACTGAAGTCAGAATTCCTTTCTGCTATTGCAGAGTTTGTAAGAATGTTCATCAAACTGATGGAAACCAGAACTCACCGTTCCTAAATCTCGGGAGTTAATGGATGGTACAAATGGGATGCACTAAGCATCGGCCTCTTAAGATAGCAAAAATGGGATCGTCTTGTTCTTGATACATTTCATTTGGTTTGGTGATAGCATTGGTGGCATAGCCTTTTCTTGTGTGCTTATTTCTCAGTGGCACTCAGTGCTAGCTCCAGGGGCATTTCTTGGGATTTTGTGAAAGAAAATTCAGTTGAAATATGGAAAAAATCACAGTGAAACAGTGACTGGAAATATTCACAATAAGTGAATGCTCTAGGATATATTGAGGCTTCCCTTGTGGCTCAGTGGTAGAGGATCCGCCTGCAATGCAGGAAACCAGGGTTTGATCCCTGGGTTGGGAAGATCCCCTGCAGAAGGGAATGGTTGCCCAATATTACCATTCAATTTAATAGAATTAATTATGATGGATATAAGTTTAGTTTCTCTGTTGCCCTTCTGGAATATGTGGACAGAATGAAAGGGAGAGCTGAACAAAGTAATGGGCTTCCCAGGTGGCGCTATTGGTAAAGAATCTGCCTGCTAATGCAGGAGTTGTAAGAGAGGGCTTTGATCCCTGGATCAGGAAGATCCTCTGGAGGAGAAAATGGAAACCCTCCCCAGTGTTCTTGCCTGGAGAATCCCAGGGACAGAGGAGGCCGCAAAGAGTGGGCCATGACTGAAGTGACTTAGCATGCAGGCACAAATAACAGGATCATCCCAACAGAGTAAAAACTTGCTACCTTTGGATGAACATGAACATGAATATGTTCTGGTCTGCCTGGGCTGCTGTAACAGAATACCATGGTTGCTTATGATAAATAGACTTTGGCTTTCCACAGTTCTGAAGGCTGGGACATCCGTGGTCAAGGCCCTGGCAGACTTGGTGTCTGGTGAGAGCCTGCTTCCTGGGTCACAGATGGCCCCCTGCCATACTGGAAAGGATGGGGGTCTTTCTGGAGTCCCCTGACAGGGTACAGGGTCTGTTCTTGAGGACACTGCTCTCATGGCCTAATCTCCCATGGAGGGGTGTAAGTTTCAGCATATTTATTTTGAGGGTAGGGGACATGAGCTTTCTGTTTATAACATTATGCTATCTGCCAAAGCAGGAAATGCAGGTTAGACCCCTGAGTTGGGAATATCCCCTGGAGGAGGAAATGGCATCCAACTCCAATCTTCTTGCCTAGAGAATTCCACGGACAGAGAAGCCTGGAAGACTGCTGTCCGTGGGGTCGCACAGACTCAACATATGCGTAATTTGTCTAATACTGGATTATAAGCCCCAGAAAAGACAAGACACATGAATTGTTGCTTAAATAATCTAGTGCCTTACAAATGAATGAATCTTAACATAATTGATGTGATTGGCTTTGGCCTAGTTTGACTAAAACCAGATTTTATTTATGAAATTTTGTTTTCTCTATCACTTTTTTTTTCTCTACCACAGATCATGAAAAAAAAAAAAAAAAAAAAAGGAATCCCTGAATAAAATGAAAATGTAGGAGCTTAGAATGTTAGTTTGCAAATTCCATCTATAGCATTTTGTTATCTGGTTAAGAATCTGCCTGCCAATGCAGGAGATACAGGTTTGATTTTCTAAAATTTATTGTATGACCTTGAACAACTATCTTAACTTCATCATGGCTCCATTCCCTTAAGCCAATGCTTTGCTGTGCTTAGTCAGTCAGTCATGACCAAATCTTTGGGATGCCATCAACTGCAGCCCACCAGGCTCCTCTGTCCATGGGATTCTCCAGGCAAGAATACTGGAGTGGGTTGCCATGCCCTCCTCCAGGGGATCTTCCCCACCCAGAGATCGAACCCAGGTCTCCTGCACGGCAGGCACACTCTTTACCAGCTGAGCCACCAGGGAAGCCCAAGAATACTGGAGTGGGTGGCCGATCGCTTCTCCAGCGGATCTTGCTGACTCAGGAATTGAACCAGGATCTCCTGCTTTACAGGTGGACTCTCTTACCAGCTGAACTACCAGGGAAGTCCTTTCCTTAAGGCTATGAGAGCACAAAGGAGAGATACTCCACGGAGTATCCAGCATTCGGAACGCTCCTGCCTTTATACCTGCTGAGGAAAGGGGAACTGTTATGAGAGAGAATAAATTCACACCTAAAAATGAAACAGGCTTAAGAAAGCTATGTAGTGCTGAGACAACAATGCTAATAAAAGTATAGTCTAAGAAGATTAGAATTATGACTGACTCAGTTCAGTTCAGTTGCTCAGTTGTGTCTGACTCTTTGCAACCCCATGAACTGCCTCACACCAGGCCTCCTGTCCATCACCAACTTCCGCAGTTTATCCAAACCCATGTCCATTGAGTCGGTGAGGCCATCCAACCATCTCGTCCTCTGTCGTCCCCTTCTCCTCCTGCCCTCAGTTTTTCCCAGCATCAGGGTCTTTTCAGATGAGTCAGCTCTTTGCATCAGGTGGCCAAAGTATTAGAGTTTCAGCTTTAGCATCAGTCCTTCCAATGAACACCCAGGACTGATCTCCTTTAGGATGGACTGGCTTGATCTCCTTGCAGTCCAAGGGACTCTCAAGAGTCTTCTCCAACACCACAGTTCAAAAGCATCAATTCTTTGGCACTCAGCTTTCTTCACAGTCCAACTTTCACATCTGTACATGACCACTGGAAAAACCATAGCCTTGACTAGATGGACCTTTGTTGGCCAAGTAATGTCTCTGCTTTTTAATATGCTGTCTAGGTTGGTCATAACTTTCCTTCCAAGGAGTAAGCGTCTTTTAATTTCATGGCTGCAGTCACTATCTGCAGTGATTTTGGAGCCCAGAAAAATAAAGTAAGCCACTGCTTCCACTGTTTTCCCATCTATTTGTCACGAAGTGATGGGACCGGATGCCATGATTTTAGTTTTCTGAATGCTGAGCTACTTATTTATTAAAGAAAAAAAAATCAACCATGGAAGCTTTATTGGCTTAAATGTCTGTGATAAACTGTTCCTCACCCTTGAATGGTGAGGACACTTCAATAAACTCTCTGTTCATCCCCTTGTGTTCAAGAAAGTTCCTGGGGTTTGAACTGGGGAAGATTGTGAGTTTGGGCACAGCAGAAGGAAGCGTGCAGTATCTCGCGGGCTGTGGTTCAGTTTCCCTCAGTTATCAGACTGCTCATCCATCTGTACAGTTCCAGGCAAGAATACTGGAGTGGGTTGCCATGCCCTCCTCCAGGGGATCTTCCCCACCCAGAGATCGAACCCAGGTCTCCTGCACGGCAGGCACACTCTTTACCAGCTGAGCCACCAGGGAAGCCCAAGAATACTGGAGTGGGTGGCCGATCGCTTCTCCAGCGGATCTTGCTGACTCAGGAATTGAACCAGGATCTCCTGCTTTACAGGTGGACTCTCTTACCAGCTGAACTACCAGGGAAGTCCTTTCCTTAAGGCTATGAGAGCACAAAGGAGAGATACTCCACGGAGTATCCAGCATTCGGAACGCTCCTGCCTTTATACCTGCTGAGGAAAGGGGAACTGTTATGAGAGAGAATAAATTCACACCTAAAAATGAAACAGGCTTAAGAAAGCTATGTAGTGCTGAGACAACAATGCTAATAAAAGTATAGTCTAAGAAGATTAGAATTATGACTGACTCAGTTCAGTTCAGTTGCTCAGTTGTGTCTGACTCTTTGCAACCCCATGAACTGCCTCACACCAGGCCTCCTGTCCATCACCAACTTCCGCAGTTTATCCAAACCCATGTCCATTGAGTCGGTGAGGCCATCCAACCATCTCGTCCTCTGTCGTCCCCTTCTCCTCCTGCCCTCAGTTTTTCCCAGCATCAGGGTCTTTTCAGATGAGTCAGCTCTTTGCATCAGGTGGCCAAAGTATTAGAGTTTCNGTCTGACTCTTTGCAACCCCATGAACTGCCTCACACCAGGCCTCCTGTCCATCACCAACTTCCGCAGTTTATCCAAACCCATGTCCATTGAGTCGGTGAGGCCATCCAACCATCTCGTCCTCTGTCGTCCCCTTCTCCTCCTGCCCTCAGTTTTTCCCAGCATCAGGGTCTTTTCAGATGAGTCAGCTCTTTGCATCAGGTGGCCAAAGTATTAGAGTTTCAGCTTTAGCATCAGTCCTTCCAATGAACACCCAGGACTGATCTCCTTTAGGATGGACTGGCTTGATCTCCTTGCAGTCCAAGGGACTCTCAAGAGTCTTCTCCAACACCACAGTTCAAAAGCATCAATTCTTTGGCACTCAGCTTTCTTCACAGTCCAACTTTCACATCTGTACATGACCACTGGAAAAACCATAGCCTTGACTAGATGGACCTTTGTTGGCCAAGTAATGTCTCTGCTTTTTAATATGCTGTCTAGGTTGGTCATAACTTTCCTTCCAAGGAGTAAGCGTCTTTTAATTTCATGGCTGCAGTCACTATCTGCAGTGATTTTGGAGCCCAGAAAAATAAAGTAAGCCACTGCTTCCACTGTTTTCCCATCTATTTGTCACGAAGTGATGGGACCGGATGCCATGATTTTAGTTTTCTGAATGCTGAGCTACTTATTTATTAAAGAAAAAAAAATCAACCATGGAAGCTTTATTGGCTTAAATGTCTGTGATAAACTGTTCCTCACCCTTGAATGGTGAGGACACTTCAATAAACTCTCTGTTCATCCCCTTGTGTTCAAGAAAGTTCCTGGGGTTTGAACTGGGGAAGATTGTGAGTTTGGGCACAGCAGAAGGAAGCGTGCAGTATCTCGCGGGCTGTGGTTCAGTTTCCCTCAGTTATCAGACTGCTCATCCATCTGTACAGTCATCCACTCATTCCCAGAAAGAGACAGACAATAGGAGCCAGGAACCTCCTCGTGCTCAGGAATCTAGGATTACGCCAGATATTCTCCTCAAGACCCGGCATCCTCACGGAGCAGGCAGGCCCGGAAGCATGGCGATGCATGTGCAGGTGGAGGCACAGGGCAGCGGAGGGTACAAAGCGCGTGCTCCCTCGACACGGACGGCTGTGACGCTCCCTCTACACGGACGGCTGTGACGCTCCCTCTACACGGACGGCTGTGAGCATCTACCAGCATCAAGGAGGCCAGGCTTGAACTGTGTCCTCAAGCAGGACACAATGATTGGCTGTTTGCCGTACGTTGATGTGGGTTTAGAGTATATGTGGAGTGGGATGTGACTGAAATAAATACAAATTTCAGTGCTTAATACACTGCCGTGGCTTCACATTTTCTAGGCTTAATTGCTAGTTGAAACTTGCCTTTCAAAAAATGAGTTATATTAACTACTCTAGATTGAATCAGTTCCTTTCCATACCTTGGAAAAATATTTGCCTATATCAGTAGGCCCTACTTTACTTTTCCTTCCCAGCCAAGTTGTTCAAAATATTTTTCCCCACCAGACTCCATTCTGAATCCCTCCTCCATCCCTGACCCTTCTCAAAAGGGTCAGACTTCACTTTTTTTTTTCTCTGCACGTATACATTTTTATTTTTATTGTGTGAATACCTAGAGGATTGCAGGGTCATATATAGTAATTGAATGTAACTTTGTAAGAAATCGCCAAATATTTCCAAAGTGCTACCTTATTTTGCATTTCAACCAACAAGTATGAAATTTCTAATTGACCTACATCCTTGCCAACACTTGGTATTGTTTTTCTTTTCAATTTTAGTCCTTCTAGTAGGTGATAGTAATATCTAAAAGTTTTATTTTGCATTTCCCCAGTGATGCTAAGGAGATTTTTATTTGCATATTTCCTGTTTGTATTTCTCCTTTTGTGAAATGTCTGTTCAAAATTTTTGCATGCCTTTGAGTTAATATTTCATTGTTGAACTATAAGATTTTTTAATATATTCCAAATGCAATTTTTTGTTAAATACATGTGTTGCATATTTATTTTTCTTAGCAACAGCTGGCTCCTCCCTTTTTTTAACTTTTTTTTTTATATTTGCGTATAGTTGGCTAACAATGTTGTGATAGTTTCAGATATACAGCAAAGTGATTCACTTGTACTTATGTATGTATCTATTCTTTTTCAAATTATTTCCCTATTTAGGTTATTACAGAATACTGAGCAGAGTTCCCTGTGCTATGCAATAGGTCCTTTTGGTTACATATTTTAAATATAGCAGCATGTTGCCTTCTCTCTATGTTTTAATGCTGTCTTTCAAAGGTAGGAAGCTTTAATTTTGATACATATTCAGCTCTCTCTATTCACAAATTCTGTATCATCAGATCCAACAAACTGCAAGTGGAAAATATTTTTTAAAACTCTAGAAAGTTCCAAAAGGCAAAATTTGAATTTGCTGGACTGGCAAAGGCAACTATTTACATAGCATTTACATTGTATTAAGTATTATAAGTGATCTTGACTTAGCAGCAGCAGCAGCAGCAAAGATGATTTAAATGTTTGGGAGTTCGTGTAAAAAAAATAAATAAATACAAAATAAATAAATAAATAAATAAAAGCATATGACAAATAAAAAAAAATAAATAATAAATAAATAAATAAAATGTATAGGAGGATGTATGTAAGTTATATGCAAATCCTATGCTATTTTATGTAAGGGACCTGTATATCCTCAGATGTTGGAACAAATGCTTTGTGAGAAAATGACTTCTCTTTGAGGTTACTCACTACATAACACAAAGGTCCATATTGTCAAAGCTATGGTTTTTCCAGTAATAATGTACGGATGTGATGGTTGGACCTTAAAGAAGGCTGAGCCCTGAAGAACTGATGCTTTCAAACTGTGGTTCTGGAGAAGACTCTTGAGAGTCCCTTGAATAGAAAGGAAATCAAACCAGTCCATCCTGAAGGAAATCAGTCCGAATATTCATTGGAAGGACTGATTTTAAAAATGAAACTCCAGTACTTTGACCACCTGATGGGAAGAGCTGACCTATTGGAAAAGACCCTGATGCTGGGAAAGACTGAAGGCGGGCTGAGAAGGGGGCGATAGAGGATGAGTTGGTTGGTTGGCATCATCAACTCAGTGGACATGAGTTTGAGTGAACTCCAGGAGATGGTGAAGAACAGGGAAGCCTGGGGTCTCAAAGGTCAGACATGAGTTAGTAACCGAACAAGAGCAAGTAACTGATAAAGATCACCAAAAGTCGTGACGACGTGAGGTCCTACAGAAACTGACATCGTGATCGGTCCTTCCACGGGCAGCCTTCGATAGTGCTGACCACTTACTATCTCCTTTTGTAAGCATACTCTCCCTCTTGCCTCTGGGGGTCATTCTCCCTGTCCGTATCTTTTATTCCAGTCCTGCCCAGTCTCCTTCCTTGGGCTGATGAGCCTCCAGGTGCAGGAGGCTGGTCTCTGTTCTACATGTCCTCTAGGGGATCTTTTTCGCGTCCATGATCTCACTTCCTGTGTGAGGACTCTCCAGTGCATGTCCCCCAGGGGATCTTTTTCGCGTCCATGAACTCACTTCCTGTGTGAGGACTCTCCAGTGTTCCCTCAGCAGGAAGTCTGCGCAGAGCTGTCTTCTCAGGGCTAGGACCCACTGCCACTCACACCTCAGCCTCAGGATGCCAAAACTCCCAGCTTGTCTTCTCCTCTTAGACTTGCTCCCCCTCACCATCTATATCTTGAAGACACTTTAGGGAGATGAACAAAAGTGTTCTCTAATTTGCGTGATGCTTACCTAACTTACCTTTTTGGTATTGGGAAACCCACCTTAAACCATTTAAGCTCAGGAAATGTCTCATGAATACCTTGGTTTGCACTGATTGCCTACACAGATTGGCAAATGCTTGGAGAGGAAGCAAAGAATGTATCACAGTAATACCAAATAGAAAGAACGTGGAGGCAGAAAAATATTTATCAGGGTGTGGGGAACGGTGAACTGTATGCCCAGCTGTGCTGGCGTAGAGACATTCACATGGGCAAAGCCCAACTGCAAGGCCCACATCATGCAAAAATAAGACCGTGTCACAAGATGACGGCATCTTTTTTTCTCTTTAAAGGGTCAGATGACTAAAGCCTGGTTATTATGAACAGAATTACTCCTCAGGGTGGTTCAGAGGTATCTAGGGAAGCTTAAGCCTACATTAGCTAGCGTTGAACATTTGGCTATTAGTGAGACTAGATTGTGACCCACTTTGGTGAAATACAGCTTCCTGGTAGCATTCTCAAGAGTAAACAGAATTTAAAAAAATACCATTTGCCCCAGGACTGGCCCTTTTTGCATCTTTGGTTTGCAGAAGTCTTGTCATTTTTATCCAAGGCACTCCTAACTCATTAATACTGATTTCAGCATTAAAGTTTTTACATTAAGTTCTCTTTCGAGGATAATCATCATTGATCACAAAAGATTCCTAGACTGGCCATTGTCTTCTCCAGGAATGGAGGACTAATTCTTGCTGACACAATCCTAGCAGGGTCTGCCTTCTAACAGTGGCCAAGTCTGCCTCTGGGAAAGCTCTCCTGTCCATACCCCAAAGGAGATGGACCCAGGGGAAAGCAAAGAGTTCCCTCCTATCAGCAGTGCTTTCTCTAACAGACTGTATCAGGCACCTTGTCTGTAAATGATTCCTTACTGGGACTGTTGGTTTTGGACTGAAGCTACAAAGTCTGATGGAACCCTCTGCAGTGATGGAAATGTTTTTCTTCTTTTAATTTATTAATTTAATTGGAGGATACTCACTTTACAATATTGTATTGGGCTTTGCTCTACATCAATATAAATTGGCCATAGGCATGCATTTTTCCCCTTCATCCTGTACCCCCTCCCATATTCTTTCCAAGTCCATCCTTTTTTTTAATTGCAATATTCTATTCATTGAGGTAGCCTTGGTCACATGTGGCTGTCAAGCACTTGAAATGTGATTGAGAAAGTGAGCATTTAATTTTATTTAGTTCACACTTAACCACACACAGCTAAAGATTACCATACAGGACATCTCAGCATTAGATCACCTTTTTGATTAGTTACGAATGATTTTGTGAAATTAAATCTTGTGAGTTCTTCTTGAGGAAAAATTTTACATTTTTACATTCACTGTTGCAGACTTGAGAGGAAGTTTCCAGGCAAAAATGTTTGATCACCTGAGAGAAGTTCCTTGTCTTGACTCATGCGCTAACAGAGGGGCTGAAGTGCAGAGGCATATACAAGATTAAACGTCTAAGAATACTTACTCTGGTACTCTCAGAATCATCGCAGCATTTTGCAGGCACCGGGAATTGTCATGAGAGTGGGGCAAGTAAGTGAGAGAGTCTGCTTTGCTTCTGATGAAGACGTGGCAACCAGAGGAGAGCAGTATTTTGATTTTGGTGCCAGTATTCAGTGATGATAACAGAGAAAACATTATTTAGTCCTTTTTTCTTAGCTTTCTTCCAGAGTGAGCTTTGACACAACTTACTGGAACATTTATTTAATCGAATTCTTTTCCATTATGACTTATAATGAACATGACTCCCTGGGCTGTATGAGAGCTTGCCCATTCTCTGTTGGTTTGGGCCCCAGACTCCCGCTCTGTGCCTCTCACCGTTCTTCCCTTGTGGACCACAACACTGTTCTCCGTGTCTGTGAGCGGTTTCCTTTTGCACATAGGTTCGTCTGGGTCATATTTTAGACTCCGCATACAAGCGATGTCACATGGTGCTTTTCTTTC
>SJYX01007040.1:92940-107078 GCA_006410675.1 Oreotragus oreotragus | reverse complement strand
TTTTTTTTTTTTTTGAGCAGTAATAAAATTTTCTCACAAGACTTCTGATTTAGTGCATCCCATTCTGGCTGCAAGGGGGCTGGCTTGCCTTGTATGACAAAGCTGACTTCACAGTGTTCTTTTTTGTGGTCATTTTGTTTGTGATTGTCATTTTAATTTAAAGGCTGTTTGTATTAGTACATTGAAACTTGTTAAGATTACTCAGCGTAACGATGAATGCCCGTTATTACCCGTGTGATTTTCAGATGGAACGTATTTTAGGTGATAGCTTTGACTTTTGAGTTTGTAAATTCGGCATTATACCAGATTCCTGGCAGAAATCTTGTGCATTTTTAAGGAATTAAGGGTATACACTAGAGTGGGTAGCTGTTCCCTTCTTCAGAGAATCTTCAGGCCTCCCGCACTGCAGGCGAATTCTTTACCATCTGAGCCCCAGAGAGGCCCATAGCAGGGCCTAGCACATACCGACTACTTAACAGATCTGTAAAGGTCAGATTTTTCCTCAGCATTCACTCCCTTCCACCCTGGCTGGTCTATTTCACCAGCAACAGTATTTGATGGCCATTGTTTTGTGTCAAGTCAAGTTTTGCTTTTATGCCCAAATCCATTCTTTCTTTTCTACTTCCTGTTCATAGTATCAGATATAATTCTCTATGTCCTCGATCACGTAGGCCCCAGAAACCCTGTCTTGCCCTTCCCTCCTTCAGCACACATGGCAAATTCAAACTGAAGTAGTTGGGATTGGATGTCAGTAATGTTCCACATCTGTCAGATTATTGCAAGTAACTACTTACGACTTGGTGTATAAAATGTTCTCAGTGTTTTCCTACTAGAATAAATATTCGGAGCAGTTTAGCAGTTTAACTCTGGCTCACTGTTGACGCTATTGAAACATATGTGTACATTTCAGTATAGGTAAGCATATATCTGGGCTTCCCAGGTCGCTCCGTGGGTAAAGAAGCCACCTGCAAGGCAGGAGATGCAGGTTCAGTCCCTGTGTTGGGAAGATCTCCTGGAGGAGGGCATGGCAACCCACTCCAGTGTTCTTGCCTGGAGAATCCCATGGACAGAGGAGCCTGGTGGGCTATAGTCCATGGGGTCACAAAGAACTGGACACGACTAAAGGAACTTAGCACAGCACATATATATATAATTAAATTTATACTGAAAGAAAAAGATATGCTAGAAATTATTTCTCCCATCAAGAAATCAGTGATCTCTTCTGCTTTTTATAAATACAGATATCATATATATATATATATATGTGCATGTGTGATAATAATGTATTTTAACAATGAACATTATATATTATATTGTTTTTCAATGATTCACAGTTCTACAACACACACAGCCATGAATATTCCCCTGATCATTCTTAACTTCAGCTTTGCCATTTGGGGAAATGAGTGATTAGGTAGTAGGTTAAGCTGTGAGATAGGACGTCTGACTGTTTTATGAACCATGAATGGACCAAGTGCAGAAGTTCAAGGTTAGAAGTGTTATATTATGTAAAGAACACTCTTTCACTCTCAAGGAATATTTCAAAATGTTGATTTACAAGGTAACCTCTTACTGTGAAGTCTCTCCTTCTGCAGGGGCCAGAATCAACCAAGTGCAGATTAGGCAGGTGCCTTTAGAGTTGTCTTGGTTGACCTCCTCCAGGGGACCCAGATATGCATCTGCACCAACCTGAACATTCCTTTGGAATTTATTGGGTTCATTAAAAATACCCGCCTCACTTAGCACCACCTGGTCCGGCTCTCTGCTAGGCAGTTTACCTACATTTTCTCTAATATTATGCTTCAGCTGACAACCAGTGGTTTAGAATTCCTATTTGTCTGTATAAATTATTAAAATGAATATTTCCAAATTGGCATTTTAATTAGGTTTTCAAAAATGCAAATTGCTGAAGTGTATAATGTCTTATTTTCTCAGATAATCTCTATTAACAAATGTCCTATAAACAAACAGGTTATTCCAGTATTTTTTTAAGTTCACAGATTTGCACTTTTGTGAATACAGAGCTGGCTGTCTTGTGAATGGACCAAAGTATGCTCTACAGCGTATGTTTGCTCTATAATTCAATTCTGAATTCCAAATATGAATCTAGGCTGGCAGAACCAAATCTCAAGAAGGGCCAGAGAGGAGTTTTATGAGCTTAGATCACTTGCTTCGTTGTATTTACCTTATTTACCTTCATTGTTCAATACCTTACTCCGTATAGGTCTAATAACATTAATGAATGTTTTTTAGTTTATTGAATATAATGGGATGTAAAGAAATTTGGCATGGAGAGATATTAACTGCTCTGAAATCTGAATATTCTGTTAAGGCTTGATTCTTAAAAGCTATGTAAGTTAAAATTGCACAGGGTATGAAATATGTGATGCTAGAAGTGGTACCATAGCGTCTTCCATACAGAGGGCTGTTCCCAACCCATAGAGGCTTCAGAATGCTTTTCTCAAAGTAAGAGCATCAGTATTTCCAGAAGAAGAAGCAACGCTGTGCCAAATGGCAACGACTCGGCAACTCTTTGTCACCTGCAGTCCTGTCTACACATTTGTATATATCTTGATGTTATTATTGTCAAGATAACTTTATAATAAAGAAAATAATAGTAAACATACATTCATGCCCTAAATGTGATGAATTCTTTTAAAAAATGAAAGAATGAAATAGCTGTTTTCTCAAGGAACACATTTTAGTCTGCTTTACAGGAAACGTGTTATGTTTGCCGGTTTTAACCTCACACTGTTTTCCAATAGTATTCTTACTGCTGAGCACATACAGATTGAAACAAGCAAAATATTTTCAGAATGTATCCTAATTTTAAGAGCAGAAATGTTAGTCATAGATATTTTTTAAGAGACAGTCTAAATTTGGGGCCTCAATATTAATATTATAGTCAGTTCAGTTGCTCAGTCATGTCCGACTCTTTGCGACCCCATGAACCGCAGCACGCCAGGCCTCCCTGTCCATCACCAACTGCTGGAGTCCACCCAAACCCATGTCCATTGAGTTGGTGATGCCGTCCAACAATCTCGTCCTCTGTCGTCCACCCCACCTGAGTTTGCATGGCAAGTGGCTGAAGAATGTACGGTCACGCCATGATCTCTGTTTTCCAATGATCTTTCACTGTTCTCTCTTCAGTTAGGTAGAAAGGGCTGAACTCAGATAGTGTCGACAGCTCCCCTTCAATGTTATGACCCTTCCTCAATGTCTTCTTATCCCCTACATAGGAAGCCCCAGTTGCAACCTTAGGAGAGGGCCCTGAACTGTATGTATAATAAAATGAAAATGAAACCCATATCTCAGAGGAAGAAAGGTCTATATCTAGAGGAATTACTTTTCCCTAGCGGTAGAATCAGTGTATATTTTTTCTTTGTTCCTTTCAGCGTGATGGATAAAAAAAGAAGCCTGAGCTTCTCCAGAACCTCTTCGGCTCTCCTGAACCAAAGGGGAACTCGTAAAGGAAATAATTCCAGAATATGTTCCTGCTAAATTGCATTCTTTTTTTTTTTTTTTTAACTTTATTTTACTTTACAGTACTGTATTGGATTTGGCATACATTGACATGAATCCACCATGGGTGTACATGAATTCCCAAACATGAACCCCCTTCCCACCTCCCACCCCACATCATCCCTCCAGATCATCCCCATGCACCAGCCCCAAGCATCCTGCATCCTGCATCGAACATAGACTGGCAATTTGTTTCTTACATGATAGTATACATATTTCAATGCTATTCTCCCAAATCATCCCACCCTCTCCCTCTCCCTCAGAGTCCAAAAGTCCGCTCTACACATCTGTGTCTCTTTTGCTGTCTTGCATACAGGCTCCTCATTACCATCTGTCTAAATTCCATATATATGTCTTAGTATACTGTATTGGTGTTTTTCTTTCTGGCTTACTTCACTCTGCTTTTTGACCTGCATACAGATTTCTCAGGAGGCAGGTAAGGTTGTCTGGTATTTCCACCTCTTTAAGAATTTGTGATCCACATAGTTAAAGGCTTTGGCTTAGTCAATAAAGCAGAAGTATATGTTTTTCTGGAACTTTCTTGCTTTATGTATGATCCAACAGATGTTGGCCATTTGATCTCTGGTTTCTCTGCATTTTCTAAATCCAGCTTATACTGGTTTATAATCTTACCCTCAATATTAGGACTCAGGCATTTTTTTAGATAAGGAGAGGAATACAGTAATAACAACAACAAAAAAAAAAATCTCACAGTAGAAGTTCATTAAAATTTAAAAAGTGGCCCACCATATGATCCAGCAATTCCACTCCTGGGTATATATTCAGAAAAAAACTGATTCAAAAACTAATTCAATTACCCAACCTAATATTCATAGCAAAACTATTTACAATAGCCAAGACATGGAAGCAACCAAGTGCTCATCAACATATGATTGGATTAAAAAGAAATGATATATACGTATACACACACACACACACACATACACACACAGGCACACACATACATACACTATATATGTGTATTATTGGATTATTACTCAGTCTTAAAAAAGAATGAAATACTGTCATTTCCAGCAATGTGAATGGACCTAGAGACTATTATGCTTGGTAAAATGTCAGACAGTAAGACAAATACTATCATATGATCTCATATTCCACATATAAATGCAGAATCTAGAAAATAATACAATGAATGTAAACACAAAACAGAAACTGACTCATAGAAAAAAAAAAAAACTTGTGGTTACCAAAAGGGAGAAAGAAGGAGGAGGGACAAATTAGGGGTATGGAATTAACAAACTATTATATATAAAACTGAGAAGCAACAAGGCTTTACTGTATAACACAGGAAATTATGCCCATTATCCTGTAATAATCTGTAATAGGAAAACAATCTGGAAAATACTGCATCACTACATTACACATCTGGAACTAGCACAATATTGTAAAGCAGCTACACTTCAATTAAAGTATTGCACAGTAAATTTTATCTGCTTCAACTGAATAACGAATTAATAATTTCTTATGTAAACTTTTTTAAGCTCCCCCAGACTTGGAGTTTCAGGTTTCCAGTTTCATCAATTTCCTTTTGCTTCCTTTTCTTCCTTCGAAAATTGTGATCATTGTGCTCTGACACCTTGGAGACCTCAGCCGTTCTCTGAATAAACATAATTATAGTTTTATTCTTGTCCTAGGAGAATCTGGTTTGACTGATTTACAACAATTTGAAGACAGGATCATAATAATTTGGCATCTTGTCAATATTTGATAGAATTGTAGAAATAAGTATGTTGCAGATCCTATAAAATCACATTCCCACATATCTATCTAAATATTCATTGTATTTGGTTGACCAAAAAGTTTGTTCAGGTTTTTCCATCTCATCTTATGGAAAAAACATGAAAGAACATTTCAGCCAAACCTATATGTGTTATCTGCAATTTCTTCTTTTGGCTGTATATGTGAACTTACTGCATTTTATTTTTTGAGAACATATAGATATATTTCTATAGCCACACAATTTTAAGAGGATATATTTACTTATAATTTTATTATGGCTTTTATGCTTTTGTAAAACATTTTAATCAATTTTTCATGAATTGGAGCTCAAATGCACAACTGTAAAAATAAAACCTAAACTCAACTTTAAGTAATAAGTAAATGATGTACAAATACTTAAACCCAAGATGAACTGATCAATTTATGTGCACATGGCACATTATGAAGCTGTTAAAAAATACTGAAATTTCTGAAAATCTAATAATTAACCTTCTATTCAAAAATAGTGAAATATATATAAACAAAATTATGCCTTTTTAAATTTATTTTTAATTGGAGGATAATTATTTTACATTATTGTACTGGGTGGAGCTCCCTGTATTATACAGAAACTTTCCATTAGCTATCTCTTTTACATGTGGTAATGTATATGCTTCAATGCTACTCTCAATTCATCCCACTCTTTCATTACTATGTCCAAAGTCTGTTCTCTGTGTCTGCATCTCTATTCCTGCCCCGCAAACAGGTTCTTCAGTATCATTTCTCTAGATTCCATACATATATATGTTAATATATGAAATATGTTTATCTTTCTTACTTCACTCTATATGCTGTGCTGTGTTTAGTCACTCAATCCTGTCTGACTATTTGCGACCCCATGGACTATAGCCTACAAGACTCCTCTGTCCGTGGGGATTCTCCAGGCAAAAATACTGGAGTGGGTTACCATGCCTTCCTCCAGAGGATCTTTCTAACCCAGGGATTGAACCCACTTCTCCCACACTGTTGGTGGAATACCTGGGTTCTTAACCACCTGAGCCACCAGGGAAGCCCATGAATACTGGAGTGGGTAACCTATCCCTTTTCCAGGGGATCTTTCTGACCCAGGGATCAAACTGGCATTTCAGGCAGATTCTTTACCAGCTGAGCAACCAGGGAAGCCCTCATTCTGTCTAATAGACCCTAAATTCATCTACCTCACTAGAACTGACTCAAAAGTGCTCCTTTTTATTTCTAAGTAGTATTCCATTGCATAGACATACCACATCTTCTTTATACACTCATCTGTCAACAGACATCCAGGTTGCTTCCATGTCCTAGTTATTGTAAATAGTGCTGATATGAACGGTGCCTTTTCAGTTATGATTTCCTCAAGGTATATGCTTAGTAGTGGGACTTCTGGGTCATATGGTAGTTTTATTCCTAGTCTTTAAGGAATCTCTACACTGTTCTCCTGGGGAAGGCAATGGCACCCCACCCCAGTACTCTTGCCTGGAAAATCCAATGGACGGAGTAGCTCTCTCCCTCTCCCTCAGAGTCCAAAAGTCCGCTCTACACATCTGTGTCTCTTTTGCTGTCTTGCATATAATTAAAAGAATGAAATGTTTCTGTGGAAGCAGCATAAACAGCTAAAGAGTTGATCAACTTAATTTTTTCTCCACGATATTATGCTATCCATTACCTGATTTCTGAGATTTTAGGATCAAACAAAGTAATGGATATACATGAATGAATACCTTTTGCAAAGCATGATTCTGACACAGATAATAATAATTTAAAATGATATGTTTGAAGCTCACTATTATTTATGGATATGTTAAAATGCACCTCAGATTTCAACCCAAACTTATTTTGCTTCTGAGTTTTCTAAAGAAGCTCCAACCAAAATTTTATTTTGGTTCTTTAACTTTTCATCAAAAGAGAAATTGGTGACAGTACTAAACTCACGACAGGCCTATCCCCGACGTTTCACGGATGCCCTCTCTACACCACCAGCTGGACAATAAAGTCAGTTTACAGTGTGCTCTGGGGACTGTGACGTGCTGTATTTCACTTTTATCTCCCTCTGTTTTAACATCAGCCCTCTATTTCCTGACTCTTTACTATTTTTCACTTTAATTGGTTTGTTGTTTCAAACTGGATGTTATTGGCCTTGTCACTGAAGAACGTTTCAAGAGGGAAGTAAGCAAGAGTGGGAAAAATGCTGGTTGTGTTAATTTGGCTCCGGCTGATTTTACACCTGGAGCCGGGAGACCTGATGGGTTTTTGATATGGTTAGTTAAATCCTGTGCGGATGGCTTCTGCTGTGGATGTTAAGTCACCCACCTTGTTAGTAGATCCTCTGGTCCAATGCGGTTAGATCTGGCACGGGGGAATCATTTTTTAAATGGTCATGTTTGTTCAGGGACTGATGGGGCGCAAGAGGGTGGTCTGTGTGCAGCTGACCTGGTAGGACCTGTACAGATAAGTTGGATGGGATCTCATTCCAGGCTGTTTTAGAAGCAAGATGGCAGGCAAGGAAGTGGCACAAACGGGAGCCTTTCTTCCCTTTCCATCTCCTAGAATTCTTTCCCAGTGCATTTTGTTCTCCCGACGCTTCTTTGGATTCTCACCAGTAGGTTTTTACAGTCTGATGCCTGCCTCTCAGATTAGGAGAACACTGGCATATTTTAACAGTTTCCTAGGATTCAAACAGCCTTTAATTAATGACAAATTGATGTTTTGGAACGTTACCAGAGTATGAGAGACAGAACAGGGAGGTGGGCTCCTTCCAGCTTCCGAATGCAGTGAAATCCTAGAACAGGGGCAAAGGTGTGAGTCCCCTGCGGACAGCCTTTGCCCACATTCCATTGCCTTCTCCTTGATGGCCTTCCATGTTCCACCTACTTGTGACTGGGAAGGCAGGGGGCAGGTAGTCTTGAATCTTTAAAGCTGCAGGGGTGCTGAGTAGCTCAGGGATCCCGTGATTTGTAGCTGGATTTGCTGGTTTTAATACTCCAGTCGCCAGGGCTGTCAGGTACAGCTGCCCACGTTTGTGGTTAAGTTTCTTTCCTGTGCCAGCTTCATGTCGTCTTGCTGCCAGAGTCTGGGACGTGGTGGAAAAGAGCATTTCTGTAAAAGAATCACTCAGACTGGATGCATATTTTCTGTAAAAGAATCACTCAGACTGGATGCATATTTTCTGTAAAAGAATCACTCAGACTGGATGCATATTTTCAGCCAAAGTTCGTTTTCAAAGAGGGTTAGGGGATCATCGAAAGGGTTTTCCCTTTGAATCAAGGGATCTTAGTTACAGGTTTGCTGGTGACTCAATCCAGAGCTCAAGGCAGAAAAAGAAGAATGGACTGTGGGCTATGAGATGTTTGAAATGTTGACAATTTTCAAAGAGGGTTAGGGGATCATCGAAAGGGTTTTCCCTTTGAATCAAGGGATCTTAGTTACAGGTTTGCTGGTGACTCAATCCAGAGCTCAAGGCAGAAAAAGAAGAATGGACTGTGGGCTATGAGATGTTTGAAATGTTGACAATTACTTACGTAGGCAGACAGTCCTGATCCAAGAGGGCCACGAGCAGCAAGGGTGCTCCCTCCGCTCACCGGCGCATCTGCTGGGTGCCAGCTTTGGGGTCAGCTTGCTCCGTGTCTTGCTTTCTCCAGTGGCCCGGAAAGCTGGCATTTTGGTCTCAGAAGAGGCCTGGGTGACTGTGGGCTGTGTGTCCCCCATGCTCCAGGCCCCTGACCATGCCCTCTCTTCTCCTCTCTGCAGGCGGCACATGCCAGAGCCCGGCCCTCCCAGCCCTGGTCCGGCCGCCAGCCCCGCCTCTGCAACCGTCTCTGGACATTAAGCCGTTCCTCCCATTTCCTCTCGACACGGCGGCCGCAGTCAACCTCTTCCCCAATTTTAATGCGGTAAGTCCTGCGCCATCTGCCTGGGCCAGGGTGGTTGGCCTTGGAAGGCGTGCAGGGTGGGGAGTGAGCTGGCCACAGCCTCCCTTCTACTCTGTGCTTTACTCTGTAGCTTGGCTGAAAGGACGCTGAGGTTAGTTGTCTGCCTGGTTGTGTGAAGTCTCCAGAGCCAGCCTCCTTCAGGAAAGAGGAGCAGAGCTTGCATCTGATGGGGTGGATCATGAACCTGTGCCCCCCTTTTACTGTCTTTTTGGGCAACACTAGACATTTGATTAGTTTCTTTTCCATGCCAAGTTCAATTTAACTGAAAGGTAATGAATGTGTTAGAGAGCATTCAGATTCATGTCTGAAATCTTAAACGTGTTTCTTCTCTCTGGGCCTTCTACTTTAATTTTCAAATCTGTTACTTCTTTTCTAATTTCATGAAGAATACCCTGATCATCACACTAGAGATACATTCTATGCATTCTCCCTTTTAATTTAAAAGCAATTAGGGTTCCAGTAGAAAGAATTTTCTTTTTTTTTTTTTCCTTTCTTTCTTCTCAGACACAGCTCCTCAACTTGAGTCTTTCTTAAATGCCCTTGTTTGGGGAGCTTTGTCAACAGCCTTCTCAACACCAGTACAATACTTACTTGCCTCTGTTTTCACCTTTGTTCTTGTCTTTAAAAGTTGATAGATTCCTCATATGCATCATCATCCTTTTTTTTTTTTTTGGTACAAGCACTGAGAATATTCTTAGGATAAAAATAGAAATAAGGGTTGAAAAGGTTAGAAGCCAGTAAGTGACATTGTTTTCTAATATCTGATTCAGTTTTCAACGGTTGTTATAATGCAGGTCTTAGTTTATCAATGACAGAGCTTGTCAACACAACCAAGGCCAAAGGGATTAAGCTGTAAGGCCTCTGAAGGCCCAGTGAGCTAAATAATACAGACTTCTTGTTGCAACATCTTACCTCCATCACGGATTAAAAAGAAACACAGTCTGTCTACAGTTAGGTCATTCTCCTCAAGGAGACAGAAGCGGGTCTCTTTTACTTTAATTGTGCTTCATCCCAGGGACTTTGAACCTGCCACGGAGATGGTCAGGTATGTGTTCACCTTTACTGAAGGACACTGGAGGGTCACAGTGGTCGCTTTGCTTTGGGGAACATGAAGGGTTTTCCATAGGAGTCTTATTTTGAAATGGATGAAACAAATAGAGCAGCATAAAGATCATATTTCCAAAGGAAAGGCTTCTGACTCTAGGTATTTCAATAAAGGTACAGGAAGACCTGGCTCAGAATCAGATTTGTTGGTCGTTGAGCGGCCACATTAAAGTCCTGGGCCCCATCTCTCTGAACGGCCTGCCTGCTCCACTGTTAAGTGGCTTCCTGGCACCATCTTGCTTCCCAGACCCTGGACGATCCAGCAGGTGCTTTACCAGGCCTCCGAGACCACTTAGCCTCCTGTCACTCACAGCTTTGGAGAAGCCTGCGTACAGTTCCTGCAAGGTTGTGAAAGACTGAATTTTAAACTTTTGATTTGCCCTTTGGGAACCATTAAAAGCAAAACAACCAATTTGATTGACAGTGAGGATTTTCTGTCATTAAACAAAGATGAGTGATATATTGAGCTATAGGACACTGAGCAAATCTCTTTATCCTCTTTGCTGCTGTTTCCTCATCTATGGCAAAACCACTATAGTATTGTAAAGTAAAAACAATAATAATAAGAGAAAAGAAAAGAAAAAAAAGAAAAAAAATAGAGGGAGTGGACCTGATGATCTCTTCCTTTGGGTTAATAATGTTCAAAATACTCGAGCTTTTGTGGACAAAGACAGCCTTGTGTCCAGCTGGCTTCTGAGCTAGACTGCCTGGGTTCAAGTCTTAGAACTGATCCTCAACATCCTCATGGCCTTGGCTAAGTCACATAAGCCCTATGTATCTCAGTGTCCTTGTTTGTAAAATGGGGCTAATAATTAACCTACTTCCTAGGCATGTGGTCATGATTATGTGAGTTAAATCATTTAGAACGGGGCTTAGCCTATAATAAGCACTGTTTGAGTGACAGGTATTATGCTCACAAGTAGCCTTCTTATTTTGAATGTGGAAGTTCATAAACTAATGGATTGCGAAAGTTTTACTTGATTCCTTTTCTTATGTGATTGATTTGGACTTGTGTTGGTGTTTTTCCCACTTAAACCAAGAGACCCTGTGTTGCTACACCTATTGGTTATTTCCTTCTAGAGCTGACTAAGTCACAACCAGTCCAAGATTAAGTCAGTCTGTGCTTCCAACTGAGTGGAACATTGCAAAGCCCCATATCCTGTAGTTCTGGGCTGAGAATTACAGCCCCATAGTCTATAATTCCCAGATGTACAGAGCATCTCTTTGAGTAACAACCAGAGTTCTTGATTTTATAGCAGGTGTGAAAATCTCAATCCACAAATTCAGGGTGTATTAACTATAACATTTTATTGCTGAAAGTTGATTTTATTTCTGGTTCAAAAGCTCATTCCATGAGTCTGTAGGGAAATGAAATTTAATTGTTTCAGAATGTGCTAAGGTTCTGAAACCTAACAGATTATCTACCCAGCTTTTGGTGGGAGAATTCCTCTGTTCATCAAGTGACGGGTCTACATAGACGACTGTGGGATGGTGAGCCCCTGATGAGCATGGCGGGGGCCCCAGTTCTCAACTGCGGACACACAAACGTGCGGGCTTCCGTGGCCCCTCTCACCCAGACGTGGCCCAGTGCTGCTGCCTGGCTGCTGCCTCACGGCCCTCTTTCCTCTGACCTTTCTGAGTTCAGATATGAGCCAGGAAGAATCATGAAACATCGGGGGAAAAGCAGTGCAGTTAGGAGGGAAAGAAACAGTGGGCTGTGGATACATGAACGGACAGTCAGCAAAGCCGCTGGGGTCCCTTAACCTCCTTACAGCCAGCTTCTGAGGAGCAGCAGCAGACGCTGCCTCCTTGACCTGGGTTGTTGCAGCCAGTCGCTTCCAGACAAGAGAAGGTTCCTTGACTTTTCCTCGCACCCCTACTCTGCCCTCCGTCTCTTTAGACAATGGAGTCTCAGTGCTTAGGGCCACTCTTATCTCAGTGATCCCTTTCTGCAAGTGCATTTCTTGAGAGGAACCAATCCTGGAAATAGGTTCAGTTCAGTTCAGTTGCTCAGTCATGTCTGACTTTTTGCAACCCCATGAATCGCAGCACGCCAGGAGTCCCTGTCCATCACCAACTCCTGAGTTCACTCAGACTCACGTCCATCGAGTCCGTGATCCCATCCAGCCATCTCATCCTCTGTGGTCCCCTTCTCCTCCTGTCCCGAGTCCCTCCCAGCATCAGAGTCTTTTCCAATGAGTCAACTCTTCGCATGAGGTGGCCAAAGTACTGGAGTTTCAGCTTTAGCATCAGTCNGTTTCTGTGTATAAATTTTGTATCTTTCAAATTTACCAAATTCAAAGATGAATTCCAGTAGTTTCTGGGAGTATTTTTAAGATTTTCCATGTATTTTTGTTGTTCAGCCACTCAGTCATGTCCAACACTTTGCTAACTCATGGATAACAGAACACAAGGTTTCCCTGTTCTTCACTATCTCCAGGAGTTTGTTCTAACTCATGTCCATTGAGTCAATGATGCCATCCAACCATCTCATCTTCTGTTGTCCCTTTCTCCTCCTGTCCTAAATATTTCCCTGCATCAGGGTCTTTTCCAGTGAGTCAGGTCTTCACGTCAGGTGGCCAAAATATTGGAGCTTCTGCTATAGTATCAGTCTTTCCAATGAACATTCAGGATCAATTTACTTGAGGATTGACAGCTTTGAGCTCCTTGCTGTCCAAGGGACACTCAAGAGTCTTCTTCAGTGCCACAGTTTGAACACATAAATTCTTCAGTACTCAGCCTTCTTTATGGTCCAACTCTCACATCTGTACATGAGTACTGGAAAAAAGCATAGTTTTGACTATACGGACTATGTTGGTTAATGATGTTTGCCTTTCAATATGCTATCTAGATTTGTCATAACTTTTCTTCCAAGGAGCAAGTGTCTTTAAGTTTCATGGCTGCAGTCACCATTCACAGTGATTCAGGAGCCCAAGAAAATAGTCTGTCACTGTTTCCATTTTCCCCTCGTCTGTTTGCCATGATGGGATGCCATGATCAGCTTTTTGAATGCTGAGTTTTAAGCCAGTTTCTCACGCTCCTCTTTCCCTCTTTCACCTTCATCAAGAGGCTCTTTAGTTCCTATTTGCTTTCTTCCATGAGGGCAGTGTCACCTGCATATCTGAGGTTATTGATATTTCTCCTAGGAATCTTGATTCCAGCTTCTGATCCAGCCTAGCATTTTGAATGATGTACTTTGCACATAAGTTAAATAAGCAGGGTGAAAATATACAGCCTTGATGTACTCCTTTCCCAATTTTTAGCCAGCCCGTTTTTCCACGTCTTGTTCTATCTATTGATTCTTGACCTGCATGCAGTTTTCTCAGGAGGCAGGTAATGTAGTTTGGTGTTCCCATCTCTTTAAGAATTTTCCACAGTTTGTTGTACTGTATCATACTGTCTGTAAATAATGACTGTTTACTTCTTTCCAATTTGGATTCTCTCTCTCTCTTTTAATTTTTCTTCTCTGATTGTCATGTGTAGGACTTCTATATTGAATAAAAATGGTGAGAATGAATATTTTGGTTTTGTTCCTGATCTTAGAGGAAATGCTTTCCATTTTTCACCATTGAGAATAATGTTTTTTGTGGGTTTATCATATATGGCTTTTGTAATGTTGAGGCAGATTTCCCCTTTGGCCATTTTATGGAGGTTTTTTTTGTTGTTGTTGTTGTTTATTTGTTTTCATAGGTTGTTGAAATTTGTCAAAAGACTTTTCTGTATCTGTTAAGATGGTCATTTATTTTATTTTTTTTTCTTTTTTTTATTATTATTATTTTTTTTGTATTTATTTATTTTTTTACACGAACTCCCAAACATGAACCCCCC
>SJYX01007040.1:70104-92561 GCA_006410675.1 Oreotragus oreotragus | reverse complement strand
TCTATCAGATCTAGGCCCTTAAATCTATTTCTCACTTCCACTGTATAATCATAAGGGATTTGATTTAGGTCATACCTGATTGGTCTAGCGGTTTTCCCTACTTTCTTCAATTTGAGTCTGAATTTTGCTATTTATTGACAATAAAGAAATATTTCTTTCCTACATAGTATGAACGTGGTCCATTCAGTCAACTGCTAGAGTTATCAGGCATCTATTATATGCTACTGCTGCTACTGCTAAGTCACTTCAGTTGTGTCTGACTCTGTGTGACCCCATAGACAGCAGCCCACCAGGCTCCCCCGTCCCTGGGACTCTCCAGGCAAGAACACTGGAATGGGTTGCCATTTCCTTCTCCAATGCGTGAAAGTGAAAAGTGAAAGTGAAGTCACTCAGTCGTGTCCGACTCCTAGCGACCCCATGGACTGCAGCCCACCAGGCTCCTCTGTCCATGGGATTTTCCAGGCAAGAGTACTGGAGTGGGTTGCCATTGCCTTCTCCCTATTATATGCTAGGAATAGAGATAACAAAATTTATATTGTGACCTCTGCCATGAAATAATTTATAAAGGAGAAGCTGGACAAATAAAGAAATACTTTTAAATGCAGGTGCTTTTATAGAGAATGATGTGTAGTACAGAATGGCCGCTCAAGGGCAGGAGTGAAAGATTGTCTTAGTGAAGGTTTGGTGAGAACGGAAACTATTCTTAGCATGCAAACAGGAAGAGAATTAATAGAAGGATTTAGATGCTTACAAAACATTTGGAGGTGCCGGGCAAACAAAGGTCAAAACAGGCTGTTGCTGGCTCTTGGTTTTTCAGCTTGTTTTCATGGAGTTAGGAAGTTGCAGAAATACAGGATGCCTGGTAATCCCAGTTACTTTCATCCAAATCCCATGACTTTGGATTTCTTAAAAGATAACAATAGATAATAACCCACTGAATGAACTATGACTCTATTATTCCACGTAGATATAAACAGAGAGAAGGTAAAGCTTTTACTTACAATAGAATGCAGTGAATAAACATAGGAAAATGAAAATTAAAAATTACCATTCTGCAACTTACTCAGCAAGAGACCTCAATGGATGATAAGCATAAGTAGATGGAGGTGCAATAGGTAACACTGTATTTACATAGGCTCCAGATATTTCCACAGGAAAAAAAGGGATTTTATAGTGGAGGCACCTAGCGGGTAACATTGATCTTCCTCAAGTGATCGATATTGTCATCCATAATTTGACAAATAAATATCATGTACCACGCAGCAGGGCATGATGATGAGACAGCATCGGTAATGTGGTATCCCAAAGACGTGTATCCCAAATCTTCAGCGACTCTTAGGCTGAACTTCACGGGCAGATCTCTGTGGGAACGTAAACCTCGGGCTTCCTGTCCTTAGGGTGCCAGGGGACCACACGGAAGGAGGGGCAGTGCGGGGCTGCCGACAGAAGACGTGCCCTAACAGCAGAATGGGAAGGGCTCCGAGGAACGCGAAGCGCGAAAGTTCCAGCTGTTCTGAGCAAGAGGCTAAGTGCCCTGGAGCCCCAGCGTCCTGTTCCATAAAAGAGGAGTGACTCGGTCTCACTTAGGTTTGCTATCAGAGAGGTAGCTGGATCTTAAAATGCTGGAGGTGGAAGCCAGGAATAGGCTTGAGTAAGTAAGACCTTGGGGTATCGTTCGATTGGACTTAACCCGTTAAAAAGTGACTGTGTTCCCAGACAACTTTCTCCAAGGGTTTCAGAGCTGCCTTTCTGATTCTCAGTCCTCTAGCATCCTTTCTTCATATTCTCTGCAGTCGTCCTGACAATTATGAGCCGAGTGCCCTTAAACAGGTGCAGCACGTGGAGGATGTGTTGATGAGGCTGACGGTGAACCTGGCTCTGTGCTCCCCTCCCATGCTGGGCTTCTTGTTGGCATAAAGATTAAATGGGTAAGCTTGACCTGCACATGCCAGATACTCAGCAAGTACCGAGTCCTGTCTCTTCCAGAAGATGCACAGGGCAAGGTGAGGAGGTCGTGCAGAGGGCAGGAAGGGAGAAAGGTGTGCAAATGCAGGAGGCAGCGCTTTTGCTTTGAGGGTGCTCTGGCTATCACGTTGTCGAACATTAAAGATGGAGATTAGCATAGGAAGTCTGACTCTGCTCTTCCTCTGGGTCATATTGTTTCATTGCCAGACAGGGGACAAGTGGGAAGGAAGGAAGGGGGAAAGAGAGGCCGAGAGAGAAAGAGATCAAATCCTGGCGTCTGACATCATTTCTCAAAAACAGTAGTGACCTAACGAACAGCTAGCCCTGTGCACTTGAAGATGGCGCTACTTTGGGTTGGGAAGTTGCATCCGTTGGAGGCAGAGAAGTGAACTGACGTGTTTTATAGGAACGCTTCCCATGTTTGGGGAGGCCTGTGAAGAATCAAGGGGGTTGTGTCACGTGCAGGTTCTGACCTAGCAGTTCAAGGATAGGCCCTGAGCCTATCTGGGCAGAGGGAGGGGACGTCAGGAGCATGACGACACGCACCGGGCAGCTCTCTCCTTCGTCACTTGGTTTGTTTGTTGGCTGGGCTGCACCTTCCTTGCTGCCTGGGCTTTTCCGAGTCGCGGGAAGGGGAGCCGGGGCTGCTCTCTAGCTGCGGGCTTCTCTCGTTGCAGAGCTCAGGCTCAAGGGCACCTGGGCTTCAGAAGTTGGGGCCCCGGGCTCTGGAGCCCCGGCTCTATAGCTGTGGACTCGGGCTTAGCTGCTGCATGCACGTGGGATCTTCCCAGACCAGGGATCTAACCCAGCTCTCCTGCACTGGCAGCTGGATCCTTCACCACTGAGCCGTGGGGGAGCCCCACGAGACAGTTATAAACACTCCTGCAGAGTATTTCTTCATTCACTCAACACATATTTATTAGGGCCTACTATGTGCTGAGCCCTTAGGATTCAACTGCAGAACTAGGAGCCAAGTCTCTGCTATTCTGGAACGTTCTTCCTTGTGTTTGTCTGCTGGGGCTTGGGGACCCTTGAAGGTGTCGGCAGCCACAGCTCTGCCTCACGTGATCCTTTTATGGTTGTTTTTTTAGCTCCCAGAAGAGCCTTGCTTATAAGGAGACATTGTTCAGAATATTGGTTCTAGCCACCAGTAATGGAAAACTGATTATGGACTAAGTATGTAAAATCATCACTGTATCCCAGCTGGTTAAAAGCAAAACTATTTTCTATGAAATTTTTAAACTTTTATGCACATCACAATTTCAAAATTGTTGTCGAGAAAAATATAGGAGTGAGTGTTTCATTCATTTACTCATTGAATGATTTCTTCATTCTGTAAAAGTTCAAGTCTCACTGGAAAAATTCTATGGATTGAAAAATCGGCCTCTGCAAAATAGCTCCATCCACAGCCTGTGTGGTGGCATATCCCTGGTGGTTCTGTGGTGGAGAGTCTGTGCTTCCAATGCAGGGCAGGTTCAGTCCCTGGTTGGGGAACTGAGATGCCACATGCCATGGGACATGGCCAAAAATAAATGAATTCTTAAAGAAGCATCTGTGGATTGGATAGTGTTAATAAGAACAACAGAGTAAGAGGAGGGGTAAGAAGTAATTTTCTTACTCGCCGATTCACTCTCTGCACATCTATGAAGCACTGAGTGTGTGTCTGACACCCTAGTGGACCTAGAAACACAAAAGCAAAGTTGAGAAGAAGAGGAACAGGCGACGAGGGGGATGGGCTTTGTGACTATGGCATCAACCAAGCTGATTTATCACTCTTGAAAACGCCCTTCTGTCAGCAAGTGGTAACACATCTGGATATAAGGCACTCCATTAGGCAATGAGCTCTATGCAAGCATTTTGCTGGGAAAGTGGGGAAGAGTAGTTAAGATGTTCTTTAGTTAAATCAGTAATGAACGTGCTACCTGAGGTCAAGGGAAGGAGAGGTCACTTGGAGAGGAGCAAAAAAGCTACACGATATTGAGAGAATAGAACTGAAACAAATACCACACTACCCTATGCCAAATAGATGTCTAGTGTGAGTTCAGTGCCCGAAGCACGGTGCCCAAAGCTGGTGCTCTGGGAAAACCCAGAGGGATGGGGTGGGGAGGGAGGAGGGAGGGGGTTCGGGACAGGGGCACATGTATGCCTGTGGCTGACACATGTCAATGTGTGGCAGACACCATCACAGTATTGTAAAGCAGGCATGCTCCAATTAAGTGAGTAAATTAATTTTTTATTAAAAAGCTATATGGTAAAGGTTAAGGTTGAATCTGGGATCTGAGGTCAGCTCCATATTCATCTTGTTCATTAAGGTACAGAGGCTGGACCATCTCAAAGACTCAGTACACGTCTGTTTCTAACTGAAGGATGGTTGACTCGCAGTGTTCTTTCAGTTTCCGGTGTACAACACAGTGATTCAGTTTATATATATATATTCTTTTCATAGTCTTTTCCACTCACAGGTTCCTATGCTATGCAGCAGGTCCTTGTTGGTTATATATTTTACACATGATGGTGAGTATTTGTTAATCTCCAACCCCTGATTTATCCCTCCCCCAGCCCTCTTTCCCTGGGTAGCCATAAGTTTGTGTTCTCTATCCCTCAATACACATTTCTTGAGTGAATGAGTGGAGGGTAGATGGATGCATAGAGAGGTAGGTAGGTAGGCAGACAGGCAGAAAAATGCATGACAGCAACTGATAGCGGAGACAAAGTCATCACAGTTGTGTAATAAGAAACATGAAACTTTGAAAAGTCTTAGTGCTCGCTGCTTCATACGTTAGGTCATTTCTCTATAACAGAAGTTATGAATTTAAGCAACTATTAGGAGACATAGGAAGCACAGCATCAAACCATCCCCTTAATATGCATTCACAATCTTATATTGGGTTGTGTGTCTGTTTACTCCAGTTGTAGAAAAGGACAGTGATGTAAAAAATCCGAGTGACTGCCTACAGAATATAATCTAAAATCAGTCCTTTGTATTTCAAATAGAAAATTTGAAGTTTTTTTTTTTTTAACCTTTGGGTATAAATCCTTCAGGATCTCATTTCCCCCATGTTTAAAATGGGAGGGCTGCCATATTGACTGGCACATTTTGTCTCCTTCCCTTTCAAAAATCATTCCTGAGTTGTGCTAACCCCCACGCCTGTGCAGTTTGCTTCCTGCTGCAGCTACGGAGTCGCCCCTCCGTTCTCAGCCAGTGTGGGAGTTGCAGAAACAGTCTTCATCACACCTCTGTTTGTTTGGTCCAGAGAGACATCAACTAAATTCAGTTTACACATTAGTAACTGTTCCTAAGGAGTTTCTACAACAGCTGCTCTCGGTAAATTAGGTAGGGAGCCAAGGTGAAATTATGGGTAGAAAAATAAACCTGCCTTTCTTAGTCACAACTGATAGAAGGTATGGAAATTTTGCAGATGAAAAATGCCGTAGTAAATACAGTATTGATTACCAAGTTCCTTGCCCTTTAAAGACAAATGTAGCAGATTTCTAGCCACTTCTATGCATTGTGTGCCATATTTGTACAGCAAAGGCATCTTAAAAAATGTATGGTTATTAAATCTTTCATTATATGTCTTCGTGTTGAAATAGCTATATAATATTCGCTTGAGCCATACCTCTTCCTGTGAACCAAAAATTGTGAAAGTCAAGAATGCTTATAAGGACTCTCAAACACAAAATGACTCAAACACAGAATATCCAGGCTTGAAAATAAAAGGCTAAAAACTGCTGACAGCACAGATATTTTTCCATTTTAATGCTTGTACACTCATCGACCAAGAAACCTATTTCCCTATTATTCCAAATGTGATGTGATGAGAACAAGTTTCCCTCTCTGCCCTCCCCTTGGGCCTCCATTCTCTTGTCAGGGATGGTTAGTGGCTTTTGTCTCTGTCCTTCCAGTGATATTTTGAGGTGTGAGCAGGCTTTTCTCACTAAAGATTGAGGCATGATACACATTATACCTTTGCTTTCCTTTCTCAGCCCATTGAATCATGGTGAGTTGAAGCTTTACTTTTGCAAAAGTGTATATTGGACCTGTTTGCTCAGTCTGTATTTCGTACTAACTGTGATCCTGGGTCACCACGAGGACCCAGAAAAGACACTGTCTAAGCTCCTAGTGACTGCAGCCATGAAATTAAAAGACGCTTACTCCTTGGAAGAAAAGTTATGACCAACCTAGACAGCATATTCAGAAGCAGAGACATTACTTGGCCGACTAAGGTCCATCTAGTCAAGGCTATGGTTTTTCCTGTGGTCATGTATGGATGTGAGAGTTGCACTGTGAAGAAAGCTGAGCACCAAAGAATTGATGCTTTTGAACTGTGGTGTTGGAGAAGACTCTTGAGAGTCCCTTGGACTGCAAGGAGATCCAACCAGTCCATTCTGAAGGAGATCAACCCTGGGATTTCTTTGGAAGGAATGATGCTAAAGCTGAAACTCCAGTACTTTGGCCACCTCATATGAAGAGTTGACTCATTAGAAAAGACTCTGATGCTGGGAGAGATTGGGGGCAGGAGGAGAAGGGGACGCCAGAGGATGAGATGGCTGGATGGCATCACGGACTCGATGGACGTGAGTCTGGGTGAACTCTGGGAGTTGGTGATTGACAGGGAGGCCTGGTGTGCTTGGATTCATGGGGTCGCAAAGAGTCAGACATGACTGAGCGACTGAATGAACTGAACTGAAGCTCCTAGTTTATTATAGCATCCAGAAACTCTCTGGGTGATTTCCTGTTCCACACGTATAGACACTTTAAAAAGGAAAGAAGCATTTTAGAGTTAATTTGTATCTGACAAAAATCACTTATTTTACAGAGAAGCCTAGAGTGATGGAGACATTTCCAGTTTCATGGCAAGAGTGGGAGAGCTGAGAGAAAACTGAGACCCCTGACCTCTCTCTCATGTGGATGCTTCTCATTGAATCGGATCGTTGTGGGTTGTATTGTGTACCCCCAGCATTAATAACCCTTGGTGCCTTAGAAATGCGATCGTACCTGGAAATAGGGTCGTTCAAGATATAATTTGTGAAGATGAGGTCATTAGGGTGTACCCTAATTTATGATGACTAGTATCCTTATAGAAAGAGGACATTTGGACCCAAGCCAAGCAGAGAGGGCAGATGCCATACAGACAGAAGGAGAACACTCTCTATAAGCCGAGAAGAGACCCAGAACACAGCCTGCCCTCACGGCCCTCAGATGGACCCAACCCTGCTCACACTTTGATTTTGGACTTCTCGCCTTCAGAACTGTGCGATAATACACTTCTGTTGTTGAAGAACACCCAGTTTGTGATACTCTGTTGTGGCCACCCAAGCAAGAAAGGATTCTTAGAACCCTCTGGTCTACCTACCTACACTGGCACTCCCCAGTGTTTCTGACAACTTGTAATCCAGCTTCTTACTTAACTGTCTCCCATGACAGTAAATAAAGCTACCCCTGGGAGAGNTACTCTGTTGTGGCCACCCAAGCAAGAAAGGATTCTTAGAGCCCTCTGGTCTACCTACCTACACTGGCACTCCCCAGTGTTTCTGACAACTTGTAATCCAGCTTCTTACTTAACTGTCTCCCATGACAGTAAATAAAGCTACCCCTGGGAGAGAGGGGCTCTCCACCTCTGATCACACGTGCTGTAAAGAAGTTCTCTATTTGGAGCCATTGCGGGCTCCCTATAACTGCTATAAACCGAGGAAGAAGATAAAGCACAATCTATTGCTTTTATGAAAAAAAAATTATTGATCACAAACTAAGCAATAAGGGCTACTAAGGAATG
This sequence comes from Oreotragus oreotragus, assembly GCA_006410675.1. Taxonomy (NCBI): domain Eukaryota; kingdom Metazoa; phylum Chordata; class Mammalia; order Artiodactyla; family Bovidae; genus Oreotragus; species Oreotragus oreotragus. The sequence goes on along the minus strand of SJYX01007040.1, from coordinate 84,819 downwards.
CAATTTTACAGCCACCTTAAAAAAAATCCGATTTCATANAAGTTCTCTATTTGGAGCCATTGCGGGCTCCCTATAACTGCTATAAACCGAGGAAGAAGATAAAGCACAATCTATTGCTTTTATGAAAAAAAAATTATTGATCACAAACTAAGCAATAAGGGCTACTAAGGAATGCAATTTTACAGCCACCTTAAAAAAAATCCGATTTCATAAGGGCCTAGCGTCTTAAAGGCGTTGCCTGGATGACATTGGTAAGGAAGCCCAGGGCCGTGGGGTAAAATAACTTGCCCGAGCGTGTATCTGCATATACACTTTCCTGGTAGCTCAGATGGTGAAGAATGCAGCTGCAGTGTGGGAGACCTGGGCTTGATCCCTGGGGTGGGAAGGTTCCCTGGAGGAGGGCATGCCAACCCACTCCAGTCTTCCTGCCTGGACAGGAGCCTGCTGGGCTGCAGTCCGTGGCGTCGCAGAGAGTCGGACAGGAACGAGCGACTAAGCACAGCACGTCGTGTGTGTGTGTGTGTGTGTGTGTGTGTGTGTGTATCTGTTCTTTTGCAGATACTTTTCCTATGTTGGTGCTTACAGGATTTTGAGGAGAGTTCCCTTTGCTCACAGTGGCGCCTTGTTGATTGCCTGTTATATGTAATAGTGTGTGCGTGTTCATGCCAACCTCCTCATTTATCCCCCATTTCCCCCTTCGGTGACCACAGCTTGTCTTCCAAATCTGTGTCTGTTTCCGTTTTGTGAATAACTTCATTTGTATCCTTTCTTAGTTGTACCATCTTTAATCTATTGTTAGAGCCTTGGTATACATTACAAGCTAATTAACTAAATAATTTTTAATTCCTTAGAAGGCTTAGCTCTAAGATAATAAACTATTTCCTAATTAACATCCTGGCTGTGAATGGACAGTTATGAAAAAGAATATCTAGAGCTTCAGTCACCCTCACAAACATTCATGTTGAACATGGCCAATCATTGTTAGGGGAATAAATTACTTACAGTGATAATAAATTTAAAACATCTTCCCATCCTAGTAACAATTTTAAGGCTCAATACCCATCTTCACACATAAGAAAAAATTACTAAATTTAGGCTTTAAAAGATCTGAGCTCTAGGTCTAATATTTTATCTTTGGCAGAACCTTCGGTCCTCATTCTCTCATCTGTGAAGTGAGCGCAATCATATTGATCACATAAGAGCATCGAAAGATGTTAAAGATGAATATTAGGCATTTATGTATAATAAGGATGTCTGCTGAATTCTGAATTCTGGGCTCTGGTGTGGGGACCCTAATGAACATCTTTTACAACCTCCTGCATGTGATTCCTTTGCCCCTTAAAGGTTGAGAATCACTGAATTCCACTCTGTGGCCAAAATTGGTGGGAAAATCCATTTTCACAGCAGAGCGCAGATGAACCAGCAGCCTTCTCAGAGTGTCTTTCGAGGGACGCTCCACACCCTCCCAACGCGAATGCAAAGAGCAATGTTAACGCTGTTTCTCATGACTCTTTGTCAAAGGAATGAGAACCTTTTGCCAGCAGACTACTTGGTTTTATGACTCAGTGCTTCTCAAAGTGTGGTTCTCAGACCTGTATGTGCTGGTCCAAGAACTGATTCCAGGTCTGCAGTGAGATAAGTGCTGAGATGGGGGCAGGGGGGCTGCTAGCAGCCTTTAGAGGATGATAGCAACTTAGGAAAGCAGACTGGCATCTGTTGACGCTGATACAGAGTTATGACTTGCGTTTTGCGTATTTTTGCCATTTTGTTTTTTTCTGGTCATTCACTTCTGTTACATTTCCTGAGGCTGGGGCTGTGACTGATGGGAATGCTGGCCCATCCTCAGAGGGAGTTGGGGAGCAATGCTCTGTTACTGTTACGGCTTCAGAGCTCCATCTACATGTTGGAAGTGAAGGGATTCTGAAGCAGTCATTAAATTTAGGTAAGTTGCACGGTGTACGGTTGAAGAAGCTGAAAGTGCACTTTGACTGAAATTCTTTTACCCAATTTCCCTGATCCTGGTGAGGTGTGGCAATGGCAAGTGGCTCTCTCTGAGGCTCATAAATCAAGACAGGAGCAGAAACAAAAGTGGGATAATTTGCATTGTGCCCTTTATGCCACATTTTATCGTGAGTTTGGGGGAATCATAAAGCAGTAAAATTAACAGTTAATTCCTGCACTGTCTTTTGAACACTCTGAAATGGAATTTACTTCAAGGACCTCACTGAGGGATTTTAGAGAACTAAAGAAAAAAGAAAAATTTCAGTGACTGTACATGAGGATATTTCACTATTTTGATTTCTAAATCCGAATCATTTTTTAAATAGAAAGTAGAATAAATAGTCCAGAAGGAAATGGCAACCCACTCCAGTGTTCTTGCCTGGAGAATCCCAGGGATGGGGAGGCCTGGTGGGCTGCCGTCTATGGGGTCACACAGAGTCGGACACGACTGAAGCGACTTAGCAGCAGCAACAGCAGGACTTTCCTGGGGACTCAGCTGGCAAAGAGCCTGCCTGCAATGCAGGAGACCTGGGTTCGATCCCTGAGTTGGGAAGATTCCCCTGGAGAAGGGAAAGGCTACCCACTCCAGGATTCTGGCCTGGAGAATTCCATGGACTCTATAGTTCATGGGGTCGCAAAGAGTCGGACACGACTGACTTCACTTTCACAGTAAGTTGGGAACATTTTAAAACCAGTTTTTCAAAAGAAATCCCACAGAAAAACAATTAGTTTGAAGCAAACATCCTTGTGTTCTTCAGACCACCTCTGTACATCTACCACTTTAGTGCTTCCGAGACTTTTGTCACCGGCTTCACTGAAAAACAAGTCTCTGCTCTTGCAGGAATTTAGACTAGGACGGACAGAAGAGCCAATCAGCCCTCTCTGGCGCTTTGTACATTTACAGATGAATCTACTCATGGAGATGCTGCTTGTGTGTGATGAGCCGCAAGGGGAGATGGCCTTGTTTTTCCAGATAATTCTGGGTTTTTTTAAACAACAAAAAAATTGGAAAATACGAATTTGATTTTCAGAATCAACTCAATTAATTCTAACTGAATTCACTCGTACACTACCTCTCAGATCCACTGACATGTCCTAGGTCTGAGATCCTGCTTTGGAAAGAGGGAGTGAAATGAAGGAGAATAATTTTAAGCTCTGGGTTTGTATTTTGCTTATCTAAAACCATAGTAAAAATTCAGAATTTGGAAAAAAAAATACGTGCACACGTATGTGGATGTACCTGTTTATGCATGAACACGTGTTTTTCACTGGAAGTCATGATGTGTTCACCAAGCTTAACTCGAAAATATTCACTGCAGCATTTTTTATATTTATTTTATTGAAGTATATAGTTGATTGATTGATGTCATGCTAATTTCTGTTATACACCAAAGTGATTCAGTTATACACACAGACACACACATACACAAACACACACACACATATGTATGTATACATTCTTGTTCATATTCTTTCTCTTTATGGCTTATCCAGCAACAGTTTATTGGCAAAAAAAAAAAAACACAACAAAAAAACAAAAACCCAAATACATAAAAGCTAATGCATTATCAAAGGCAAACTAGATATATAGATATTGAGATCTTTTTTGAAAGGTGCCTTTAGAAACACTTGAAATGAAAGAACTGTTTTTATGTGGGAACACCGTAAAGCATAGTGTTGCGTGAGAAAGGACACAAATTGCAAGTTGTATACAGAATTCTAGAAAACTTATGTGAGTGTTTTAAAATCATGTGGCAATGAGAGAGAGAGAGAGACGGAGTGTTTGTCAGTGCATGACAACACGGGCTGGAAGGTCGCACGTCAGATCTTAGTCTGCAGGTGGCTCTGAGGAGAGCCAGACACACGCGTCCCGGTCAGGGAGCAGGGACATGTCTGTGGTGCTGCAGTGTCCGAGTCCTCTCTTTTTAAAAAAGATGTATCTGGAAAAATTGTTAGTGACGTAGCGTTTCATTCTAAGTAAGCAGTACATAATTATTATAGTATTCTGTGTCTTTTATGTGTTAGAAAAATGTTAAATTGTGTAAGTTGCGTATATCTTCGGCAAAATACTTCATTGCAACATGTGCTACCTACGGTACATGATCAGCTAAGGGCTCAGCTGATAGTAATACTCACATGTGCCTCCGATCAGTGTGGCCCCGGCTCTGAGGTTTCTGCGTCACCCTTAGGACCTCACTCGTTGAAAGGCCAAAATTAATATCTAGATTAGTATCTAGGTAGAAAGGCTACTGCGCTAACTTGTTCCCTTCTGCGATTAGGGGAGATTACAATGTCAGTCAGAAAACGTGCTGGCCAAGCTTGGCAACTTATTTCTAAAATCGAATTTCAAATTTAATCCGTGTAGACATTATCCTTTAAACACCTGCACATTTGGTAAAGGTCAATGAGGTTAGTACATTTTTTGGATTTTATTATTAATACCGATTGTAATGAAATTCGAATGAGGTAGTCCTAGGCTCTGTCAAGTTTCGAGCATAGCAGGGATGATATTTCAGAGTCGTGGGCAAATTAATATCCCCATTTAAACACTGCCCTTTGAGTATTTCTCAGAAGTGGTCAACTTTATTTACACATCCTTTAGAGCAAGTTGCTCCAGACAGCAAATGTAAAATGTCAACACTTAATTTTCTGCTGAAAAGTCTTTGTTTTTCAAAGGAATTTTGGTTTTCAAGGAATTGCCATACATTTTGGAGAAGACAATGACACCCCACTCCAGTACTCTTGCCTGGAAAATCCCATGGATGGAGGAGCCTGGTGGGCTGCAGTCCATGGGGTCGCTGAGGGTCGGACACGACTGAGTGACTTCACTTTCACTTTTCACTTTCATGCATTGGAGAAGGAAATGGCAACCCACTCCAGTATTCTTGGCTGGAGAATCCCAGGGACGGGGAGCCTGGTGGGCTGCCATCTATGGGGTCGCACAGAGTCCAACACGACTGAAGCGACTCAGCAGCAGCAGCAGCAGAGCAACTGTACTTCATTAAGTATGTCAGATAATTGTATGAGGCTGAAAACTATATTGCTGCAAAACTAAAAATATAAAAGCTAGCACACACCTTAAAAAGGAAAACAATGCTCAACGTCAAGAATAGCATTGAAATATGTATACTATCATGTAAGAAACGAATTGCCAGTCTATGTTCAATGCAGGATGCAGGATGCTTGGGGCTGATGCATGGGGATGATCTGGAGGGATGATGTGGGGTGGGAGGTGGGAGGGGGGTTCATGTTTGGGAGCTCATGTACACCCGTGGTGGATTCATGTCAGTGTATGCCAAAACCAATACAGTACTGTAAAGTAAAATAAAATAAAAATTAAAATAAAAAAAAAAAAGGAAAACAGCCCACATCAACTTCAGCAAACTTCGAATCTGCTCATGACTTCATCTGACATCTCACGATGACTTTCCCTCTTTTCAAAGTCGCATGCACTATTCTCAGAAGCCGTGGGTTTGTGCCATGAGGAGGAAGCCCTCCGTGCCTTGTGTGGCATTCCTTGGTGTCTAACTGCCCTGAAGAGTGTCAGGGATCTGACAGGAGAATGTGCAGAATGGGAAGCCTGAATGGCTCTCAGAATTCTTTTGAAAGCACGATCCACTGTGCTCTTTATCCTAAATAGCTTGTCACTTGCAGATGCTGATGAGCTAGTGGAAAGAATTTTGAAAAATGTATCCCTTAAAGACGTTCACGCCGAATAAAGACAAATGCATGAACGTAAGCCCTTCTTTCTCCCCTGCGTACCTGCTGCCCACTTGGCCTGGTTAGATTAAGAATGCCCCAGAGGTAGCTGGCAGCGAGAAGGGCATTAGCTTGACTCGTGATAGAGCCAAGTAAGCTTAAAAGAACACTCTGAAAAAACACTCACTGCAAGAGCAAAAAGGAACATGTTCCAAGCTGAGTTTTGGCTCTTGAAACCATTTCTGGGATTTACAGTTGACGACACGTGGGATTGGTTTACATTTAATACACAATGCTATAGGTGTTTGGAAGCATTGATTCCATATGCCATGCCTCATTTCTGCTTTTATTTTGGCCACCCTTCCCACACGTTCAGTCTTTGAAATGCCAGGACTCTGAATGCATCCCTGCCTGTTGCATCTATGAATCTTCTTGCCAACTTCAGTGTTTGACTGTAAATATCGTAATTAGTTCTGTAATCACTGTCTGATTTCATGTTTAGCACACTGGCTTGCTCAGTGGAGGTTTCCTCTCTTTCTATGGGTGTATCGGCTGGCTGGTTGCCATTATTTTTAACTGATGTTGACAACTTGTGTTTTTCAGTAGAGGATGTGGAAAAATAAATCGCTCTAGTTTTCTCTCCTATTCTGGGCATATCTGCTCCAGTGTCTTCTTTTTCTTACTTTTTAAGAAAAACAAAAGTGTTATAGATATGGTGTGGTCTACAAAGCACCATTATAATAAAACCCTGTATTTTATTTATACTGTTTAAGACAAATAAGTCTTTAATGTGGAACACTGATGTGCAAGGACTTGACCTAAGGAATTCTGCCTCAAAATAATTAGTTTATGTTTCCTAATTGTGAGCTTTGCTCTCATAAATATTGGCTCTTGATAATGTGAGTATCAACATGTGAGGATCAATAAAAGAAGCATATATATGAAATGTGAAAATGTGTTTACGAGCTTGATTGCCAGCAGATAATATAGAACCATAAATCATATGAACTAGTAGGGGATAACTATAAACTGAAAACTTCAATAATAGTCTCATGGGGTTTTCAGGACGTAAAGATTCCATTGTTTACTTACATTTTAAAGTATAAGATATTCGTGCTATTGCCGTTAGAGTAGGTATTAATGCTTGTTGGCATTAACAGTCTGCATGGTCACTCCAAAAACAGGGCAACTTCCTACTTCTTTGCAAGGTTTGACTCATTTGTTAAGTCAGTAAATATTGTTACCATTAACGTCATAGTCATGGGGCATAGACAGTGACCAAGAGCCCGTCTTTCTCTTTAAGATCTCAGACTCTTGGTCTAGGGAAACTGGAAGAAATTATTTTGAATTATGAACGATAGGCATTTACTTATCATGTGACTAACATAACTCTCAGAGATGAAAATAGCAGAATTTATAAATGCTTGTGGAATGTTTAGAATAAATGAAGAATAAAGCTCATAATTTAGATGAGGAGGCAGGCAGAAGAAACCAACACACTTCATGTAATTTTAGTAGTAAATCCGATGCTATTAATTTGACAGATTGATTGCTTTTAATGGATCAGTTGGCTTTTATTTGGACAATGTCAAAGAAATGAACAAAATATTCCGTCCTATCTCATTGTCTTTTAGCTAGCTTGCCTTTATGATAAAAGAGCTATATCCAATTTTACATTCAATATAAATTAATTAAACATGGTTTTTGAACTATATAAAACATACAGTAACAAGACTGAAGCTCTAAATATTTTCTAGTTCTGAAGAGCTGTTTTGCCAGGATTCCTCCTTGTATACATGGAAAGTCTTAGGGAATGGGTTTCTTTCATTATATCCTCAGAAAGGACATTAAGTGTTACTTTCGGTAAGAAAGCTTTTAATGTGGCTGGACAACCCTTCTGAGGCAAGTTCAGCAAAATTCCATGATGTCAGCCCGCTAAGTAGTTTTTGTGGACACGAATTCATGACCACTCCCTTCGCCATTCTCCAAGAGTACAGAGTGTTTATAAACTACAGTACTAAACACTCGCTGGTCCTATCCAAATAGACTTCTTTTCTTTCAGAACATTCTTCTTGTTTGCCTTCTAACTTTGTTTTGCCCACAGTTGAGCAGTATATGTGCATGCAGTTCTAAGCAATAAGGAAGCATATAATGTAACACACTTTTATTAGCCACATCATTGTTATGTGGGGTGGGGCCAGTGCCCTCCAGCACCAGTGCACAGTTAAAGCAGAGCACCTACTTCTAACGGAGCCAGAGGCCAGGCTGGTGCCGCCTGGCTGTGAACCACGCGTCAAGGAGCACGGCTTACAGCCGCAGGTTACTGTGTGGGGTCAGAGTCTGAGGCTTGTGTTCTAGGTACACTACAACCATATATGTAGTGATGGGGAAGTTACTTGGTCTACTTAGGCCTCAGTTTCCTCATCTGTAAAATGGAACGGATGCTACTAATCGCCTTGTGGGTCATTTGTGAGTTAAATGAGATACCACGTGGTTAAGTGAGATGACACTGTGCTGGTCTGGAGCAGTTCTGAGAACAGCAATGGCAGTCTCTGCTTTGTTATTTCTCAATGGATGTTTTCCAGTTCTTTCGTCACATCCTTAAACCTGTTGTATTCCTGTTTGGGGACATTTTGATTAAGTAATCCTAAAACATGGTAAGACTCTCACGGAGTATAATTGGCAATCTTTGTTTGTATCGATGTTTATAGCAAATGAAAACTGTAAGCAAGATCGTTATTCCTTGCCTTCTCTCCCCACCTTGATTTGTGTGAGAAGCAATTTGCACAGCAGATCTGTAAGAAGTAACTCCAGACCACCCAAGTCTCTCTGGAGTCTCATAACCCTTCGGGTCCTTTGCATGCAGAACATTCTCATAAAGGAGATTAAATGAAGTCAAGTCTTAATGAGAAAAATCACTTCAACATAAATTTTAATAAAGCATCTTAAGTAACAACTTAATCAGTTGAAGTTTACACCATTTTTCTTAATAGCATTCAGATGAGAAAGATCAATGATTATTTTATTCTGCTCAGCCTATAAAACTGATAATGGATGACATATAATATTATAGCACATAAAATCTACAGTTAACTGTAGGCAGTTGTTAACCTGTTTTTTTTAAACTACATTTAAAATGAAAAGTGATGTACTTTAAGAAAGTATTTTGTCTAACCAGTCAGGGATAAAAAAGAAACACTTTTTACTACCACAATTAATTCTGTGGGTAAAAGAAACGGACTTATAGATAATGAAAATGCAACAAAATCATTGGTTTAGGAATTCAGCTGGGTTAATGGGTATTCTATAATTGGCTGTATTACCTGATAGTCTTCAGAGCTTAAAATACTCTTGAGAAGCAAGCATTTGTTGCATCCATCTTGTTAGCTGCTCAGTCGTGGGCCATTCTTTGGGACTGCATGGACCTTAACAGCCTGCCGGGCTCCTCTGTCCGTGAGATTCTCCAGGCAAGAACACTCGAGTGGGTTGTGATGCCCTCCTCCAGGGGATCTTCCTGACCCAGGGATCGAGCCCGGGTCTCCTGCTTTATAGGTAGCTGAGCCACCAGGGAAGCCCCCCAGAATGCTCTTGAAAAGTAAGCATTCATTGCATCTGTGGTGGTAAGGAAATTGAAAGGAGGAGGGAAATATGTAAGAAAGGAAGCAAGAAAGAAAGAGAAAAAAGGGAGGGAAGGGAGGAAAACAGGAGTGATTCATCACTACCACTTAGCGTCTTCTGCCAAAGATGTGGATGCCTTGAAATGATTTCCAGGAGGATCATAAGAAGACTTTCATGTTGAAGATTTGTGTAGTTTTTATTACATGCTATTTAGGCAATCTGTTTAAAAGATTAGTACTTAGAAAATGACTGTAATTTGCTTAAGAGCCATATCAGGATTTTTATAATGAGAATTATTTCTGGACATTTGGATTGTCTGTATAATATTGAGATATTTAGATCTGACTATTCTGTTTTGCTTAAAAATGAGAAACTACATATGTCATTGAGACATTGATTACCAACTGAAAAGATCTCAGTAACCCAGGATGAATGACAGATCACAGAAGCTGTCACTCTGCCCAGCGCTGACTTCAGCAGGCCGAGGAGTCAGGCAGAGTGGGCCTGGGCAGTGCCGTCCTTATACACAGAAACCCAGAACTTTCCCTTGCTTCTATGTGTGATCCCTGAGCTGAGGCTGTTGGCTCCAAATGCCGGCTGAAGACATTCCCTGATGAAATAGGGAAATAGAGAAAAATCACTGCAGATGGTGACCGCAGCCATGACATTAAAAGACGCTTACTCCTTGGAAGGAAAGTTATGACCAACCTAGATAGCATATTCAAAAGCAGAGACATTCAATATAAATTAATTAAACATGGTTTTTGAACTATATAAAATGTACAGTAACAGGACTGAAGCTCTAAATGTTTTCTAGTTCTGAAGAGTTGTTTTGCCAGGATTCCTCCTTGTATACATGGGACGTCTTGGGGAATGGGTTTCTTTCATTATATCCTCAGAAAGGACATTAAGTGTTACTTTTGGTAAGAAAGCTTTTAATGTGGCTGGACAACCCTTCTGAGGCAAGTTCAGCAAAATTCCTTTGCCAACAAAGGTCCGCCTAGTCAAGGCTATGGTTTTTCCAGTGATCACGTATGGGTGTGAGAGTTGGACTGTGAAGAAGGCTGAGTGCTGAAGAATTGATGCTTTTGAACTGTGGTGTTGGAGAAGACTCTTGAGAGTCCCTTGGACTGCAAGGAGATCCAACCAGTCCATTCTGAAGGAGATCAGCCCTGGGTGTTCCTTGGAAGGAATGATGCTTAAACTGAAACTCCAGTACTTTGGCCACCTGATGTGAAGAGTTGACTCATTGGAGAAGACTCTGATGCTGGGAGGGATTGGGGGCAGGAGGAGAAGGGGATGACAGGGGACGAGATGGCTGGATGGCATCACCGACTCGATGGACGTGAGTCTGAGTGAACTCCACGAGATGGTGATGGATAGGGAGGCCTGGCGTGCTGCGATTCATGGGGTCGCAAAGAGTCAGACACGACTGAGTGACTGAACTGAACTGATTGAAGTAGGCCTCTGATGGTTGAAAAGTGAAGAAGTTAATTTCATCTTTTTATCAGTGCCTCTGAAGTGGGTGGAGGTTATAGACTTGTCAGAGAGATCGGATTTTGTCTAGATTTGACATGTTACCCGCATCCGCTGTTTGACAAGTTCCCCACAGTCTTGGTGCACACACAGTCGACACCCACTTCATATGGGCTGAACGGATCAGTCTTGGCACTTCTGGCTGTTAGGTCCTTTTGAAAATTTGCAGCTTGCCTCTGAAAATGAAGATCTGGCTCAAACTGAAGCATTGCCGTTTAGCAGGTGTAGCTTTCAGTGCATTTATTTCAGCTCCCTTAGCAGCTGATTCTTTATGTATAAAATAAGGATAAAAGTGCCTAAAATAGTAATAAGCAAAATTCCCTCTAAAATGGTTTATACTGTGGTGCTGAGCACAGTCCCAGGTAAGTAGGTGCTCAGTGGATGGCACTTTCCTTCCTTTTCTTCCTCAAAACCAAACCCACGGTTGCCTTTAATTCTGTGGTTTGTTTTCATGTCCCACAAGCATATCGCCTTCTTCCTCAGTTTTTGAAAGGAAAAGCCATTTAAAAATCTTCCCTGAACTTTTCCTTCTTAAAAAATGTAGTTTGGCCCTGTGGCCACGGGCAGCTGCTCCCCTTTCAGGCCTTTTCCCAGCCCCTGTGCACTAGGGCCCTCTGAGTTTACGGAGAGGGTCATCTCAACCCAATTCTTGCCATCAGCTTCCCTTTGAGATAGAAGCCAAAATTGTGATTCAAATGTATTGAACTATAAACTAATAAAGTGCGAAAACTAAAAAACCTTGCTGGTGAAAGAGATCTTCTCTACATTTTTTATTTTATTTTATGAAAGTGTAGTTGACATAATGCTGCCTGAGTTTCAGGTGTACAGCAAAACGATGCAGTTTTATGTATATCATCTTTTAGATACTTTTCCATTACAAGTTATTATAAGACATTGAGTTCCGTTCCCTGTGCTGTTACAGAGCAGGTCTTTGCTGATTACCTCTTTCACGTACAGTAGCCTGTCTATGTTAATTCCAAATTTCTAATTCATCCCTCAGCCTCTCTTCCCCTTTGGTAATAACCATAAATTTGTTTTCTATGTCTGAGGGTCTATTTCAGATAAATCCATTTGTATCTTTTTTAAGTTTCGTTAATGTACGGTTTCTGTCTGTACCTCATAATGAGCGTGGACCTGAAAAAGCTAACCGTGCCTTGGGGCCCAGCTGCCGTGACTTCAAGTCGAGCAGGGAAGCCCAGGCCATGGAAATGAAGTCACTTTAGCTTTGTCGAGTCCCCTTCCTTCTGCCTTTTCTTCCCCTGCACAGAGACTGCTGGTGCTGGGGAGGGTGGCTCCCTGCCTCGGAAGTGGATGGGGACTGCAGGCAGCTTCAGCTTTTCCAGGAACTCGAGAGTAGCGCCCCCTTCTATAACTGACTAGCTGACTGGCTGATTAACCAGAGCTGTATCTCTCAGATTCCCAGTCCAGCTCGAAATCCCTCAGCGCAGCCTGCCAGTGGATTTGGAGGTTTATCATTCATTTCTGAGTTCTGCTGTCTTCCTCAAAACAGAGACTGTACAGCAGGAACAAGCCCCTGAGACTGACCTTTTATCTTCTCTCCTTTTTGTCAGGTCCAAGTGCCGCTGAGATCCTGCCTGAGTGGGAGGTCAGAGATGGAGGGTGGGAAGGTTGCTTATTCTGGAGTCCACCGCCCCTGCCTTCCTGCGTCTCTTCACTCACGCCCAGGCCCCAGCTGCTGGTGTGACCTCACCAGCCTGCACCGTCTCCCTCCCAACTGCTTATTTTATCAGTGACAGCCTTGGCTGCAATTAGATTTGGACAGCTGTTAACTGATGAGTGTGGCGTTGACGGCACAGCTGTTGCCAACTCTGTTGCTGCCCCGTGGAGGCAAGAACCTGGGAACTCGGTCTGGAATGCTCAGAACGTTCTCAGGCAGCGCTGCCCGAGGGCCACGGAGCTTCCTGACTTAAGGAAGCCCGGGCTCCACTGCGGTCCCGTCTCAGAGGTCATTGTGTCCTTTTTATATCCCGAGGCTTTGGTTATGCTCAGATAGGTACGCACTTTTGTTTTGTGTTATTTTGCGTGTTTATGAGAAAATGTGTGCCAGAAGTAGTCATCAGAGAAACTATTTTCGAGTGTCGTCCATGAACTAGACCCCAGCTGGGCATTTCATTTAGGGGAGGATCAAGACAGGATTTTATCTTAAAACTGAGCTGCTGTGCTCACTTTCACACAACAGGGAATTCTGTTCCGTCTCAGGGAAGTGTCGTTCATCCTTTGTGTTGCATAAGGCTATGTGTGCAGTAAACGTTAAAAAACAAAAGCCTGAACTCCGTGTCTGCAGGCGTCCTGCACCCCTCACTGCTGTGTCACCACACTTCCCAGACAGTGGGGGGCTTGCGCTTGTCCTTTTACGAACCGGAGGTCTGTGGCAGCCCCACGCTGAGCGGGCCTCGGGACCGTCTTTCCAAAAAGATTGCTCACTTGGTGTGTCTGTGTCAGACTTAGTCATTCTCACAGGTTTTCAAATCATCCACCGGTAAAAAGATTATGACTTCACTGAAGCCTCGGATGATGGCTAGCATTTATGTTTTGCAATAATGTATTTTTGATTTAAGGTATGTACTTTATTCTTCTAGGTAAAAGACTACTGCACATTTCACGGGCTGCAGTATAAACATGTCCAGTTGAACTTTGTGTCCGTATTGGCTCCAAGTGGGCAGCCAGGATCCATTTGTGACTTTGATCCATTGAGAGTTTGAAATGTGGTTGTCTGCAACTGAGGGCCTGAACATTTAGCTGTATTTAATTTTAATTTATTTATACTTCAAGAGCCCCACATGGCTAATGGCTACCGCATTGGACAGCACAGTTCTGAAACATGGGGTCTCTGCAGATTGCTTGGATTCCAGCCATTTCTACACACTGTGAAGGATCTTAAACTCAGTCCTTTTCCCATGATGCGCTAGATCCTTGGGAGATCTGGCCTTCAGGAAGAGTGCTGAGGGGCCCGGTGTGCGAGGAGCCGTGCATGCACAGAGCCCCCGGCGCGCGAGGAGCCGTGCGTGCGCGGCGCCCATTGAGCACTCTGGTGAGGCTGCCTCCCTCGCATGTCCGCCCTCACCCCGTGTAGATGCGGGGTCTGCTCCTGCCCCTCAGCGAGCTCTGGGCACAAGGCTCTGGGCTCCCGCTGTTACTGGATTTTCCTGGTGTTGGGGTGAGGGGTGAAGCTCCTCTCCTGTCCTCTCCTTTACCCAAAAAGCCCGTGGTTGTCCGGTCACCTTGCCACTCAGCCTATTTTATTATTTACAGACCAACTCTAAGTTTTTGTTTTCTCTTCCTCTCTGCCGCCTGCCTCAGCCCGGAGAAGAGTCTTATTTTCTGAAGTGAGAGAAAAGGCTGCTAGCTTGAGTGCGTCTCCATCTGTCTTTGGATGGCGGCTCCTCTGTACACTGTGGCCTTTAGAGTGTGTGCTTTTAAACTCAATGGCACAGCTCTTAGAATTCAAAAACATTCACTTTTAAAAAATCAATTGCCTTTTCTTGGCTTAATCTTTTTTTTTTTTTTTTACCATGTTAAAATATATATAATATAAAACGTCCCATGTTAACTGTTCTAAGTGTATTAAGGGCATTAAGTATATTCAGACTGTACAATCCTACCACCAAACACCCCCCAAAATGTTTTATCATCCAACTCTGAAACTCTGCAAGCCATTCAATAGCAACTCCTCCCTCTCTCTCTCCCTTTCTCCCTCTCTCTCTCTCCTTCTCTCTTTGTCTCTCTCTCCTGTCTCTCTCTCTCCTGTCTCTCTCTCTCCCTCTCTCTCTCTCCCTCTCCCCCCCTTCTCCCTCTCTCTCTCTCCCTCCCCCCCCTTCTCTCTCTCTCTCTCCTTCTGTC
>SJYX01007040.1:43174-69940 GCA_006410675.1 Oreotragus oreotragus | reverse complement strand
CCCCCCCCCCCCTCCCCCTCTCCCCCCCCCCCCCCCCCCCCCCCCCTTCTCTCTCTCTCTCTCTCCCTCTCTCTCTCTCGCTCGCTCTCTCTCTCGGCGCACGTGCGCGCAGTCCACAGTGACCTGTCTCTGACTTGGTACGTCTTGTAAAAGGAATCACACAGTGTTTGCCTGTTGTTTCGCTCCACTTCGGATGTCTTCAGGGCTCATCTGTGTTGTAAGCATGTGTCAGATTTCCTTCTTTTTAAAGGTGGAATGAAGTCCCTTTGTAGGTAGATACCACCTTCTGTTCATCCATTCACGAGACTGATGGATGTGTGTCTTATTTCTGCCTTTGGCTCTTCCAGTGGCAGAAAGTGAAGAGGAACTAAAGAGCCTCTTGGTGAGCATGAAAGAGGAGAGTGAAAAAGCTGGCTTGAGACTCAACATTAAAAAATACTAAGATCATGGAATCCAGTATTGTCACTTCATGGCAAATGGATAAGGAGAAGGTGGACGCAGTGAGGGACTTTACTTTCTTGGGCTCCAAAATCACCATAGATGGTGTCTGCAAGCCATGAAATTACAAGATGCTTGCTCCTTGGAAGGAAAGCTATTACCGACCCAGACAGTGTATTAAAATGTAGAGACATCACTCTGTGGACAAAGGTCCATCTAGTCAAGGCTATGATCCTTCTGGTGGTCATGTATGGATGTGAGAGTTGGACTATGAAGAAAGCTGAGCACCAAAGATTTGATGCTTTCAAACTGTGGTGTTGGAGAAGACTCTTGAGAATCCCTTGGCCTGCAGGGAGATCCAACCAGTCCATTCTAAAGGAAATCAGTTCTGAATGTTCATTGGAAGGACTGATGATGAACTGCCANGACTATGAAGAAAGCTGAGCACCAAAGATTTGATGCTTTCAAACTGTGGTGTTGGAGAAGACTCTTGAGAATCCCTTGGCCTGCAGGGAGATCCAACCAGTCCATTCTAAAGGAAATCAGTTCTGAATGTTCATTGGAAGGACTGATGATGAACTGCCAATACTTTGGCCACCTGATGTGAAGAGCTAACACATTGGAAAAGACCCTGATGCTGGGAACGACAGAAGGCACAAAGAGAAGGGGCCGACAGAGGGTGAGATGGTTAGACAGCATCGCCGACTCAGCAGACCTGAATTCCAGCAAACTCCAGGAGACAGTGGAAGAGAGGACCTGGCATGCTGCAGTCCGTGGCGTCACAGAGGCAGACGTGGCACTGCAGCTGAGCAGCAACAGTGCCACTAACGCTGCTGTGGCCACAGGTGCGCAAACATCTGTTCAAGCCCCTGCTCTCAGACCTTTTGCGTATATACCCAGAAGTTCCTGCTTTCTCTTAGCTGATGAATGCTGCTGATTAAGTTGAGGTTAGAGTGAAAATATCTCAAAGTTCATCTTGACTTATAAGGAGACTTTAAGGAGATCCTATAAGGAGGATGATTGGTTCTGCCTAGTAAAGTGAAGAAAAGTTTATGTTGCCTGACTGTAGAGGGTGGGAGATACGTGGGGAGAGAGAGAAGTGAGAGATGTGAGGATGGGTCGGAAAGCAAGAGGAGACCGAGTGCTTGGCAGGAGGCCTAGCAGCAGAGGGACAGGATCCGTGCATTTCCTAGTGACAGGGGCTCGTAAACAGTAGCAATAATAGCATAGAATTATACACGAAATTACACAGGTTATAAGTAAATATTAAAAGAAAGTAATTATGACTAGTAATAATTATAGTAATTGATATTAACATTATAAGTATAATAATGATTATGATTCTTTTTTCTCTTCCTCCTTCCCTTTCTCCCTCTCCTGACTGCCTTATGCTCCAGCTTGACTGGTCTTATGCGCCCTTTCTCATGCTGACCTTTAGGTCTCTCTTAATGGTTCATAACACTCTCATAAACACAAGAGCTCTAGGAAAATTGAAGATAAGGGGTCAGCTCCAAAACATACCAAAGCAGACGAGTGAGAAAGAATGCTAACTATAGGAAATAGGGGGGAAATCCTTACAGCAAAGACAAATACTTCATTGGAAAACTGCAACTTTTTTTCCAGCTGTTAGAGATATTGATGAGATGTTGGGGGCATCGAACTGTCAAAAGTTTGTAAATAACAGAAGCAAAACCAATGAACCACTGAAATAGTCATTAGTAACGTTTTATGGTATACATTGAAAAGACAGTTTGCAAACCAGGAGCTCTCAGACCAAAACTGAAATGAGGCTCAAGGTTCTATTATCATAAAGCAGCTTATATAGTGAGAAAGCAGTGATTATTTAGTCTTTACAGTGATTGGTTGTAGTGTTTAAATGTTCTTAAATGATAGGGAATTGGTTAGTAGTTACCTGGTGTCAGTTTTGGGACAGGGTTAAGTTTTGCTTGTGATTTCCAGGGGCATGAGCAAGAAATGAGCCAGGCCAGGTTACCCTGTCAAATAAACCAAATGAAGCTTCCTTTGCATGGCTGAACTGGCTTGTCTGCTGCTCGGGGCATTTTCATGGTTGGTCTTTGTTTCTATTTTAAGTCACCACATGTAGATGGGCACCAAGACACTCTTGCTTCTGAGAGAGTGGACTGAAAGCCTGAATGACTTGATGCCATGTAGATCTGAATATCTCTGTGACATATGTAGTTCGAATAATTTTGTGGAGTTAAATTATCTCCATTTTTAAAAAGAACACGAGACACAAAGGTAGTAACTAATGTATCCATGTTCATAAAGCTGGAGATTGACTGACCCATCCTTCAGGCCACCTTTTTCTATTCAGATGCCCAAAAGTTACCTTTAAAGTAACTGAAGCAGAGACATCAAATACGGCATCTTATCAAATCCCCATGTGTATGTGTGTTTATAACAAAAATATTCAGAGACCTATGTGTGGTTTTCTTATTCCATGTTTTTGGACATACATGCCAGTATTCTTTAGCACATTAAGACTCTAGAATTCTATGACTGGTCGCGTCCCACTCTTTGCGACCCCATGGACTGTAGCCCCCAGGCTCCTCCGTCTTTGGTATTCTCGAGGCCAGAATACTGGTGTGGGCACCCATTCCCTTCTCCAGGGAATCTTCCCAACCCAGGGATTGAACCCAGGAAGATTGTTTAATGTCGGAACCATCAGGGAATCCCATAAATGGTATATAGATGGTGAATCTAAGGTCCTGAGTAATTAGGTGATTTTCCTGTGCTTAGCCACTGTGCCAAAAGAACTACAGCCTGTGAGTCAAATCCAGTGGATCACTGATTTATAAATAAAGTTTTATTGGAACACAGTCAATAAAACTTGCCTCTGACAGCTTTCACGCTGCAACAGCAGAGATGAGTAGTTGAGAGATAGACAGAGGCCTTCTGGCCGGCAAAGCCCGAAATATTTACTCTCTGGCTCTTTACAGAGAAAGTTAGTCCTGATCTATATGAGCCCACTTCAGTTCTCTCTGCCTTATAATAGTGTATATTGCTGCTGCTGCTGCTAAGTCAGGTCAGCCGTGTGTGTTAGTGCATTATAACAGTGTATATTAGTGCATTATAATAGTGTATATTAGTGCATTATAACAGTGTATATTAGTGCATTGTAACAGTGTATATTAGTGCATTGTAACAGTGTATATTAGTGCATTGTAACAGTGTATATTAGTGTATTATAACAGTGTATATTAGATATTGCCCACACGGCTCTCAGCTCTCAGTGCAGTGAGCTCACAGGCCACTGAGGAGAGCTGGCACTGCCGTGAAAGTCTTCAGTTTAGTGTCTTGCAGTGACTTTGACCCTGTGGTCAAGAAAACAGAAGGGGCCAACCTACCATGATCTTTGTCACAAAGAAGCTCTAACTTCCTGTCAGGGGTCTTCTCAGAGCCTGTAAGAAAGCACTGAAATCTTTAACTGCTGGAGTTATCGCACCATCTTGCGCCTTCCTCCATATTTCCTGGCAGGCAAAGCTGTCGAGTCCTCAAATGCGCCGTTACACATACCAGAGAACATCCTCACGGAGACTCCTGGAAAGTTGTTACAGGTGTTCCGCTGAGGGCCCCAGATCCTAAGAGGAACTTTCCCCTTTAAGAGCCGTGGTACTTCTTAGTGTCTAGAAAAAAAATTAATAGGTTTGGAAAATAGTAAGCATCTGAATTCTAAGAGTGGTGAGTCTAAGATGGCTCATTATTTGAAGACAGACGTCAGGAGGGCTTCCCTTGTGGCTCAGCTGGTAAAGAATCTGCCTGCAACATGGGAGACCTGGGCACCTTAGGAGCATGGTTTACATGAAGTGGAACCCACTTTCACATTTTTATTTTTTTTGCAAATACAGTGGCTCAATATGAAAGTGGAAAAAAAAACAGAGATGAAACTATGATGATGAATTACTGTAATAATCTCAGTGTGTGTATGTGTGTGTGTGTGTGTGTGTATTTCAGTTGTGAGGCCCAGTTTCTACCTTGTTCATTGCAACAAATGTATGAATTAGAAACATTGGAAGGACCAGTATAAGATCTTCAACAGTTCCATGGTACAGAGTGGCTTTCAAGCTTATTGTTTTCTCAGAGATCTGGAAAAAGAAAATAAGTTAAAACTTTAAGCAAGGAGAAAGAGAACTCTAGTTTTAAAATCCAAGATAATTTTGTGTTAATTAAATGTTCAATTACTTAAACTATTGGGAAAGAGACATAATACAGAAAGATCATTTGAAAGCCATTAAGTATGGCTTTCATACTTTCAAGAATACTTGGACAGCTAATGTTATAATAAAACTATGAAATGTTTGGTCTCAATTTTTTTCCTAAACTATAATGGTATGCTGAAAAAAAAATTCTCTTCAAGAAACTCATATGATGAACATTTTTTAAAAGAAAAAATATGTTACTAATACAAATAATTATACTTTATCATTAAAAAAAATAGAACAGGTCTGTCACAAAATGGGCTCTTCATGTAGAACTATATAATCAGGAGTTAACTGACATGGCGATATCCTGCCTTGGAAGTGTTATGATAGCCAAAGATTAACAGTCACTAGAATATATGGTAGGATCATCTATAATATCAACCACTGGGTTAAAAGCAAGTGTCTGCCCTAAGGAAATATTTAAGTTATCGTAGATCAGTAAAATGGAATTTTATATTGCCATAAAAATAATGGCTTTAAAGAATACTTAGTAACATAGGGAAAGACTAATTTTTAATTTGTAAAGTATAGTGTAAAATTGCTTGATTAACAGTCACTAGAATATATGGTAGGATCATCTATAATATCAACCACTGGGTTAAAAGCAAGTGTCTACCCTAAGGAAATATTTAAGTTATCGTAGATCAGTAAAATGGAATTTTATATTGCCATAAAAATAATGACTTTAAAGAATACTTAGTAACATAGGGAAAGACTAATTTTTAATTTGTAAAGTATAATGTGAAATTGCTTTTTTCAGCATTTCCCTAATTTTATGAAGAAACCAATTAGCACATCTATTTATTTATTTAATATATTTATTGATCCATTCATCACTGATTGGGTACCTACTATGTATCATATTTTGTTATTGGCCTTGAGGTCATACTACTTGCATTTTAGTGAAGAGAGAGAAATCATAAGTAAACAAGGAATATACAAAGTATGGAAGAAGGTGCTAAGTGATCTGGAAAAAAATAGCAGAAATGTAGAGACTCCAGGAGTGGTGGACTCTGTGTTGTCGAAGGACTTAGCTATGATGACATATATGATGATTATATGAATTACTCTTGAATAATCAGAAAAGTTGTGATTGACTCTAAGTTTTGAAATTTTAATAAATCACAGAGTGGTAGTCACTAAGTGGAAACATGAGGTCTACTCTTTTTGAGGTTGGGATTTGTGTATATCTGTGTGTGGGGGGTGTGTCTTTATTTATTGAATTTAGGAACCTGTCTCTTGTGACGTCTGTCAGAACTGCCATGTCCCTGTCGTTTCATACCAGTGAGTACAGGCGGGTGCTCCGCCTCTTGAGGGTGTGTCTCTAGGTTAAAGTTTGCTCTGTGATTGCCACTGGGTCATTTCTTGTCAAGTTCAAGTATAAGCTGTTTCACTATGCATTCTTTCAGAAAGCTGAGGATTATGAGAAGTAGATAAAGATTTCAATACAGGATAATTAAAGTATCTTTCTAGACACAAAGTACCTCTTACTGAATGGGACTGAGTTAAGAACAGGTCAGGATCTGAGACACTACTTCACTTGCAAGGTAAGAAGCCCACCACCGCTTTACAGATGCTGACGGGAGACCCCTAGCCCAGAGATACAGGACTGACTGACAGGTCATCATGCACCAGGAGCCCCACATTCCCTACGGTTCCCTCTGCCCACCAAGGCGGCTGGTGAGGGCACGGAGGTTCAGCTTCATGCCACATGCAGTGGGTCTATGTAACAGCTGAGGAACCCCGAGCTTAGCAAAATCACAGTCTTCTAAAGGAGACTCCCAGCAAACCTTCCTAATGTTTGCCCCAGAGACAGGCACCATATCTGTTATAGTGCCAGGAAAAAAATATCCTCTGCCCAGAGGCAGACACTAATTTCCCAGGCTGCTTGCATTGTAGACATTCATGAGAAGATGGTCCAGAAAGCTGTCAAACCCCTTTGCTCAGAAGCGCAGAAACAAAAAACTCATGGAGAATTTTCTCCTAAACAAATATTGCATGTTTAGTTTTTGTGAGTTCTTTGTATTTGCTTAAAATTGTGTCTGCTTGCTCGAGTTCATTCATATTTGTTAGTAAGCTTAAGAAAAATGCAGATGAATGTTTCTCTGCCAGTGTGTATACAGAATAAACTAATGATCAATATTAGTTTGTTTGTACTGCCGTGTTTCTTTTAATTTCTTCTGATGATTGGTATGGACTTTTGTGAATGCTGTGTTTAATAACAGATAAGGGTAGGAAAGTACAGAACAAAGGCATTTGGACAAAATATCAGTTTCCATTTAGATCCAGAGTCAGTAGGAGAGATTTTGGATGTATGGAAATAATCAGGAGGTCCTAAAAAGTTTACTTCCTCTTTTAACAAAATTTCCTCTGAGGCCCACTGCTGAAATCATCCAAAATCCTGAATCTAGGGGTTGTGGGGAGAGATACTGGGAAGGAAAAGCGGGAGACTGGAAAGGGAAAATCGGGCTTCTTGCAAAGAGCACATTACCTAAACTCCACACGGAAAATTCTTTGGCAAATATGGACTGTGGGGAGTGCACTCAGAGTTGGGTACGAAAGGTCCCCGTTTGAAGACTGTGGACCCTGGAGCAAGACTGCGTGAGCTGGAATCCCATCCCAGCTGTGCTCGTCATTTGGGACAAGTCACTTCAGTCTAGTGTGCCTCAACTTCCCCATTTATTAATACATAAAAGGCATATGAATAGGCCCTGTAGGATTATTGTGATGATTAAAGTAGCTAACATATATCAGTCACGTTCGCCACAGTCAGGCACGTGGTGGGCACTTGATATACTTGAGCTGTTTTGGTGTCGTGTCATTGTTTATGTGTTTTTTTTCTTAGATAATAATGACTGAAGCCGTTTAGCCTAGCTTGCTCATCATTTTATTTTCAGGCAATCACAATGCCTCATACAAAGTAGGTGCTTGATCATATATTTACTGACCAGATGAATAAGAGAAATTCCCAAGTTAAAATCCTGAAACAATCTATAGGGACATACAGACAGGCCGTGACATTGTTCTATTTTCCCCGTTTATTAATACATAAAAGGCATATGAATAGGCCCTGTAGGATTATTGTGATGATTAAAGTAGCTAACATATATCAGTCACGTTCACCACAGTCAGGCACGTGGTGGGCACTTGATATACTTGAGCTGTTTTGGTGTCGTGTCATTGTTTATGTGTTTTTTTTCTTAGATAATAATGACTGAAGCCGTTTAGCCTAGCTTGCTCATCATTTTATTTTCAGGCAATCACAATGCCTCATACAAAGTAGGTGCTTGATCATATATTTACTGACCAGATGAATAAGAGAAATTCCCAAGTTAAAATCCTGAAACAATCTATAGGGACATACAGACAGGCCGTGACATTGTTCTATACGCACGTGTGTGTCCGTCTGTAGGGACACACAGAAAGACTGTGGCATGGTTCTCTGTGTACACGTGTGGTCATATGGCTAAATTCATTTTCTTGACTCTCATTTTAAACTGCATGTCTTCTAAGTGACAATTCTCTTCTTTCTGTAAAGTAAAATCTAAAAGAAAAAACTTTGCAATCCAAAAAAAAAAAAAAAGGGTGAGTCTGAAATCATCCTGAAGGAAAATCAGGTTCAAGAACATTGGTTAATTTACATATAATTTGATTAGCTAGATACTTGTGTACTTTTAAGAAACCATCACAACCACATACATGCAATTTGCTAAAATATTATGTAATTGGAAATACCAGAAGGATGTTACTTAGCCTCTACGTCCTATGAGTAAATATATTTCTTTGCCTTTTTATTGACTGGAAAATGATGGTTAAATTTTGATAAGTATCTCTCAAATTTAATACTAAATATATATTACATGTTTTAAAATATAACAGAGATGTGTAGTAGACAGTGCTATTTAGAATTTGAAGATCAGGAATTTCCTCCAGGGCTAATTTTATGGGAGTTTTTTGCTATGAATAAAGAAAAACCATCTTTTCCTTTTATTTGCTTTATTTAGCCACCAGTACCCCTGGTTTAAACATTAATAAAGTATATAAGATCATAGATTAACTAGGTTATTCAATGTTATGAATAATGCAATGTATACATTAATGAGAAGTTGGAGATGGGAGAAATGTGCAGTTTTATGAAACGTTAATACTTCATAGTAAATTTTCTGTTTACTAGAATCATTATAAGAACACAATTTTAAAACTTTCAGCTTTCAGAATGTTAATGAATTTTTTTTTGTTTTGTTTTTTAATATAAATTTATTTATTTTAACTGGAGGCTAATTACTTTACAATATTGTATTGGTTTTGCCATATATCAACATGAATCCGCCACGGGTGTATACGTGTTCCCCATCCTGAACCCTCATCCCACCTCCCTCCCCATACTGTCCCTCTGGGTCATCCCAGTGCACCAGCCCCGAGCACACTGTATCATACATCGAGCCTGGTCTGGCGATTCATTAATTATATAAATAACTTAAGAAATATTGTAGGTTTCCTTAGTGAAGTCATGGCATCCAGAACTAATAATCAGTACCGCTTGAGTGTAGTAATCTGGCTCAGTAACTGAAAGCAAGTAACTATATTAAAGGCTTTTTTCTGCCCCACCTCTTCACTTTTTGTTTTTTTCTACATTTGAACATCTACTCCAGTTTAAAGGTTAGTCATTCTGACACCCACGTTCATGCGACTTTATGTAATTCAATGCCATATATATAGCCAGCTCTTATTCAAAGTAACTGAATAATCATGAAATAGAGTAAAATAAAGATAAAATAATAGAATAAAATAAAAACTGCTACTATTCTAATGATTTCACTTTAATTTCACTCCCGTATGATATGGGGCCAAAATGAATGAATTTCTTTTTTTCCCTCTGCCTTTAAAATCCAGCTTGTGATAGCTAGATAACTGATAATTTTCTGTTAAGTCTTACAAATATGCCAAATTTTAGATTTCTTTCTTCAGTGTGTTTCAATTCAACTAATGGTTAAAAATCCATTTTAATAACATCATATGTTTATTCAAAATAAATATACAGTCTATGAAATTCTCTAGGCCAGAGTACTGGAGTGAGCACCTGTTCCTTTCTCCAGGGGATCTTCCCAACCCAGGGATCGAACCCAGGTCTCATGCATTGCAGGCGGATTCTTTACCAGTTGAGCCACCAGGAAACTCTAATAATATCCTAGATTCATTCAAAATAAATATATTGGAGAAAACATATATGAATAACCCTCCAGTAAATTAATTCATCAAATAAATAAGTAAAGGAGGTATAATGCAAATATCCCAGTTATTCAGATTATGTTTGTGACTAAGACATATAAAAAGACAATTTCTTAGGACCTCAAATTGCTTGATGACTATGTAACTTGATTCCAATTTTCACACCAAATGATGGTTCCTCTTTTGTTTCCCCTCAGTTTTGTCACATCCAGTCCAACAGAGGATGATGTATGCTCCACTACAAATCAGGGGGAGGAGCAGTCCTTGTCGACTGCATCTGAAAATAAATGTGTTATGCCTCCTTTATCTGGTTTCCTTCATTAAAGAGTACACTCTGTGGTCCAATTCATATCGTGCATTATTGTTCAATCTCCCAGAGCAAAATGCTATTACATTGCCTTTTTCCCCTCTTCCCTACATTCTTTTGCAAATTAACTTGCTGGATTTCATGCAGATTTGTTTTGAATTGACAAAAATCAGCAAGAGAAGTAAGTAAAATTTTCATATATTTCCCAAGGGTTTAAACTAATAGTATCAACTCAGTAAACGAATACATTAAGAAAGCCAGTCTCAAATTGGTTCCTTTTAATTAAAATTTACCAGCTTTCATTACCTCACCAATGTGCCCTGCCTCCTTTCCAGGACTGGTTTTCTGCATGATACTTACCAAACTCTGATATGATAGTACCTACTTCAACTTTTAAAAATGAAGGTTGTGGATTTGGAAAAAATCTTGATTTTGAATGCTGGTTGTACCATTTACTAACTGAATAATTATAGGAAATTTTCTTAAATCTTATGTACTATCTATTAATCTATTGAGTTAAATTTAATAGGTACTCAATTTATTTTAGTGATGAAAGTTATAATAATGATGAAAAGGAAATAATTCCACTTTTCTGATGAGAGCAGTGATGAAAAACGCATCGTACATCCAACCTCAAATGTAATTCTGAGTTTGTTCACCCATTTTAGATGAGCAAAGTGAGACCAAAGAAATGAAATCATTTATTTGCCTCAGTGCACATACTGTGTTAGTGACACTGAGATACGGCTGGTGTTTCAGAAATGCAATTCAATTTTTGAAAATGAAGGTTGTAGATTTGGAAAAAGTCTTGATTTTGAATGCTGGTTGTACCTTTTACTAACTGAATAATTATAGGAAATTTTCTTAAATCTTATAATATTCACTGTCCTCAGTGGCCAAATGCTCATGATTTGTAGGACTCTGTAAAGCCCTACTTTATGGGATACATAGGAGGGTTCATTGAAGAAAAAATATATGGGGGACACTTTCTCCAAGGGCCCTCCCAAAGAAAACACCATCAATATGATGAATATTTGATCACATCCTGGCAGCAAATATCGGGATGGGTTTCCTCGCCCTTCTTTGTCAGAGGCCGGTGAAATGCTTCAAAACGCAAGGCCATCAAAGCAGTTCTAGAGTGAGTCAAGACAGTGTGTTCCCGTCTTGTGTCTTCCTATGTGACCCATGAACAGACTTCCAAAAGCTAGATAAGTTTCTGTTATGTATGACATTGTTGATTCTGGAAACTATTTGCCTGTAGAGCTTAAAATAGTCACCAACTTGGGAATCTAGAGCAGGTATATCTTCTTAGTTTTTCTTCTGTTTTAAGAAAAGAACTTTCTTACCTGGTAACAGCAAAAGAGGTCTGGAGAAAAACAAGTGGAAATCAGAAGTCGATTTTCATAGGGTGCTGTGTGGGGAGGGACCACCAGCTGAACATGCATCTTGGTGAGACCCTCAACTCCCACCCTGACACGCAGCAGCTGTTACCTATAAATACAGTGTTCACTGGGGGGATTTTCTTTAAAAAATAGTGTCCTGCTCTTTTTTTTTTTTACATTTTATTTATTATTATTATTATTTTTAGAGCTTCCATTTTACTTTATTTTACTTTACAGTACTCTATTGGTTTTGGCATACATTGACATGAAACTCCCAAACATGAACCCCCCTCCCACCTCCCACCCCACATCATCCCTCTGGATCATCCCCAGACACCAGCCCCAAGCATCCTGCATCCTGCATTGAACATAGACTGGCGATTCGTTTCTTACAAAATAGTATACATATTTCAATGCTATTCTCCCAAATCATCCCACCCTCTCCCTCTCCCTCAGAGTCCAAAAGTCCACTCTACACATCTGTGTCTCTTTTGCTGTCTTGCATACAGGGTCCTCATTACCATCTTTCTAAATTCCATATATGTGTTAGTATACTGTATTGGTGTTTTTCTTTCTGGCTTACTTCACTCTGTATAATCGGTTCCAGTTTCATCCATCTCATTAGAACTGATTCAAATGTATTCTTTTTAATGGCTGAGTAATACTCCATTGTGTATATGTACCACAGCTTTCTTATCCATTCATCTGCTGATGGACATCTAGGTTGTTTCCATGTCCTGGCTATTATAAACAGTGCTGCGATGAACATTGGGGTACATGTGTCTCTTTCTATTCTGGTTTCCTCGGTGTGTATGCCCAGCAGTGGGATTGCTGGGTCATAAGGCAGTTCTATTTGCAATTTCTTAAGGAATCTCCACACTGTTCTCCATAGTGGCTGTACTAGTTTGCATTCCCACCAACAGTGTAAGAGGGTTCCCTTTTCTCCACACCCTCTCCAGCATTTATTGCTTGCAGACTTTTGGATCGCAGCCATTCTGACTGGTGTGAAGTGGTATCTCATTGTGGTCTTGATTTGCATTTCTCTGATAATGAGTGACGTTGAGCATCTTTTCATGTGTTTGTTAGCCATCCGTATGTCTTCTTTGGAGAAATGTCTATTTAGTTCTTTGGCCCATTTTTTGATTGGGTCNAGCCCGGAGGAGGAGCCTGCGCACTTAGCTCGAGGGGGCGGGGCCGCTAGGAAGGAGGGCGGGGCGGGGTCTGCGCGTCAGAGCCGCGCGCCTCTCCGAGCGGCTGCAGGCTGGGTGCCGAACGTCCTTTCCGTGCGCCGGCTTTTTGGCTTCTAGCTGGCCCGGAGCTGCGCGTCCCTTTACCTTTGCCCAAGACAGGTTTTACAAATTTGGCTGACGTGGCGAGATTATCTTTTGGGGATAACTGGGTGATAGACGGTATTAAAGAGCGTCCCGTTAGCGTAAACTCCTTAAGGACCAGCGTTGGTGTTTCTTCACTGCTGTATCAGAAGATGACATGCTATAGGCGCTCAATATTAAATGGGAGAAGACTACCGCGTACCGCAAGTTAAAGGTTTATTGCATGGAGAACAAGGTTTCTTTGCTTGGGAGTCATAAAGCAAGGATACACAGTCCCCATTGGTGTTTCCTTGATGTGGAGTGCCTGCCTGCTTAGGCTGGTTTACTTCTCAGTGTTTGAAAACTAAGATCAGGTGTCAGCTCCAGAAATCTCCAATTAGACTTCCCCAAGTAATCACAGAACTCATGAGATGCTTTTTGTAACAATAAATCATATTATTTCTAGCATATAATATCTATAATATAAGATTATTTGAAATTTACATTTTGAAAACTTATACTTATCCCTTTAATTTTCTCAGTTCAGTTCAGTTCAGTCGCTCAGTCGTGTCAGACTCTTTGCGACCCCATGAATCGCAGCACGCCAGGCCTCCCTGTCCATCACCATCTCCCGGAGTTCACTCAGACTCACGTCCATCGAGTCCGTGATGCCATCCAGCCATCTCATCCTCGGTCGTCCCCTTCTCCTCCTGCCCCCAATCCCTCCCAGCATCAGAGTCTTTTCCAATGAGTCAACTCTTCGCATGAGGTGGCCAAAGTACTGGAGTTTCAGCTTTAGCATCATTCCTTCCAAAGAAATCCCAGGGTTGATCTCCTTCAGAATGGACTGGTTGGATCTCCTTGCAGTCCAAGGGACTCTCAAGAGTCTTCTCCAACACCACAGTTCAAAAGCATCGATTCTTCGGCGCTCAGCTTTCTTCACAGTCCAACTTTCACATCCATACATGACCACAGGAAAAACCATAGCCTTGACTAGGCGGACCTTAGTCGGCAAAGTAATGTCTCTGCTTTTGAATATACTATCCAGGTTGGTCATAACTTTTCTTCCAAGGAGTAAGCGTCTTTTAATTTCATGGCTGCAGTCACCATCTGCAGTGATTTTGGAGCCCAAAAAAATAAAGTCTGACACTGTTTCCACTGCTTCCCCATCTATTTCCCATGAAGTGATGGGACCGGATGCCATGATCTTCGTTTTCTGAATGTTGAGCTTTTAGCCAACTTTTTCGCTCTCCTCCTTCACTTTCATCAAGAGGCTTTTTAGCTCCTCCTCACTTTCTGCCATAAGGGTGGTGTCATCAGCATATCTGAGGTTATTGATATTTCTCCTGGCAATCTTGATTCCAGCTTGTGTTTCTTCCAGTCCAGCGTTTCTCATGATGTACTCTGCATATAAGTTAAATAAGCAGGGAGACAATATACAGCCTTGACGTACTCCTTTTCCTGTTTGGAACCAGTCTGTTGTTCCATGTCCAGTTCTAACTGTTGCTTCCTGACCTGCATACAGATTTCTCAAGAGGCAGGTTAGGTGGTCTGGTATTCCTACTATAATGTAAATGCTCTGTAAATAACTGTAAATAAAATATAAATGCTATGTAAACAGTTGTCAGTGCACAGCAAATTCAAATTTTGCTTTTTGAATCTTTCTGAAATATAAAATATATATGTATATATTTATTTTTTAATGTGGGGTTGGTTGAACCCATGGATATGGTGGGCTGATGAGCTGTAAACAGCTGTAAAGTGCTGAAACAGCATTTTGGCATCACCCAGCAAAATAGAGCAAGTCCC
The DNA here is from genome assembly GCA_006410675.1 of Oreotragus oreotragus. Classification (NCBI taxonomy): domain Eukaryota; kingdom Metazoa; phylum Chordata; class Mammalia; order Artiodactyla; family Bovidae; genus Oreotragus; species Oreotragus oreotragus. The sequence goes on along the minus strand of SJYX01007040.1, from coordinate 55,242 downwards.
CAAGGCTGAGTGGGAGAGGAATAAGGCAGGACTGGGGCTGGGATGTGGAGAGGCAAAGGACACTTCTTGGAAAAGCTGAGCTTAGAGAACATTCAAGGTGAGTTGGGTAGATCGGGTACAGAGAATGAATGCAGCATTCTGGGTGGTTGGAATGGTGGGAGCAAAGGTGCGAGGCTGGACCTGTAGGACCCTGATCCCTCCCTTCTTTTCGGTCCTGCCTTTCCATCCAGACCCTGCTGAACGAGCTGGACCGGAGTCTGGGCCGATACCGGGATGAAGTGAACCTGAAAACCGCCATCATGTCCTTCATCAACGCTGTCCTCAATGCTGGCGCCGGAGAGGTGAGGCCTCTTCTCCATGTCCTTGCTGTGCTCTGACTTTCTGGCCTGGGAAGAGGGCGTGAGTGCTGCCTGGGGAAGTGACAGAGGGTTGGTGTGGCTGCCACTGCCATCATCGTGTCTTTAGATTGTCTGTATGGCATCTTGCCCCCTGCACTGGACACCGAGAAAGAGGGGTTCCTGGGGAGCTTCCTGCATGGGTGGCGTGGTGGATTATGTGTGTCACGGGCAAGACCCAAGCTTGTCTGGCTGATGTTGGCTTAGGATGGTGGGGGATCATTTATAGGAGGAGGACACGTGTTGGCTCTTCTTTCTAGAGCTTTCTAAATACTGTTTCTGGACTGATTTCTGAGTTGGCCAGTCATAGTCTTCTAGAATCTTCTGTTAGGACATGCAACTTCTGATTTTCCTTCAGAATGGGGTCAGAATGAGATTCCCAGACCTGAAAAATAGAAAAATGGAAGATGAACTTGAAGAGCAGGTGAACTCCCCAAATTCTAAGGCAGTCTGATGCCTCAGTGAAGGTCAGCTTGTTGAAGGTCAAAAGGGGCAACTTAATGATCTCTGCTTTCCCCTGTTTTCTGCCAGCATACTCTTTTTTTTTTTTTTTTTTTTGCATCCCATCCTAATGACCTGAGTTAGGTGAAGTAGGCTGAAGGAATTACCTGCCCTAAGATGCTGACACAGAGAAGGCAATGGCACCCCACTCCAGTACTCTTGCCTGGAAAATCCCATGGACGGAGGAGCCTATTTTTTTTTTTTTTTTTTTTTGCATCCCATCCTAATGACCTGAGTTAGGTGAAGTAGGCTGAAGGAATTACCTGCCCTAAGATGCTGACACAGAGAAGGCAATGGCACCCCACTCCAGTACTCTTGCCTGGAAAATCCCATGGACGGAGGAGCCTGGTAGGCTGCAGTCCGTGGGGTCGCTAAGAGTCGGACACGACTGAGTGACTTCCCTTTCACTTTTCACTTCCATGCATTGGAGAAGGAAATGGCAACCCACTCCAGTGTTCTTGCCTGGAGAATCCCAGGGACGGGGGAGCCTGGTGGGGTGCCGTCTATGGGGTCGCACCGAGTCGGACACAACTGAAGCAACTTAGCAGCAGCAACAGCAAGATGCTGACATCACCTGGGTCAGTACCAGCTATTCATACTGACATCTGCTCTGATTAGTTGCCAACCATATCTCATTAGATAGTTTTTATGAATATCATTCTTGTTAGGTAGGTAATGTCATGCCCATTTAGCTGATGAGAAAACTAAGCCTTCTGCATAGTCACAAAACTGGTAAGTGACAGAGCAGGGATTGGAACCAAGATCTGTCTGGTTCCAAAGCGTGTGCTCCGTATCACTCTTCAGCACCGCTCTTTGAGGCCAGAATCTTAGAGAAAGCTGGTGAAGGACTTAAAAGAAGTGAGGCAGGAGAGCTAAAGCGGGTGACTAACAAGGTGAAAGGATGTCTCCTCCCGCCCCTCCTTGCTGCTCTGGAACCTGAAGCAGTTCCGATGCATTTGCTGCTGGGGATGTGGTGGAACTGGAGTGGCCGTGAGGGGACCACTGGGGGACTCTTGCAGAAATGGAGACCAGCCGGTGAGCCTAGTACCCTCTTGGTGACCCCCAGGATAATCTGGAGTTCCGCCTGCATCTGCGGTACGAGTTCCTGATGCTGGGGATACAGCCCGTGATTGACAAACTCCGGCAGCATGAGAATGCCATCCTGGACAAGTAAGGCCCAAGCCACCCATCTGCGCAAACCTATGGGGAAAGCGCCTCAGTGGGGGATGGGCGAGACCCTCAGGCTTCTTTTCCCTGGGAGACCACCTGCCACTCCCAGCATCGGTTCAAGAGCAGCTCTGGGTCTGGGGGAAAGGTGGACGACGGCTCTCCCACCCCCTGTCCCACATCACCTATGTCCACTCCTGGCCTCCTTGCCAACCTCCTGTCTCATCTCATGTTAGAGGAGGTGGACCCAGTGGTCCTCTGCCGTGGCAGTACCAATCCTGGGGGGAGTTTGGAAATGTAGGGGTGTTCTTCGGTTTTCAAACTGGCTGGGGGAGGCACTACTTGAATCGGTTGTAGGGAGCCAGGAACGCCAAGCATCCACCGTGCCCTCCTGCTCAGCAGAGACCCCCCCTCAAGGTGCAAGCCATCAGGGCCTTTGTTGACTAAAGAGCACAAAGAAGCTCCTGGTATCACCGGTGGGCCCCTCTGGTCCACCCCCTTCACACAGGCTATTTTACTACACTAGTCTTAAGGGAGAGAGCATGGGTGGATGGATCCTTTTGCAGTGGAGTAGAGGAGGGGTGGGGTAGAAAAATGACAGATTGGCTTTGAGTGGAGGCCTAGGATGGTCTGAGAATACTGGGAAAGGTCAACCTAGGTCAGCGATCCTTGACTGTGGGTGATTTCACCCCTCTCCCCAACCCAGCGGACATCTGGCAGCACCTGGACACATTTTTGGTCATCACAACTCAAAGTGGAGGCCGCTGCAGGCATCTGGTGGGTAGAGGCCAGGGATGCTGGTACATGTCCTTCAACTCACAGGCCCACCTGTCCCCCCCCAGAGTCAGGGATGATCCAGCCGCAAATGGCAACCTGGGAGAGCCTGATTGAAGGTCATAGGACCCTGGGTTGGCCTCTCCGGGGACAGGCATGGGATTCTATGAAGGACAAGAGTGTTGATGTACAGGAAGCTAACTTCTTTCTGGTTTTGCCTTGGCCTCATTTGCATGAAGCCTTCAAATTTAGTCATTTCAGAGGCTTAAAGGGGCTGTCACCCTCACCCAGGGCTGACCTGGTGGTGATGTCTGCTTCTTCTATCCCCCCATCCCGTCTAGGCATTTGGACTTCTTCGAGATGGTCCGGAATGAGGATGACTTGGAGCTGGCCAGGAGGTTTGACATGGTGAGAAGCCTGGAAAGGCGGGACGACTGCAGTGGGTCCCGACTCCTGTGCTGTGTGTTAGCCTGGTTCCCTGGTGGTGCCACCATGGGTGGGTCTCGCTTCTGGAGCCCTGGCACCATAGTGGCTCTATAGGGCCTCGCCTTCAACTGGGAGAGCATCTCCCCTGGAGGAGACTGCAACCCCCAAAGGAAGCAGAGACAATTCTTACACACAGCTACCCTCGAATGCCTCCTCTGAGATGACTTTCTCCCTGTCTTCCAGTAATCTGAGTCACCTTTCCCCATTGCTAACCTGATTCTGCTTAGCAAACAAAATCATTTCCATATGAGCCTTGGGAACCCTGAAAATACACACACCTGCTGCTTTAATATGGTTCTAGAAAATCCCTGTCCCAATAGAGACTTACTTTGGGCTGGTACTTCAGTGGCCAAGCACCATCCTTTTCGATTCTAAAAAGAGCCCCAGATACAAAGAGAAGGAAACCAATGTTCAAGAGGACCAGCGGCTTCTTGCTGTCACACAGCTGCAGAGTTGTTCTGGCGTCTGCTCCCAGGCTGTGGATCTAGGCCACGTGCTCCTAGAGTCAGCCAGGCCCTGCTTCCTGCGCTTAGTTTGAATCAGTAGTTCTCAACCAGGGGCGAGTTTACTTCCCCTGGGGGCATCTACAATGTTTAGAGATGTTCTTAGCTGTCACAGTGGGTGTGAGGAGGATGCCCCTGCATCTGGTAGATGTAGGGCTAAGATGCTGCTAAATCATCTGCAGTGAACAGGGCAGCCCCGAACCCCCACCGATAAAAAACCACCTAGTTCAAGATGCAGGGTTCCCAAGGCTGGGGAACCCTGGTTTATATAATTAGCACATCTCTCTCCTCCTTTTCTCTGCCCTTTTCTTTTTTTAAGCCTGGACCAGAGGCAGGGAATGCTTTCCTGTAGGATGGGGCTCAGTGGATGGAAATAGGGTCATCTCTCCCTCTGTTCTCTTCCCCTGCTCCTTCCCCTCCCCTTGCCTCATTCACTGTGCCCCCCACACCCTCAGGTCCACATTGACACCAAGAGTGCTTCCCAGATGTTTGAGCTGATCCACAAGAAGCTGAAGCACACGGAGGCCTACCCCTGCCTGCTGTCCGTCCTGCACCACTGCCTACAGATGCCCTGTGAGTAGCACCTCGCCCTTGGCCAGTCTGAGCCCTTGGCCTGGGGCATCTTGAGACAAGGTGTCAGAAGCTCCCAGGGTTGAGGTGTCTCCCTCCTGGCCCAGTTGTACCCCAGTTCCCAGGAGGTCAGACTGGAGGACTCAGGCCCCTACTCTACCCGTCTTCCTTGGAGTCAAGACTTTCACTGTCCCCAGCACAGGGGCTGAGGATTCAGCCTTGAGCAATGCCAACATCCTGGACCAACAAGCAGAACTTGATCCCTGCTAAATCAAACAGCCCTGACTGCCAGCTCATGGCAGCGTTGTGATGGGCCTTCTCGGGGCGTTCCAGAAAGAAGTTTCATGCTTGCAGTAGCTGTACAGCTGCGGAGTAGAGGTTGTGGCAATCACGTGCAAGCAAACTCGTTGCTTTGTTTGTTTGCTTTTAAAGATTTTATCAACTCTTCCATCTAGCCCTTGCTGGCTCCCACCCTAGCACTCTTGTTCCTGCCTCACTTTACAAACACCAGATGACCATGTCTATAGGAGCAGATGCTAATCTCTTAAGATCCAGAAGTATACAGTGACCAAATAAATTCTACATCGTTACTAGTAGCCACCCCAGTGTGCGATCTGAAATGAGTTGTAACTGCACCATTTGGTATTTAAGCTCTTCATAAAATAGCAGATTTGGAAACTGTTGTGGACCAACAAAATGGTCAGCCTAGGTGGACTCTCTTTAGTGGTGGTGGTGATGTTGGTGTTGGTAATCAAGGCGGTGGTGAAAACTACAATTTATTGTTGCCCACTCAGGGCTGGGTGTGATGGGAGATTAATATAGTGTCTGTAAATCTCAAAATGGCTTAAGGCATGTGTTTTATTATCTACATCCTTACAGTGGCTGAGCCTGAGACTCAGACAGTCTTTACATATGAAAGAATTTTGTTTCTTTGGGGTGAGGACTTAATTTTTTAATTTTTTTTAAGAGGAATTTTTTTCAAAAGTATTTATTTGGCTGTACTGGGTCTTAGTTGCAGCATGCAGGATCAAGTTCCCTGACCAGGAGTTGAACCCAGCCCCTCCCCGCCCCGGCCCCCATTGGGAGCATGGAGTCTTAGCCAGTGGACCACAAGGGAAGTCCCCAGGGGTCAGGGCTTTAGATGAATCACGTTCTACTTCTGTGAACACAGGCTTTACCCTGTGTTCCTGGATGAAAGGTAAATGGAAGACATTATCATTTTGCAATGCGTGTGCCAGTGGAATGACGGGAAGATAGAGTGGCCTGGACCAGGAAGCTGCCAGTCCTCCAAAACCCGGTCTAGAAGGTCTTGGTGAAAGACTTGGGAATTCTGACTTCTGCTCCCATGAATGTTTGGTGCTCCAAGGGCATTGTGAATGGGGCCCCCTAGTCTGCCTCAAAGTGGAGCTGTGCAGACATGGCCTTCCTCCTTGTAGGCATTATGGTCTGCCTTTGAGGTCAGGATCTTGCTGCTTCACTGCCCTTGGTGGTCAGTAGAAACCCAGTACTTCGATTAAGAACCCAGGAAGAGGAGCCTGTGGCGATCCCATGAAAAGAAAGTCCTTCTCCAGCCAGACTACGATTAGGGTAGATGGCGGTAGGGCCCTGTAGAAATAGGCTCAACCCACACACAGTTCAGGGTCACCTTCACCGAGAAATCTGCCTGGATTCCAAGACAGCTTCTCCAGCCCATTCTGACCCCTCTCTCAGCACACACCTGTAATTATTTTCCATTCATCTTTCTCTGTAGGACAATAACATCGATAATCCTAGAGCCTTTGTTTTCTTTAAAAAAAAATTTCCCTAGAGGCTTCATCATTCAGCATGTAATGTTTGGAGATTTACTTTCTTGAATATGCTTTTCAAAGATAATTGTTAAAAAAAAAAAAAAAAAAAGCAATTTGCATTCCTAAGGCATGGGATGCTCAGGGTACCAACAGGGAAGAAGGCAGCCAGAAAGCATTTCAGGGAGTAGAGAAATATATCTAGAGGGTTGACACATTCATAAAAGGTCAGCTGCAGATCAGCAAGAAATGATAGGATTTATGAGCCTTCGTTATCAGCAATCACATTTCCTCCCCCATCATCCAGGGAGTTTGCTGAGGGTGGGGAGCGGGGCATCTCCCCAGCCTGGCCCCAGGCGGTGACCCTAGGGCAGGGCCCCAGGGGGCTCTGCAGCTCAGTCAAGATAGGATGTCTGTCGTCCTGCAGACAAGCGAAATGGTGGCTACTTCCAGCAGTGGCAGCTCCTGGACCGCATCCTGCAGCAGATTGTCCTCCAGGATGAGCGGGGCGTGGATCCTGACCAGGCTCCCTTGGAGAACTTCAATGTCAAGAACATCGTCAACATGTGAGCAGTGGCCATCCCTTACCTGTCTTCGTCTTCCTTCCCCATCTCTCTCCTACTTGGCATCTCACCAGCAAAATCTCAGCTCCCTCTCGCAAACCCAGACAGGGCTCCAGATAGGCCCTGGGCCGAAGCATCCACTAGAACTGCCTGAGATAGCAGAAATGGTCTCTATGCACACTGTCTAAACGTGGCTCCTGGGCGCTTGACCCATAGTTAATGTGACTGAGAAACTGAGTTTTACGTTTTATTTGGTTTTCATTAAACTCAAGTAGCCATGTGACATGTGGCTGGTGACCACCATACTGGATAGTAGAGGTTTATAGAGGGTGCTTTCCGCTCCCCGTGATCCGCTGCATGGAGTGGATGGAGGGAGACGGTAATGTAACAGAGGAAGGGTCAGCAACCCATGGCTGTGGGCTAGCCCCCATCCTCCAGTTTGTTTTGTGTGGTCCACGAGCTAAGAACAGTTTTACATTTTAAAAGAGTTGTTGAAATCACGCACAAGATGCTGCAGCAGAGACCTGACATATGAAACCTGAAATAGTTACTCTGGCCCTTTAGAGATGGTCTGCTGACCGCTGAAAATGGAGCATGACACCTGAATTATCGGAAGAGGATGTCAGAGCCTAGGGTCTCTGGCTTATCACCTTTGACTCACCCTGGGTGTAAAGAAACACCAAGAAGTGAGTTTACAGTTGCGTCAGTTAGTAACCGGGCCTCATGTTAACACACTTAGTTTTAATTTTAAATTTTTGCTTTCAGTATCAGTCTGAGTCCGTTGCCCTTAAGGAGATACATTTTCTGTCAATGATTCATTGTGCTGCATTGCAAGGCCAAGTAGAAAATGATTTTTGAACTATTCATGCTACTGTTTTCATTTGCACAAATAACCGGGTGTTATAGTCAAACTCCTCACTGGTATGCTGGAAGAATACAACTAGTAATCAAAAGGCAGCTTTATTAGGAAACCTTTTAATTTAATTTTTATTTTCTATTGGAGTATAGTTGATTTACAATGTTGTGTTAGTTTCAGGGCTGCAGCAAAGTGATTTAGTTATACGTAAACATGTATCTGGGGAGAAGGCGATGGCACCCCACTCCAGTGTTCTTGCCTGGAGAATCCCAGGGATGGGGGAGCCTGGTAGGCTGCAGTCCATGGGGTCGTGAAGAGGTGGACACGACTGAGCGACTTCCCTTTCACTTTTCACTTTCATGCATTGGAGAAGGCAATGGCAACCCACTCCAGTGTTCTTGCCTGGAGAATCCCAGGGCCGGGGGAGCCTGGTGGGCTGCCGTCTGTGGGGTCACACAGAGTTGGACACAGCTGAAGCGACTTAGCTTAGCTTAGCTTAAACATGTATCTATCTATTCTTTTTCAAATTCATTTCCCGTATAGGTTGTTGCAGAATATTGAGTGAAGTTCTCTGTGCTATACAGTGAATCCTTGTTGACTGCCTGTTTTATGTATAGTAGTGTGTATGTGTTAATCCAAAAGACCTGATTTATTCCCTTCATCTTTCCCCTCTGTCATCCTTACGTTTGTTTACTGTCTGTGAGTCTGTTTCTGTTTATAGGCTCATTTGTATCATTTTTTATATTTCACATATAAGTGATATCACATAGTATTTGTCTTTCTCTGCCTGACTTACTTCACTTATATGATAATCCCTAGGTCTGTCCATGTTACTATAAATGGCATTATTTGATTCTTTTTTATGGCTGAGTAATATTCCATTTTGTATATATACTATATCTTCTTTATTCCTCTGGCGATAGACATTTAGGTTGCTCCATGTCTTGGCTATTGTAAATAGTGAAAACAGCTTTATTTTTTTTTTATCTTTTGCTCATTCTTTACACTATTTGGTGGGGAAGCTTGTCCTCTGCTGAGGATGACAACTCCTCAGGTACAGTGAACTTTTTCCTGCTTCTTGGACAATAAGAGTCCTAGGCTCACTTTCAGCCACCAATATGGTCTCAAATCTGCAAGTAGAAGGGCTAGTCTTAGATGTGAATCAGCATTCTAGATTTGATTCAGCCTTAAATCTCTTTCCTTCCTGGGTTGGAGTGGGAAGCTGCAGTGGGAAGAGTGAGTGTGTGTGTGTGTGTGTGAGTGTGTGTGTGAGTGTGTGTGTGTGTGTGTGTGTGGGTGTGAGTGTGTGTGTGTGGGTGTGTGTGTGAGCTTCTCTATTGGCTCCTTTCTCTATTCTCTTTCTCTTCCAGCCCCTTCTATCCCCTCCTTTCCTCTAGCTAACCATTTTCTGAACCCCCACCAGAGGGAGCATGGGGGCAGGAAGGAAAAATGGGAAAAGGCCCTGCTTGATCAGGTAACTTAGTAAAGCGGTTTTCTGCTCTGTGGGTTTAGCACATGGATAAAGAGATGACGTATATCCCTGGGGTCTTCAGATGTTCCTTGCTGGGTGCCTCTCACTACAAAGCCCTGGTCACTGGCGAGGCCTGTTTTTCTTTTTCCCTCCAAGCCTGTCTGGTACCATCCCTTCTATAGGACCCTGGTTCACTGGCTATACAATGCACTGACTCAATGGACAGGAGTTTGAGCAAACTCTGGGAGATGGAGAAGGACAGGGAAGCCTGGCATGCTGCAGTCCATGGGGTCACAAAGAGTCGGATGTGACTTAGCGACTGAACGACAGCAGGACACGTAGACTTACGTTGTTGAAGTGTCCACTTTTCTCCCAGGTGCATTTTTTGGATGAGACTTAGAACAGCTTCAGCCTAGTTCCTCCATGATGTTCTCTGACTCATGAGCAACCCTCATGCAATCTCTCATACTAACAAATCAGAGTGCCGTGGGTGCCAGCCCACTCTCTGGACCTGCCTTGCCTCAGTCCACCATGCCTCCCCCCCAAAAGCAGGGGACATGGGTCAGACTCTCTGGATGGGTGCAAGGAAGTCACTTCCACTAGGGGGTAGTGAAGGAGAACCTCCCTGTACCCACCCTCCTCAAACCTCCCCACCAAGGGAGGATGGCCATTGCTTGCTCCAGAGAAATCTCTTCATAAATTATTTCCTCCTTCATACCTTACCCCTTTAGTTTTTTTTTTTTTTTTTTTATTTAATATTTATGTGTTTATTTGACTGCACTGGGACTTAATTGCAGCATGTGGGATCTAGTTCCCTGACCAGGGATGGAACCCCGGCCCCCTGCATTGAAAGCGTGGAGCCTTAACCATTGGACCGTCAGGGAAGTCCTTCATCCTCTGGAGAAGGACACACGTGCATTCACATCCTCTCTTCCCATTTCCTTAACCACTGGACCACCAAGGAAGTCCCTGTCTCCTCTTTGTACCCTTGATCTGGTTGAGGAGGCCAAGAGTCATGGATCTAGCTCCTCCATGCTTCCAGATTCGCAAAAGAAATGATGATTGGGATCTCACCTTGGAACTTCACCTCTCATACGCTGATGTGTCTGGGTACAGCCCGCATTTAAACCCCACATAATAAGAGTTTGACATGAATAGGGCGTATGACTTAGACACCCTCTGCCCACTCACTCTGAGTTGCTGGGGTGAGTGGTTTCTCTTGCTGTAACAGACTGGAAGTCTGAACCATCATAAGGCTGATATTTTGACCTCTCTCAGATGTAAGGACCTATTATTACAAAGGGGTACAAATCATTGTACAACTAGGGGAAACCTGGACATCGTCCTAGCTTGACCACGAGTTAGCCTCATCTTCTTTATCACAGAGGGGTTGGACTCTGGGTGCTTTCACTTTCTCAGCCCAGAGAGACAGGTGATAAGACCTTGTCAGGGGTGGGACCTGGAGAGACATCTGGAGAGTCAGAACCCTAGCCTCCTAGCTGCACAGACTGGAGACCAGGGTACCACTGTGGGGGACTGGAAGGTGCCCTGCCCTCTGGGAAGCTATGAGCCAGCGGTCAACAGCTCCTTCTCTCAACCCCCTCACCCCAACCCCAGGCTCATCAACGAGAATGAAGTGAAACGATGGCGAGACCAGGCAGAGAAGTTCCGGAAAGGTGAGAAGTTCTGGAAAGGTGAGGGGCTCTGCCTAAACCCACCACCTGCCCCCTGCCCTCCCCTGCCCACTGCAGGATCATCCTCTGTCCTACTTCTTTTTTTTTTTTTAGTTTTAAATGTACATCTTTTTCCTTTCTAAAAAAATTTTTTTTGGCCACATCATGGGGCATGTAGGATCTTAGTTCTCAGACCAGGGATTGAACCTGTGACCCCTGCAGTGGAAGGGTGGAGTCTCAACCACGGGACCACAAGGGAAATCCTTCCCCCTTAGGAGGAAAAGGCACACACATTACGTCCTTTCTTCCCATTTCGCCTCCTGTCCCTCTTCCACCCTAGAACACGCAGAGCTGGTGAGCAGGCTGGAGAGGAAGGAACGGGAATGCGAGACCAAGACGCTGGAGAAGGAAGAGATGATGCGGACGCTGAATAAGATGAAGGACAAGCTGGCGCGCGAGTCTCAGGAGCTGCGCCAGGCTCGGGGACAAGTGGCAGAGCTGGTGGCCCAACTCAGTGAAATCTCGGTGCGTGGCCTCGCCTCTCCTTTTGCAGAGTTGAGCCGGGACCTTCAGGTCAGGCAGGGAAAAGTGGGTGTAGGGAGGGACCAAGGACCCTAGGATGAAGGAGGAGAGAGAGAGGATCTCAGACCAGGATAGAAGTGGCCCAACTCAGTGAAATCTCGGTGCGTGGCCTCGCCTCTGCTTTTGCAGAGTTGAGCCGGGACCTTCAGGTCAGGCAGGGAAAAGTGGGTGTAGGGAGGGACCAAGGACCCTAGGATGAAGGAGGAGAGAGAGAGGATCTCAGGCCGGGATAGAGGGCACCCTTGTCTGCAAGGTTGGCACCTTTGTGTTAGATGGAAACCATGTTCCTTCCTCCAGGGGAGCAGGAAGCACACCTTGGAAAGCAGAGGGCCGGCTGGGCATTGGTTCCCCTCCCCACTTGCAGCTGGATGCCCTTGTGCAGACCGATCTGTATTATCAGTCTTGCTGTTGCTGGCAATGATTGATTTTGTCCACTGTCTGTGTTTGACTTGTGGGTGCACCTGTGTGTTCAGGATGCAGGGCGAGAAAACAGGGCTCAGCTTGTGTGGGAGGTGAGAACAGACTTTGGGGTCTAGTCTAGAGGGAGAATGAGAGTAAGGGAAGGCATAGTGACTGGGGACTAGAAAGGCATCCCCGGTGATGGCTTTGTCTTCCTGTTGTCTCTGTTTCCCCCACAGACAGGACCTGTATCTTCCCCACCTCCCCCTGGGGGCCCACTTACCTTGTCTTCCTCGATGACAACCAACGACCTGCCTCCACCCCCACCCCCTCTTCCGTTCTCC
>SJYX01007040.1:3689-43160 GCA_006410675.1 Oreotragus oreotragus | reverse complement strand
GCCCCACCTTGCTTCAGCATGGGGATGCCCCTCCCCCCAGACCCCTTCCCCAGCAGTGATGTCCCACTCAGGAAGAAGTGTGTCCCCCAGCCTTCACACCCACTGAAGTCCTTCAACTGGGTCAAGCTGAATGAGGTGAGTAACAGGGAAGAGATCTGTCTGTGGATCCCTTCTACAGGTTGGGGCAGTCAGCCCATAGATCCGCAGCCTGCTGTTTGCAGATCTCCATGGCAAATGCTTTCTCTGGTAGGGGTGAGGGTAGACACAGTGGATGCAGAACAGGGGGGTGCAGATGACAGGCTGTCTGTTGGGAAGAGCACAGGGAGGAGATGGTTTGGCATGTGGTGATGCTCACATTGGCAGAGCCACCTACAAATGGAATATGAGTGTGCTGAGAGTTCATGGAGTAATGTAGGGCCAGTCAAGGATGCTTTCTAGACAAGCGCTTGGCTAGAATGTTAAGGATAGGGTTGATTTGGGGAAAAGGGTGGAACATATAGGTGAGGATCTTTGGCCAAGGTCTAGAGATGATCGAGACCAGTGTGTACAAAGGACTGAGATGATGAGGCTACGACAGGGTGACAGGAAAAGGACAAGGAAGAGTCTGATGTCAAGGTACAGCCACTTTGACATCCTCTTAGGGGAAGCTGCATGCACTGGCTGCTTCTCCAGACTGCTCAGCAGTGAGAGGTCCTCATGAATATTATCCACTAAGAACCTCTCATCCCAGGCTGACTTGTGGGACTCGATTCCTCTGTTTTATTCTCATGAGTGTAGAGATTCCATTGGACCTCTAGTAATTGAAGGCCAGCCCCAGCCTGGTCCAAGCCCTGCTCTGGTTCTGTGCTGTGTCCTCTTGTAAGGACCAGTGGCTTCATCCTTGAGGTAAATGTTGAGTTAGCCAAAGAGTTTGTTTGGGTTTTTCCATATCAACATGGAAAAACCCAAACAAACTTTTTTTTGCCAACCTAATAGATACAGTAGGCTTCCCTGGTGGCTCAGATGGTAAAGAATCTGCCTGCAATGCAGGAGACCCAGGTTTGATCCCTGGGTCAGGAAGAAACCCCAGAGAGGGGAATGGCTACCCACTCTAGTATTCTTGCCTGGAGAATTCCATGGATAGGGGAACCTGGTGGGCTACAGTCCATGCGGTCGCAAAGAGTTGGACATGACTGAGCAACTTCACTTCAGCGACACAAGGAAACTGGCCTCAGTTGGGCCTGGCCCATCCACACTGCAAAAACAGTTTGAAACTAGGACCAATGGATACCCTCTGACCTTGTTGTATAGACCAGGGACTAACTCTTGAGGAAATCACTACTCCTCAACTCTGAGCTTAAATTAGCTCAAATGGAGACTTAAGTGGGAGGCGACACAGTTTGCTAAGTAGATAGTCAGCTGTTTGCTAGGTGCCTTCTCCTGGTGGTAGACCAGCTAGCCCATCAGTCTGAGCTGTGCTTTATGTAAAGCTTTCTGTTATGGTGGGGAGGGGGCTATGATGGATAATAACAAAAGGTGAGACATAATATTGCCCTGAAAGAGCTTTGGATCTGGCAAATTAGGAAATGTGTCCAAGGAACTACCTTGAGGTCCTGGGGATGGGTTGAAGGAACGGTTCTAACTTCTAACCAAATGAGGTTTGGCTCAAACTAACTGTGTGGTCTGCAGAAATCATTCATTTTGTACCTGTTTGCTCATCTGTGAGATGATCTCTGATTCCTTTTACCTCTGGTTGTGTCATCTAAGTGGAGAGAAAGACAAAGTATGAACATAGCCCATCCGTCACTTCCTGGAGCTCTGATGTAGAGCCACCTGCTAGCAGCACTTGAAGCGATATCGTTAAAGTTTGTGACAACTGCATCACACAGTTGTGCCCTGTAGTTGCTTCTCTGTGGTCTTGAGACCAGCCAGAGAGACCAGCTGCACATGAGCAGGCAAACGGTTCTGCAGAACCAAAGGCTGTAGGCTGTGTAGAAATGTTCATTGTTCATGACCAGAAGTAGTATTTTTAAGTTGCTGTTAAAAAAAGAATTCTGCTTTTGCCTCCCATGCTTGCAATTTACAGTTTTGATCATGTAATGAAGAATTGATTAGGCATCTCCACAATTAAGGAAGTCAGATAAGGCATCTAATATTTTTTGTAATATTTTCATCTTAATGCTTAGGATTTTCTCTGGGATCTAGCAATAATAAAGTCTATATCAATTCCTCAGGGACCCAGAAGTGGCCAGAGTCTCGTTCCTAGACTGGGAAGTCCAGGTTTGATGGAACACGTGTTGAGGAGCTCTTGTAGGGTGTGGGGAGTGGGGGGGCTTTGAGTCATATTTGTCATCCCAGTCCCAAGCTTTTAATTGCGTGACTAAATTCAGGTCATCTCATCAGGTGTTTCCCAATCTGTAACATGGGGGTGATTATGATAACCAGATCAAAAGGTTGTTGTGAGGATTGACTTAATACATGCAAAGCAACTGACACATAGAAAGCCTTTAAAATCAAAATAGCAGATGAGCTGCTATGAGTGCGACTACCACGCATGCCGTACGTGTGCTCTCTCACTTAACCCTCACTCCAGCTCCATCAGGCAAACGTGAGTGAGACTCAGTTTCCTTTCATGGGATGGGGGAAGAGTAGAGACCCCCTCTGTTTGCCAACTGCCCCACTTAGAGGCCGTGTGACCCCAGATGCTCGAGGGAAACATACTTTCTTGAGCAAGATTCCCTGGCTTGTAAAGGATGTCCCTAGAGGGGCAGAAGTTTCAGGGATCTGGACTGGAAGTGGTGAAGTCTTGGCTGGAGCAGTGTGAAGATCAAATTTGAGAATGATTGTGTGACGGGGACACATGGGGGTGGCGTGGTGGCGTTTAGGATGTGGAAGATGTTAGGAAGAGGTAGGGGGGCTTTGAGTCATATTTGTCATCCCAGTCCCAAGCTTTTAATTGCGTGACTAAATTCAGGTCATCTCATCAGGTGTTTCCCAATCTGTAACATGGGGGTGATTATGATAACCAGATCAAAAGGTTGTTGTGAGGATTGACTTAATACATGCAAAGCAACTGACACATAGAAAGCCTTTAAAATCAAAATAGCAGATGAGCTGCTATGAGTGCGACTACCACGCATGCCGTACGTGTGCTCTCTCACTTAACCCTCACTCCAGCTCCATCAGGCAAACGTGAGTGAGACTCAGTTTCCTTTCATGGGATGGGGGAAGAGTAGAGACCCCCTCTGTTTGCCAACTGCCCCACTTAGAGGCCGTGTGACCCCAGATGCTCGAGGGAAACATACTTTCTTGAGCAAGATTCCCTGGCTTGTAAAGGATGTCCCTAGAGGGGCAGAAGTTTCAGGGATCTGGACTGGAAGTGGTGAAGTCTTGGCTGGAGCAGTGTGAAGATCAAATTTGAGAATGATTGTGTGACGGGGACACATGGGGGTGGCGTGGTGGCGTTTAGGATGTGGAAGATGTTAGGAAGAGGTGTATGAGTCTCTGGCTCCAGACCTCAACTCCACAGAGCATCCTAGGTTCTCCTGGTGACCACGGGGCAGAGGGAGTGTTTGGGAAGCAGTGAGGGGGAGCTGGGTCCTCAGCCTGTTGACTCATGGAAATGTTGACCCTCCCTCCCTGCCTTTCCTGGTCCAGTTCTCCTTCCCATCTCCTCTCTGCCTCCCACGTACCCCGTCCGAGGGAGCCTGGCTCCTCTCCCCAGTCCCCTACCTCACACCCACCCACCCACACACCCACACACACACACACAGAGTGGTTGTTTCTGCCATGAAAAGAATGTGTCTGTGTTGGGTTTGGCCAGTTGCCTGCATCCCTTGCTGCTCCCAGCTTCCCAGCCCGGCATTCCACGAGAGGGTCCCTGGCCTTAGGAAGGCCGCAGGAATGTCCCCACTTCCCCCCTCCCGCTCTGGCCTTGCCTCCCCTTTGCAGAGTTTAAGAAAATAAAAGTGAGTGAAAGGTATGTTTCTCTCTCCGAGCCTTGCTGAGGGGTGATGGAGAGAGGGGGCGGCAGTGGCATTAGGAAGGTTCCCAGCTGCCCCCACAGGCAGAGAGGTAGGGGAGGTTCTGTTTTAAAGGGCAGTAAAGCTCCGGGAGAGGCTAGGGGTCCTGGGCGGGGGCCTCTTGTCTCGGCTTCTAAGCCATTATTGGGATATTGCAAGACTACTAGGGCATTCTCAGCATGGGTACTAGATCTTGTCCAGAACCCTGGAGTGGGGTTGAGTGCAAGGATCCTACCCAGAGGTGGACATTGCCTCAGCTGAGAGACCTTGGAATATAACCCTGGGTCCATTCCAGTCTCGAGGGATGAGATGGCCTCTGACCATCAGGAACTCGTGGCAGAGTCTTGCTGGCCAGAGCAGTCACTAGCGGGGCCAGGATGGCCCAGCCTCTGCCGTTTGTCCACTTGCTGGGAATCTGGGCAAGTAGGAGGAAGACACCCTGGGAGAGAAGACGACCGTCTCAGACACAGGAAATGCAGGCAGCCCTGGGGACTTGAGGATCCCCGAGTATGTGGGGGCACTCTTCCTGCCATCACTGCAGCCACCCGACCTTGTGGGGGGACGTCCTCTGAGAACACTGGCTTAGTTTTTTTCTGGAAGGAGTTTCATAGCCCTCTTCCATGCTTGCCCACCCGTCACTCCAGCGCTACTGCTGATTTCTGGGGCACGCTGACATATGGCCCCAGGTGAGGAGGAGGAGTGGTCTCTCATCTCTCCCCTGGAGCAGAGTGTTGAAGAGGGGATGCGGGGAGGAATCACCCCTCTTCTGAAGGCCTGGGAGCCTGGCTGCCTGTGTCTGTGTACCTGGAGGACAGGTGGGATCGGGGGGCACCAGCATCTCCATCACAAAGGAGCCGAGTCAACCACGGCCTCCTCCCTCCCCATGAATCTTAGGAACGTGTCCCTGGCACCATATGGAATGAGATTGATGACATGCAGGTGTTTCGGATTCTAGACCTCGAGGACTTTGAAAAAATGTTTTCAGCTTATCAGAGGCATCAGGTAAGACCCTGCCCACTCTGGTGTCTTGAGTCTTGGCCTCCAGTCGTGACTTGACGCCACCCCTTGAACTCGACCCTGAGCCCCTCCTTGCCTCTCTTCCTCTCTCCCACATACACTGATTTTGTTCTTTATCAGGTACCATGTTCTTTCGGGGACGTGAGTTGGCGGGAGGGGGCAGTGCACAGGGGAAGCATCCGGCTGTATTAGTTTGTATCTGCCCGTCAAGGGATGACGTAGTATGTTGTCCATTTCTCTCCTTGGTCTTGGAGCCCTGGAGGCAGAGTAGCAGGGCCAGGCCACTGCAGACCTTGTTCCTTTCTGGCCCGGGACCAGGAATTATACCTACAAGGCACGATCACTATTCAACCGCTTTTTCCACTCTGCTCTCGTATCCCGACACTCCCACAAGTGGAGCAGAGGATCTTGTGTCAAGGACGGTGGCACTGCTCCAGGTCACACTGAGGGGCTGAAGCTGGGCGAGTCAGGCCAGGAGAGGCCCTGGGCTTTGCTCTGAGGATGCCGTGCAGAGGTGGACCTGCAAGCCTGCTCTTCCCAAGGCAGGACGGGGACTGGGATGGATAGCAGGATGCAGGGCCAACCCGAGGCGGTAACCACAAATGCCAATTCTTCAATCTCACCCTCCCATGAGTATGAGGGCCCAGGACTGCACGGCAGACCTGGGGCCTTCCTCGGAGGTCCAGTGTGGGAAGAGGCCTCGGCGCCTCTGCTTTCGCTCTGGCCCTCCCCTGCCCGCCGGGTTTATTTATTCTCCAGGCTGTGCTGCCTTCTTCCGTGTTTTCTCCACTGAGTCCAGGGTTCCAACCCCGAGGACGTCCCCCATTGCCTGCGAGAAGGCTCTGTGAGCCCTCCTGGGTCTGCGTGTCTCAGCCGATCTCCCCACTGCTTTCTGCCAAGCCCAGAGCTGTGGGTGACCCCTCCTGAGGGCAGACAGGACCAAGGGCACAGTGACAGCTCCGGGGCAGAGAGTAGAGACTAGCCAATAGCCAAAGGGCTGCGGTGGGGTGGGGCTCTGGCCCTGCCCAGCGGTTGTTTGCTTAGCTTGAGTGTAGGTGCTCAGGGTGTCTGATTCTGTACCCCTAATCCAGGAGGCACTTTTAGCCCCATGGACATGTCTGCCTGGAGCCACTGCAGCCCGACTGGTGCCGGAAGAGGTTCTTTGGGGCCTTTGCTGCTCCTGTGACCAGTGCTCCTGAGCGGGCACCAGGGAGGCATGCAAAGGATGTGCAGGGGGTGGCAGAGGGAGGCATGCAAAGGATGTGCAGGGGGTGGCAGAGGATCAGGCCTGGCCTCCCTGTATTTTGAGAGTCTTCCTCCAGGCCAGGGTTCCAGCCTTGCCTGCCCAGTCTCCAAGGTCCTGGGGTAGGACCAGGGTGGGGTCCAGTAGGGAAGGCGGGACTCTGGGGTTTAGGACAAGTGGGGCCTGCCCCCACCCCACCCCCAGTTTGGGGATGGGGAAGAGTTAAGATGGACAGTGTCCTGCTCTTTCTCCTCTGAGCCCACTCAGTCTATCACCCCATTTCAGAGCTGGGCTCACCCAGAGGACTGTCACTCTGCAGGTCACCCGGACTCTGGGGGTTTGAATTCACAGCCGCAGAGCTGGAGAGATCCCAGAGGCTGCATTGCCTCTTTGGCCTCCTCTGTCTTGGGGTCCTGGGTGCATGGGACAGGGACCGTCCTGTGCCCTCTGCCAGTCCTGAGTTGGTGACTTCAACCCCACCCGGGTCGGGAAGGGAGAACCAGGTGTGAGCTCCGCCCCCTCTGCTTCCTTGTAAATCAAAAGACAGACGGGGCAGAGGGCAAGGGACAAAGTTCAGGGATGTCTGCTCTCCTCTGTCTCCATGAACGCGACACGCACGTGCTTTCGGCTCAAGTTCAGCTGTGGTTGTGTCTCCTCCCCTGTTTTGGAAGAATGAAGTCATGCAGGGGTGCCGGGATGCTCTACGTAGGAGAGGAAGAAGTGCAGTCAAAGCCTGGGGTGGGGCAGCCTGGGGGCCTGTCCGACCAGGCAGCGGTGGTCTCCCTGGGCGCGAGGCACACAGAGGAGGCTGCCTGTCCCCGGCTTGCTCTGGCTTCTTTGTGAGCGCATGTCTGCTGGAAGCAGCTCCTGTTTGGTGCTACCTGCAGTCTCCGTCTCCAACCATGGGGGGTCTCCCTTGGGGTGGGGCAGACAGAGTAGATGCTAAGGGCTCCCCCTGCCTTTCCTGCTACTCTCGGGTCCCCAGACCTCTTGGCTAACGTTGTGCATGTTTGATTCTCTATTGGCTGTGGATGCTACCTGCCTAGGAGCTGATAACTAATCCTTCCCAGCAGGTGAGTCACTCTTGGGGCTCTGGACACTATAATTCTTAACCACTGTCCTGGGCTGCTGCCTATACTGGGCTCAAAAGAAGGGGCTTGTCAATTCTACCTTCTGCCTTATTACTCATCTTAACAGGGTGGCATCGGGTTGGGTCCCCAAAGCAAAAGTAGAAATGTAGGGAAGGGTGCTAACGCAAACAGACCCCCACCATAAGGGAGGTAAGCGTCTACAGAAGTGAGGAGGACGCTTCTAGGTCTGTTGTCTTACCCACAAGGCCCAAGGCAAGGCCGTCCTATAAGGCTGCACAGGTTGGGCACTGCTCAATTCCAGGGGCACAGTCCACAAAGGCAGTGATGTGAGTGGCAGCCCCTGGAGCATGTGCATGGAAGGATCTCCCAGTGGAGGAGCCAGCCTCCTGTGTACCTCGCCAGGGGCCAAGAGAAGGCAAGAGGATGGTCTTTGATGTCTTGGGAATTGCCTGCTAGAACCCCAGGGGAGAGAACTTTGCAAGGAATTGTGCCTCAGTTCCCCGCCCCCCCCGAACTTGTGGATGCTCTCTACCCTGGGCACCTTGGACAGCACCCAAAGTCCTCAGGGGTCCAGGAACCATGGCCCTCTGGGGACTTGGAGCCAGCTTCTCACCATAAGATCGGCAGGGGGAGGCTCTCTGGGCAGGGTGGGGGGAGTGGGGGTTGATTGTCTGGGATGTGGTATGGATCAAATCCCACTGCCCACAGCTATAGGGATCAGTCACTCCCCCTCTAGCCTGCCCAGAGAAGGCAATGTCTGAATAGAGGGCTTCTCATTGCCCCCACACCCTTCTAGCCCAGGCTAGAGTCCCAGAGCCTCAAACTAGAGTCAGCTATTAACCACCCTCCTTTCTCCCCAGTCTTGTTCTTTCCTTTTCTTTCTTCCGCTCACACCAGGTGCATTCCTTGGTTGGCACGGGGGTGGCTCATGGGCTGGGGTTGGGGGTGGGCAGGAAGAGGACTGGGGGAAACACACACCTCACCCTTGCCACTCGGCTTGTCGGTTGCAGAAAGAGCTGGGTTCCACTGAGGACATCCACCTGGCCTCACGCAAGGTCAAAGAGCTGTCTGTCATTGACGGCCGGAGGGCACAGAACTGCATCATCCTTCTCTCCAAGTAGGTGCCCGCCCTGCCTCTGCGGCTCTGCTCCAGGGAAGGTTGTGGGTGGGAAGGATGTGCCCCCCAGAGAGTGGAGGCCTGGACTGGGGCTCGAGAGGAAGATGAGGGAGCTGAGTGCCTGGGGAGAGAGGGACTGGCAGACGGATGGGGCGGTAGTGACCTCTGGGCTCCCCCCATCTCCCAGCTATCCCCTGGGAATGGCAGGGCGCCCCTGATCCAAGCATCCTCTCCCGGGAGCCCCCGCAGAGCAGCGGTGCAGACTCTGCAGACAGGAAACTGCCCCAGTCACGAGGCCCCTGACCTGCCTGGTCGGCGTCTGGCAGTGGCATCGCTCTAAGCCCGCGGAGGGCCCCGCTTGGCTTAGGCCACAGAGCAGCATGATGTCAGCCCCCAAGCATTTCCCGCGGCTGCAGAACAAACAGGGCAGTATCTGGGCTAACAGCCTAGCTTCTGTGCGGGGGCCTCCCGCCTGAGCTGGGGTCAGAGGGCACGGCCTCTCTTGCTATTCTTAGTGCTGCCCTAGGACATCCATCCCTGCCTTCCTCCCACAGGGCCCCAGGGCTCAGTGTCTCCCCCTCGATGGCAAGGGAGACTTCTGCTCCCGATGGGCGTGCATCTGGAGGGGCTGTGTGGATATGTGTGTGCGTGTGTTTATGTGTGCACATGCAATGCACGCAGGGGGTTGCGTCTCCCTCTCCCAGTGTTGGAATGGCTGTGTCGAGCCGAGGGGCAGCTGTTCTGTCTTGAAGGAAGCAGGAGCCTGCCCCCTTAATGGCCTGCCCATATTCCCATCCTTCCGTGGAGATGCTGCGGGTATTTCGGGCACGAGAAGGAGGATCGGAACACTTTGTCCTGTCTCAGTCTACACTGAAGATGGCCCTCTTCCTCTCAAATGTCCCCATAAGTGAGGATGGAGACTCAAGCAAGACACCAGAGTACTCATATCTCTGTTTAGGGACTAAAATATCTCAGGCTCAAGTTATAGAGGGAACCGGGTGAGTTTAGTGTCAAAGGTTTTACCGAGCAGGGAGTGCTATCAAAGGTAAATGAGAGAGAGAAGGCCCCGGCCCTGGCTTTGAAAGGAGGAGGCCAGGAGCCTGTCCTGGGCAAAGAGGCCAGGCCAGGCTGCTCAGGGTGGGGTTTTGCCATAGGTTGAAGCTGTCCAACGAGGAGATCCGGCAGGCCATCTTGAAGATGGACGAACAGGAGGACCTCGCTAAGGACATGCTGGAGCAGGTGAGGCCCCTGAAACGAGGGGGCAGCCGTATCCCTTCCCAACAGCCCCCAGGGAGGCTGAGACTCTTAGGTCAAGGAGAAGTCAGGCTGGAGGAGCAAGGGAGAGGCTCACAGAAACTTCCCTGGATCAACCTCTCTGAGAGGAGACCAGAACAGACTACATCTTTTCAGGGCCTTGAGGCCCCTAGAAAGGAAACATGAGGAGTGATTCCCCCATGAGTCTCAGGGCAAAGACAGTGGCCGCAGCCACGTGCTGCTGCAGGCTTCCCTGATGGCTCAGCAGGTGAAGAGGCCGCCTCCAATGTAGGAGACACAGGAGACACGGGTTCACATCTCTTCCTCATCAGTCTGATGTGTCTTTCAAGAGAAACCCAGAAACTACCAAGCAAAGCCACAATTAGTTGGACATTGAAAGTAAGAACTCTGTTGATCAAAAGGCACTGTTACCAGAGTGAAAAGGCAAGTCAAGCGTTAGACCTTTGTGTTATGTATAGATCACAAACATCTCTTATTCAGAACAGAGGACTTTACAAATCAGTGAGAAAAATGACAAACAACCTAAAAATGAGCAAAAGATTCGAATAGGTACTTCATAAAAGAGAATCTCCAAATGGTTCAATACCATCACTCATCAGAGAAATACGGTAAAAGATGTTCAGTACGATTAGCCATCAGAGAAACACAGTAAGTCACAGTGAGGGTGAACCAGCCACCTGCTTAAACAGCTAAAACTGAAGAGGCCAACAATATGAGCTGTTGGCAAGGATGTGAAGCAACTGAAACTCTCACTTGGTAAAACCATTTTGGAAAACGGTTTAGCAGTACACACACCTATTCTGTTTGCCTGCAATCCCACTGGGCACAAATACTGACTATAGGAATATTTATAACTATTTATAAAACCCTCAAACTGTGAACACCCCAAATGTCCATCAATAGGAAAGTGAACAGATTGGGATATATTCCCACAGTAGAATAGTGCTCAGCAATGAATGGGCTTTCCTGGAAGCTCAGATGGTAAGGAATCTGCCAGCAATTCAGGAGTCGTGGGTTCAATCCCTGGGTCAGGAAGATCCCCTGCGGAAGGGAATGCAACCCACTCCAGCATTCTTGCCTGGGAAATCCCATGGACAGAGGAGCCTGGCGGGCTACAGTCCATAGGGTCAACAAAGAGTCAAACACAACTGAGCAACTAACACTTTCAATTTTCACTTTCATCAATGAATAAAAGATGAATTCAGTTCAGTTCAGTCACTCAGTTGTGTCTGACTCTTTGCGACCCCATGGACTGCAGCACGCCAGGCCTCCCTGTCCATCACCAACTCCTGGAGTTCACTCAGACTCAGGTCCATCGAGTCGGTGAGGCCATCCAGCCATCTCATCCTCTGTCGTCCCCTTCTCCTCCTGCCCCCAATCCCTCCCAGCATCAGAGTCTTTTCCAGTGAGTCAACTCTTCACATGAGGTGGCCAAAGTACTGGAGTTTCAGCTTTAGCATCATTCCTTCCAAAGAAATCCCAGGGCTGATCTCCTTCATGAATGGACTGGTTGGATCTCCTTGCAGTCCTAGGGACTCTCAAGAGTCTTCTCCAACACCACAGTCAAAAGCATCAATTCTTCTGTGCTCAGCTTTCTTCACAGTCCAACTCTCACATCCATACATGAGCACATGAAAAACCATAGCCTTAACTAGACGGACCTTTGTTGGCAAAGTAATGTCTCTGCTTTTGAATATGCTATCTAGGTTGGTCATAACTTTCCTTCCAAGGAGTAAGCATCTTTTAATTTCATGGCTGCAGTCATCATCTGCAGTGATTTTGGAGCCCAAAAAAATAAAGTCTGACACTGTTTCCCCATCTATTTCCCATGAAGTGATGGGACCGGTTGCCATGATCTTCGTTTTCTGAATGTTGAGCTTTAAGCCAACTTTTTCACTCTCCGCTTTCACTTTCATACCTAAATGTGAACGAGTCTCAGACATTCTGTTAAGTGAAAGAAACCAGACCCCAGAAAGGGCACACAGCATCATTTGTCCAAGAATAAGTTCAAGAACAGCCACATTTGGGACTTCCCTGGTGGCCTGGTGGTTAAGACTCTGCACGTCCATTGCAGGGGGAAACAGGTTCAATCCCTGATCAGGGAACTAAGATCCCACATGCTGTGTGGCATGTCCAAAAAAAAAAAGCTAAATTTGATCTAAGGTGATAGAGTTCAGTAGAGAGGCTATACTGGAGGAAGAGGTGGCTTTGCTTATTAAGGTAGCACGAGGGAACTTTGCAGGGGATGAAGATCTTCCGTATCTTAATCTGGATGGTTCAGTTAGTGGTTTGGTTGTTGTTATTCAGTCACTAAGTCGTGTTCGACTCTTTGCAACCCCATGGACTGCAACGTGCCAGTCTTCCTTGCCCTTCACTGTCTCCTGGAGTTTGTTCAGACTCATGTCCGTTGAGTCAGTGATGCCATCCAACCATCTCATCCTCTGTTGCCCCCTTCTCCTTCTGCCCTCAGTCTTTCCCAGCAATCGGGGTCTTTTCCAATGAATCCAGTCTTCACATTAGGGGGCCAAGAGTTAGAGCTTCAGCATCAGTCCTTCCAATGAATATTCAGGGTTGATTTGCTTTAAGATTGACTGATTCGATCTTCTTGCTGTCCATGGGACTCTCAAGGTAGTCTGATCAAAATTCATTGAGTTGTACATTTAAAATGCTATGCTAAGTCACTTCAGTCGTGTCCGACTCTGTGCGACCCCATAGACAGCAGCCCACCAGGTTCCCCCGTCCCTGGGATTCTCCAGGCAAGAACACTGGAATGGGTTGCCATTTCCTTCTCCAATGCATGAAAGTGAAAAGTGAAAGTGAAGTCGCTCAGTCGTGTCTGACTCCTACCAGGCTCCTCCGTCCATGGGGTTTTGCAGGCAAGGGTACTGGAGTGGTTTGCCTTCTCTGACATTTAAAATAGATGCATTTTATTTTATGTAAATTATACCTCAATAAATTGATGGAGAAGACTCTTGAGAGTCCCTTGGACTGCAAGGAGATTCAACCAGTCCGTTCTAAAGGAAATCAGTCCTGAATATTCATTGGAAGGACTGATGCTAAAACTGAAACTTCAGTACTTTGGCCACCTGATACGAAGAACTGACTCATTTGAAGATGCTGATGCTGGGAAAGATTGAAAGTGGGAGAAGAAGGGGATGATAGAGGATGAGATGGTTGGATGGCATCACCGACTCAATGGACATGAGTTTGAGTAAACTCCAGGAGCTGGTGATGGACAGGGAGGCCTGGCATGCTACAGTCCATGGTCGCAAAGAGTCAGACATGACTGAGCAATTGAACTGAACTGAAATTGGTGGTAAGTAATNCACCGACTCAATGGACATGAGTTTGAGTAAACTCCAGGAGCTGGTGATGGACAGGGAGGCCTGGCATGCTACAGTCCATGGTCGCAAAGAGTCAGACATGACTGAGCAATTGAACTGAACTGAAATTGGTGGTAAGTAATCTGCCTGCAATAAAAAGATGGTAAAGAGTCTTCCTGCAGTGCAGGAGACCTGGGTTCAATCCCTGTGTTGGGCAGATCCCCTGGAGAAGGGAACGGCTCCCGACTCCAGTATTCTTTCCTAGAGAATTCCATGGACAGAGGAGCCTGGCAGGCTACAGTCCATGGGTCACAGAGAGTCAGACACGATTGAGAGACTTTCACATACCTCAGTCGCGTTGGTTTAAAAAAAAGCTCATTGAGCTGTACACTGAAGAACACTGTGTGTAAGTTTACCATATGCAAGTTATAGCTCAATTTTAAGAAGTGAAAAGGAAGGAAGTCTGGAGCTGGGTGCCCTGAATCCCTTGGAGCAGATGAAACATGAACCACCCAGACGAGGATGCGTCTCTCTGACAGAGCTGGGGGGGCCCTCCTTATCTGAGCCTGGTCAATGTGGGAGGGCTTCCATTGGCTGCACCCCCATGACAGCCTCTCACCAGTGTCCTGACTTTCAACTCCCCTCCGCAGCTCCTCAAGTTCATCCCGGAGAAGAGCGACGTTGACCTCCTGGAGGAGCACAAGCATGAGATCGAGCGGATGGCCCGCGCGGACCGCTTCCTCTACGAGATGAGCCGGTCAGAGCCGTGGGCGTGGCAGGCGGTGGCGGGGTGGGGGGCTGGAGATGGCCGGGATGGGGGCTGCCTCACCGTGCGGATGCTGTCTCTTATACACATCTCTGGGGTCAGAATGGGGGGCAGGAGCTGGCCAGGATGGGGGCAGACCGCTTCCTCTATGAGATGAGCCGGTCAGAGCCGCGGGCATGCTAGGAGGCAGCAGGGCGGGGGGGGCCAGGCCAAGGAGTGGAGGGGCAGGAGCTGGCCAGAACGGGGGCTGCCTCACCATGCAGCTCGCCCTGTCCACAGGATCGACCACTACCAGCAGCGGCTGCAGGCTCTCTTCTTCAAGAAGAAGTTCCAGGAGCGGTTGGCTGAGGCCAAGCCCAAAGTGGAAGGTACGGCCCAGGGCTGGGGAGCAAGCCTGGGGAGGGGATGAGTGGGAGTCAATGGACAGGCACAGAGGGAAACTCCTTCCTTATTCTTGATTCACCCCCAAAACCAAGGACAGGATGTGAATCTATGCTTTTTGTAGATGTGGCGCTTGTGTATAAGAGCACCCATGCCAGCCACGCACCCTGTCCCCTGGACTCAGCATGCAGGCTTTTGAGGCCATGGACCTGCTGCTCTCTGCCCCAGCCTGGGATGGAAATGCTGAAAAAATGATGATAATAGTAAGCAACTAGCACCCTTCTTGGCATGGACTAACCCGTCGTTACCCTGCTTGGGAGAGGTCCGAGGTACAGAGAAGACCTCCAGACACGTTATTTGAAGTGTGAGCTACTCAGAAAGTAGGGAACTTGGGTGAGGTGATCCCCAGAGGCGTCTGATTTTCTGACCTGGGGAACTTCCCCCACCTATTTCAGGTGGAAACTTTGTAATTAGACAAGAAGCGCAGGTCAAGCACCGTGTGAAACACGGGCCATGGATGGTCCTGTTTGGGAGCCCTTCTCTCACCTCTAAGGTGGATCTGTGTCAGTGGCCCGAGGCTGTGTTACTACTGGTGTTGGTGGAGCAGGGACTGGAATGCAGATGTCATTCTTCAGAATCCAGCCCTTCCTTCTTGTCCTGTCCCCGAGGCGTGTGGAGCTGCCCGGGGATGGCAGAGGATGGAGGGGTAGGGAGCCTGGGGGAAGGGCAGGTGGTCAGGAGGGTGGGCAGCCATGAGGGCCCCAAGGAGAGAAGCAGGAGAGGCTGTGGGCCCCTGTGTGGCGAGAACAGGCTGAGCAGGTTGGAGACAGACTGTGTCCTGGATGCTGGGGGGCAGGCTCGGGGCAGAGCAGAGCACGGGCCCCCTCTGCTGGACACCAGGCTGGCCCGCATGCCCTGGGAGGCCAGGTCCGGAGAATGGTCCTTCCTGGAGTTTGATGAGCTGTTTCGGGAGGACTGAGTGGGGGTCAGGTGGGGTATGACAGAGCTCGAGGCTGACATTTTCTGTAATCTGGACACACACTCACATGTGCACACACACAACAAGGGGTCTTCAGGCTGTGTGATCACAGATGATACGTCTGAGCGGGAAGCAAGGGTTGAGCAGTGAGCTGCAGGGCTGTGGTCTGGAGGCATCTCCTGCCCTGCTGATGGGCGAGTCCTTACTTTTGTTCTGCTGCTGACTGCCTCTGGGGCCTGAGACAGGGACACAGGGGTTCAGCCCAAGACATGTGCCCAACTATTAGTGTGTCTTGGATCAGCGGAGCAACTGTGAGCAATGGCTTGCAGTTCGGTGCTGTGAAACTAGTTTAGCCACTGGGTAGATTCAATCTCAGATAATTCTGTTCCCAGGACCTCACTCCTAAACTCCCCCTAAGAAACATTCCTGGGAAGGCTAAGATTTTGCCTGTCCCAGCTGGTTGATGAGCTGTTAACTGTCCTCCCTAGCGTCCATCCATCCATCCCCAGGCAGGGCTTTTGGGTCAATTTGCCAAAAGTCAATCAAATCTGACAAATTTACCAATTCTTCTATGAATATATTCATGAACATAGTCTTCTTGTATATATTCTTCTTATAAATATGTTCATTGCTGACTATACCAAATTCACCAGTTCTCATTATGAACATATTTACGGAGTATAGTCAGGATGAATATGGCTTCACATGGAAATATATTCTTATGAATATATGTATGAATACATTATTCTTATGAGTATATCTAAAATGTCTCCATTGCATATGGCAATTTTTCCATTTATACTGATGCCCTTTGAATTCTTGTCATTTTCTGTTTTGTCAACATTTTAGCATTTTTAGGATTCCTCTGCAGATTTTTCAGATAGCATATCAATCTAAGAAAAACTGCTGCTGCTGCTGCTAAGTCACTTCAGTCGTGTCCGATTCTGTGTGACCCCACAGACGGAAGCCCACCAGGCTCCCCCATCCCTGGGATTCTCCAGGCAAGAATACTGTTGCCAGAAACTTTCCAGGGGGCACTAGTGGTAAAGAGCCCGCCTGCCAAGGCAGGAGACGTAAGAGATGCAGGTTCGGTCCCCAGGTTGGGAAGATGCCCCTGGAGGAGGGCGTGGCAACCCACTCCAGCATTCTTGCCTGGAGACTCCCATGGACAGAGGAGCCTGGTGGGCTACAGTGCATAGCGTCACGCAGAGTCGGACACGACTGAAGGAACTTAGCACACGTGCATGCACTTAAACTCACTACTGAAATGTGCGCTTTGAAAAGTACACAGACCCTGAGTCCTAACTGATGAAGCATCCCGAAGTGAATTCACCTATGTGATCATATGCTGGTCTCTTGCTCAGCATTATGATCGTAAGGAACAGTGGGCTATTTATTTTCCGTGCTGCATTTTAGTCCATTGTATGAATATACCATAATGTACTTAACTAATCTAGATGTAATTTTTTTTTTAAAGGCAGACTAGGAACCACTCAATTACCTTTCAAGAGTAACGCCACTGCTAGGTGGCATATGTTTGAGTTTAGAAGCCACTGACCAACCACCAGCCACCTTCTCATTTTTCTTTTTACAGCTTTTTGACAGTTACTTACTTTAACTGCTTTGGAAGAGTTTTGCATACTTTTAGTCATTTTATCTTCATAGCAGCATCTTAAGGAATGTTTAGTTTGGCAGAGGCCAAAATCATAATACAATGGCTTGATCTTCTCATCACATTTAATAATCCAAAATCATATTCTTTAACCAGTAGCCAAATTTTCAGTGTAGGATTTGTGTCCCAATTCTGCATACCCACCATAAATACAGAATTGCTGAGGGAAGGGCCAAAACAGCCTATCAGAATGAAATATGAAGTTTTGGTGATGGGTTTGCCTTAGATTGATTGTATTTCTAGCAAAGGTATCATTTAAGGCATTAGAGGGAAATTTTTAAATGTCTAAAGGTTGGAGAACATTTTTAAATGCTATTCAACAGGCTGTTATGTAACCTATTTAATCAAATCTAAGACACCATCAACTGCAAAGCATAACATTATAGAAGAAAAAATATGAGACTATTGCAATTGATGTTTTAATTTGACAGGGATTTTTTCCTTTCCAAAAAAAATCAACAAAATACAGCACTTCAAAAGAGGCAGAAATCATCCCATAGTATGTAACATGCTGAAATTAAAAATTTTAATCACTAGGTTTATGAAAGTAAAGGACTTCCCTGGAGGCTCAGATAGTAAAGAATCTGCCTACAATGCAGGAGACCCAGGTTACATCCCTGGTTGGGAAGTTCCCCTGGAGAAGGGAATGGCTACTCATGCCAGTATTCTTGCCTGGAAAATCCCATGGACAGAGGAGCCTGGTGGGCTACAGTCCATAGGGTCACAAAAGAGTCACTGAGCAACTAACACTTTCACTTTAGAAAAGTAAAAGTATAATATTCTTGCATATATCCATAGGAAAAAACCAGTAATNGCCAGTATTCTTGCCTGGAAAATCCCATGGACAGAGGAGCCTGGTGGGCTACAGTCCATAGGGTCACAAAAGAGTCACTGAGCAACTAACACTTTCACTTTAGAAAAGTAAAAGTATAATATTCTTGCATATATCCATAGGAAAAAACCAGTAATCTTTATATGTAGGAAAGATACGTTCTCAAGTCTAGTCTTAGGAAATGTTGGCACATTTTGAGAAAGGGTTATGTGGTTGAATTGGCTTTTGGCGAGTTTGTCAGCTTCCTCTGGAGGCAGGCAGGTGTGGAGAAGCTTGTCCTCTGGGACATGGGAATAGCCTCTGCCCCTCTGAAGTTGACACTTGACAGCTCCTTTTCTGGACTCTGTGGTGGTACCGTCCGAGGGTCCGGGAGCCTTGGCGTGTGCAGGGCTCTCACCTGTCCCTCCTCCCCCAGCCATCCTGCTGGCCTCCCGGGAGCTGATCCGCAGCAAGCGTCTAGCGCGGATGCTAGAAGTGGTCCTGGCCATCGGCAACTTCATGAACAAAGGGCAGCGTGGGGGCGCCTATGGGTTCCGGGTGGCCAGCCTCAACAAGATCGCTGACACCAAGTCCAGCATCGA
This sequence comes from Oreotragus oreotragus, assembly GCA_006410675.1. Lineage (NCBI taxonomy): Eukaryota > Metazoa > Chordata > Mammalia > Artiodactyla > Bovidae > Oreotragus > Oreotragus oreotragus. The sequence continues at coordinate 24,882 of SJYX01007040.1, read as the reverse complement.
CAGGTGGGACCTACCAGCTTCTGTAGCCTCTCCCTTCTCCCCGGCCTCTCCCTTCTCCCCTCTCCTGTGCATGTGTGCTGTAGCTTCAGTCATATCCAATTCTTTGCGACCTATGGACTGCAGCCCACTAGGCTCCTCAGTCCATGGGATTTTCCAGGCAAGAATACTGGAGTGGGCTTGCCATTTCCTTCTCCAGGGATCTTCCCAACTCGGGGATCGAACTTGCATCTGCCTGTGTTTCCTGCCTTGCAGGAGGATTCTTTACCCACTGAGCCACTGGGGAAGCCTTCCCAAAATAGGTCACAGCTTTCCCCTAACACCTCAGCCTAATTTCTGCCAGTCCTTCATTCCCAATTCCCTTGGCCCCTGACCCTGACCCTGACCTGACTTTCACCCACAGAAACATCTCTCTGCTCCATTACCTGATCATGATTCTGGAGAAGCACTTCCCTGACATCCTGAACATGCCCTCTGAGCTGCAGCACCTTCCAGAAGCCGCCAAAGTCAAGTGAGGGGACCCCCTGAGGCTTCCTTTTCCCTGTGATCACGAACTCTCTCATCTAAATTTCCTCCTTCGGGGCTCCTCCGGGCTGACTAGGAATGAACAGTGTCTCGGAGCTTGCTCTGGGAGAACCCAAAAAAAGACACTAGGAGTTGTCCTTTAGTCGCTCAGTCGTGTCCGACTCTTGCGACCCCACGGACAGTAGCCCGCCAGGCTCCTCTGTCCATGGGATTCTCCAGGCAGGAATACTGGAGTGGGTTGCCATGTCCTTCTCCAGAACAAAAGACACTATTTGCTGTCAAATCCTCATTTCAGAGATTCTCCCAGGAAACGGAGTGGGGAAGGGAGGCAGGGATGGGAAGAATGCCAACAATGGGAGTGTTGTTAAGTCAATTACCACTGCAGGCATCAGAGCTTAATCCTGCCTGCAGAGCTGGGCAGCAGCATGGGGCACTCACTCTGCTTATCCCCCCAAACTGCAAAGGAGGGGAACCATCATCTCCTGTCAGTTCCTGGCTGAGGAGTTTTGGGGGGGCAATGAATCTGTGACCTCCCCCCCCCCCAGAAAAAGTGCTCAGTGGTTGGAAGTCAGGGCTGCGCACTGGGATGGATGGTCCGAGGAGCTATTGGGTGGGGCAATCTGCTACAGGCAAGAAGTCAGTCCTAAACATATACAGGCTGATAGAAGCATCTCCAAGAGATGCACAGTCAGAGCTCAGAGGGGAGGTGATTTCCCAGGGCCACATGTTAGTAACAAAAGCAGAGCTGGAACCCAGGCCCGCTGAATCCCAAGGCCATTGGGGTTGACACTGCCCTGAACTAACCCCAGCTCCTCTCCCTCCCTTTATCCCCTCCCCACCCCCCCAGCCTGGCAGAGCTGGAGAAGGAGGTAGGCAACCTCAGGAGGGGCCTCAGAGCAGTCGAGGTGGTGAGTACGTCGTCTGTGCCCGCCTGGGTTTGAAGGGATGCTGCCTGGGTTGGCGGCTGCCTGTCACTGGGCCAGAGGGTGGAACCCCAGCTGCAGATTCCATCAGAGGCATCTCTGTGACCCAAAACTCCTGGCGGGACTGACAGAACAGCTGGTACAACGGACACAGCCTCCAGCACAGAGTGGGCCCTCAGGAAAGGGTAGCTGAATTATTCAAGGCTTAGGTTTAGACTCCTGAATAGGGGACATCCATCCAAGACAGTGCAGCCTGTCACCATAGAGGGGGTGGGAATGAATGGTGCATTAGCCACATATTGAGGGATGGGATGGGGAGGGAGGTGAGAGGGGAGTTCAGGGTGGGGGACACATGTACAGCCATGGCTGATTCATGTCAATGTATGGCAGAAACTATTACAATATTGTAATTAGCCTTCAATTAAATAAAAAAAGATTGATTCAGATGGATGGGAAAGAGGATCTGCAGGCCTTGGAAATGGCTCATGGCAGGTAGCACCCAGTGTGACACGGGACCACTGCCGTCTGTCCTGTTCCCGCTGTAAGGGAGTCTCCTGTGATACACTGTCTCTGGCACCCTGTATGGGGTTGGCCTCTACACCCAGAAACTGGAGCGCCTTCTCATCTTCACTGTGTGGGGGTGGGTAGGCAGCTAAGGGAGTCATGGGTTTAGAGAAAGAAGTAGGAGAAAGAACCTTTTGTTGCCATTATGGTGGCAGGAGGGGGCACGCTTCCTAATTTATAGCTCTTTTAAGCACTACCCGAAATGTGGTGCATGGCGCAGCAGCATCGCACGGAGATTTGGAAATGCATCTCACACTTTAATCCGCACATGAATTGCCTGAGGGGCTTATTAAAATGCGGATTCTAATTCTGAGTGAGCCGGAGAACCTATTTCATAGAAAACTTCACGGTGCTGGCCTCAGGACCTGGAACAAGATGGCAGTGGGGAGGAGGGAAGGATCGAGGCAGGAGGCCTGGCTGAGAGCCACACTCTTCGCCACCCCTGGAACTGGAGGCTTGGGGTGTGCCCCTTCCTCAAGGCTCAGAGCCCTGCAGCTGGCAAGAAGGGTGGGGGGTGGGGGGAGCCAGGACTCCTGACTCTCGTCCTGGCACAGGTCTGACCGGCACTTGGCTCTCCCTCCTCAGGAGCTGGAATATCAGAAACGGCAGGTGCGGGATCCGAACGACAAGTTTGTGCCGGTCATGAGCGACTTCATCACCGTCTCCAGCTTCAGCTTCTCAGAGCTGGAGGACCAGCTCAATGAAGCCAGGGCCAAGGTAAGGGGGCCCGAAGCCTGCAGGCTGACCCCACCCCGACTCCTCTCCACCTGCACCCCCCCCACAGAGGGCGCAGAGGGACCCACCCAGAGGCACAGAGCTTTGAGGAGAAACCTGTCCTCACTCCTGCAAGAAAAGCAACTCTGTTGTAAACCTCACCATCCATGATCAGTGTCAGGCATCTTGTTGCGCGTTTTCCACCATCTGCCTCACCACCCACCTCATGGGTCTCTTGAAGGGGTATTGTCCTATTCGACAGATGTGTGAGATCCAGTGAGGTTAAGTAACTTGCCCAGGCTTGCCCAGCTGTGCTAGACAGAGCTGGGTGAAGCCTGACTCCGGAGCCCAGCTTTGCTCTCAGTTGTTCTGCCTCTCCGGCAGGCATGCCCCTGGACCCCTGCTGCGAGTCTTATTGAGATGTGGGTCCTCGTTCAGGGTCTGGGGTGGGGCCGAAGATTCAGCCTTCCATCTGGCTTCTGGGAGAGGCCCATGCTGCCAGTCCAAGAAGCACACTTTAGAGTCATGAGGGCTGTCTTAGAAGGTTTTCAGCAGGTTGAAATAGAGACGTAGCTGTCAGTAAACAGTGCCGGGCACGTGGCTAGCACTCTACATCACTAACTCATTTAACTCCCCCATCATCATGAAGTAGTCCTGTTATCCCCATTTTACAGATGAGGAAACTGAGGCACAGAGTGGTTAACCAACTAGCCCAATAACTAGATGATCTGTCATCCTTTTGGGTTCTAACCAGGCAGGTCCAGGCCTGTGGATGTGCTTCCTTAGCTCTGTAGCTCCTGGTCCTGTACCTACACCCTAACGGACCCAGAGGTGGCTTGGGTCCCTCACCTCTAGCAGGTGTCAAGCCTTTCCTTCAGCTTGCCCTTACCCCGGATGAAAATGGGGGATCTCCCCTCTCTATTCCTGCCCCCTCCGCCTAGGGTCCTCTACCTGGATGAGCTCTGCTCTGGCTAGAACCCACCTGCCCACTGGGCTCAGGCGGGGGACCCTCCATCAACCCTTCTCTCTCAACAGTTCTCCAAGGCCCTGGCGCACTTCGGGGAGCAGGACAGCAAGATGCAGCCAGACGAGTTCTTCGGCATCTTTGACGCCTTCCTGCAGGCTTTCTCAGAGGCCCGGCAGGACCTGGAGGCCATGCGCAGGAGGAAAGAGGAGGAGGAGCGGAGGGCGCGCATGGAAGCCATGGTAAGGGGGCCGCCGGGGGCTGGGCGTGTGCGGCCGAGCCTGCGGGGGAGCGGGAGGCTCGAGGCGCCCAGGGGTGGCCAGGGGGCAGACGCAGCCCAGGCGTCAGTCACCCTGTGGCTGCCAGCCCCTCACCTTCCCTCCTCGCCTCTCCCTCCCCACCACCCCCCAGCTGAAGGAGCAGCGGGAACGCGAGCGGTGGCAGCGGCAGCGGAAGGTGCACGCGGGCAGCGCGCTGGAGGAAGGCGGCGAGTTTGACGACCTGGTGTCGGCCCTGCGCTCCGGAGAAGTGTTCGACAAGGACTTGTGCAAACTCAAGCGCAGCCGCAAGCGATCAGGGAGCCAGGCCCTGGAAGCCACCCGGGAGCGGGCGATAAACAGGCTAAATTATTGACCTGAGGACTGGCCGGCAGCGGGAGACTGGGAGACAGGGATGGGTCCCCCCAGGGGGCGAGTGGAGGAGGCGCGAGAGTGATACTTGGTGCTGGGCTTAGAGCCTTGGGCTGGGTTCTGGGGGGCAGGGCTGTGTGTGGCAGGCCCCTGGTGTCTCCCCACCTGAAGGGGTCCCCCTCATCTCCACTTCCCATTCTTCTTCCTGCACCCCAGCCCTGGGGTCACTCTCCTGAGGCTGACGTGGACATCCCTGGCCAGCCCCGGCTGAAGGGGCCCTGTTCCCCACCCTGCAGCATGGGCACCTGTGTGTTGGCACAGAGCTGTTCCTGATCTAGACTGGAGCGAGGTCCACAGACCATGTCCAGATTTCCCATGCTGTGGGGGGTTAACAGTGGGGTGGGGGCACCCAGGCCCCCATCTCTCAAGAGTAGGGTTAATGGAACATTGATCTGGGGTGAAGTATCCTATCAAATGGAAGAGGCATTAGAGATGCCAGCTATGTGTTCCAGGAAAAAAAAAAACAATGCTGGGAGGATGCTGCGGGGACCAAGTCACCACGACAGGGTGGCAGTACCCATTTCCTAGATCACAAGTCCGCTGGCCCCTCTCTGGCATGTCATAAGTCTCTTTCCCCTTCCTCCTGCCATCTCCAATCTACTAATCCAGAATTTCAAAACTCACCTTTGGGTTCCCATGACCGTGGCTCACTATCAGGTATTTGATGCATCTGGTAAGGGTTCAACAAATACTCCATTCCTCATCACACCCTGGATGCTAGGCACAGGGATCCTGGAACAGAACTCTCCCCACCCAGACCTGGTATATCCTAACTATTGTCTTGGAGACAGTGACGTCACATGTTGGCTGGGGGTTCCAGAAGCCAGCGCTTGAATGGCTAGGTTCACCCTAGAGCTCCTGGGTCACCAGCGTCACTCAGAGCCCACACTGACACTCAACATCTGCAGTGACCTCCTGCTCTGTTCGGCCTGCACGGGGCTGCTTTAAACTGCCTGTATCTGGCTGAGGTTGGCCCTGGGGCATCGGTTCCTCAGAGGGACCCAAGGGCAAAAGCTTCCCCTCTGCCATCTCTAAGGGGGTAAGAGGGCACCCCCCCCCCCCCCATCAGCAGCAGCATTCAGACGGGGCACAGCAGAGCAAGGCAGGAGAAGCCAGGGAGTACACTGCCCAGGGGAGCCAACGGGGGAAAGCTGAGGGGGTCCCACTCGCCCATCTCTGACTTCCAGGGGGCCCATTCTGGTTCTTCTGTCCACTCACGTTCATTCTGTCCATCTATAACTGTCCTCATGGGGCAGGATTATGACTGGCATCTATAGTTTTCTCGTAAAAGGACAGAGGGTAAGGCCAACTCCAGCAAGGTTCATACTTTTAATACACTTCCCATCTCCTAGAATTAATTCATCCTCAGTGTCGGAGACCTGCCTGACCCCCACCCCCACCCCGCCTCCCCCATCAACAGGCTCCCCGCCCTTCTGTCCTGCCCTCCCCTTCTGATTCTCACCTCTGACCTCCTCCAGCTCAGGGTTATTGCCAGTGGACAGACTGGTGGGCTGGGGCCCACTCTTCAGCTGCCTTTTCTGGGGGTGGAACCAGAGTAGCTGCGGGGTAGGGGAGAAACACAGGGTTGGTGAGCCCAGCACGTGTGTTGGTTCGAGGGGGAGGGACTGGAGTAAGTGTGTGACGGGGACAGGTGTGAAAAGGCCACTGGAGGCCGTGTGAGGGCCAGGGAAGGCCTCCAGAAAGACTGGCCGCAGAGCAATGTGGCACCCATGAGCCCCCGCTGTTAAGAAGCTGGTGCTGGGATGATGGGAAGGTTGTGGTGGGGCCTCTTAAGGCCCTCCCCAAGACTGGCCAGGCCCGAGTCCTCCTCACCCACGGAGGCAGGGAGGCCTCCCCACCTATGCAGCAGGCCTGTCCAGATCCCAGCGTTCCCACCCACCATAGAAGACTAGATACGCACCAGGAAAAGACGGGATAACAGAAGCGTTTGGCAAGACACGTTGGGAATCACAGAAAAAGCACAGTGTGGTTTAACTGTTTACAGAGGACGCGTATATTGTTCCAGGGCTCAGGCGTCTCACTTCTAAAGGTTTTGCCTTCTCTATTTATTATTTTCTAGATCTGGCCAGTGGCTCTGACACCAGATGCTGCTGTAGCCAGATGGCCAACAGTGCCTTGGACCGTGGACCATCGTGGCCGACTCAGCAAGAAGGGCAGGCGCCTTAGAGACGGCTGAGTTGGTCCTCGATACACTACGTGTTTACGCCTGTTATATTTGTTCCTTGGTCATTCCCCCCATGCCCTTCCTGCCCCACCCCGACCCTGCACCTGCCACCTATGGGTTAATTTCCCTTGCTGTCTTATTGTGTGTCCAGTGTAAAATTCCACTTAACCTGATGCAACCTGTCCCTTTCTCAGCAGCAACACCCACCACCCACCCCTTCCTCTCAGTGGTGGAAGCAGGGTGTGTTTAGGGCAGGAGGAGGAAATTCGCCAGGTGGATGGGGAAGGGTCTGATCCAGGCTTCACCCTCCCACTTTGCACCCACTGGGGGTGGGAGGGGCATGGCCATCTCCCCGACCTCTGCCACCTCCACACCAAGGCTGTTCCCACCAGCTCTTTCAGACGACAGATGAGGCTAATGTACAAAATCTGCAGTGTCCTTTTCGCCTGCACCTTTTTTATAAGAATATAATACTAAAAAATATTAAATCTGTACCACCCTCACCTAGCCTGCCTTGAAACCTGTGTCTCCTTCCCAGGTGGGGATGTGAAGTGTGCTGGGGAGGGGGCAGAGCCTGTGGGGTATTGGGACCAGATCCTACCAGCACTGGGAGCACTGACTGTTACAGCCTCAGGGATTCTGCAAGCCAGTTCACATCGTACGGTACCTTGAAATCAGCCAAGGTGGGAGGACTTGGAAAAGAAAAAGACCAGTTTCCACGGTCTAAGAGCTGGGTGGCTGTTACCGGTTTCCCAGCAGACCTGGGTGAAGGGCAGACGGAAGCAGGTAGAGTGGGGTGAGAGGGTGGGTCACGCTAACCCACCCATGTCGAGAGAACCCAGCGAGCGCGTCGTGTTTTGGGGGGATGTGAAAACCAGGAGCCTCTAACCGCACCCCCGACCTCTTATCGGTGACGGGAGGCACTTGGGATGCCCCCAGCTGACGGTACTACGGGAGACGCTGCATCTCCATGCCTCCCACTCCAAGCCTCTCTTCTCCCCCAGGGAGGAAAGCATGTTCTCCGCGTGCCCCACCTTTTCCAGCATCTCCGCAGCTCCTATTCCCCCAGGGGGCGAGGCTTTAGGCCACAGGGTAGACCTGAGCAGGCCTGCTCGGTGCCCTCGGCACAGACAGTCCTCACTCCTGCATCTCCAAAGCTGGCATCGTGGCTTTATTTTGTGCGCAGTGAGGGTGAAGGCAAGCTCCACCGCTCCTCCCCACCTGGTGTGTCCCAGGATGAAGGGGTACAGGAGGTGTGCTCGGTCAGGAGGCCTCGGGGCTGTGGCCCATGGGGGATACTGCTGAGGAGGAGGAGGGGCCAAGGAAAGAAGCTGCAGGATGGTGTAACTGATAAGCTGGAAGCCTGCGTGTCTGGTGGGACAGACTCAGGCGATGGGAGGGGGATAACCTGCTTTTTCGAGGCAGCACGGCAAACAGGCCGGGGCTGTAAAGAGAAGTGATCCATTCCTGGGGTGAGCCGCATTCCCTTCCTCAGAGCGGGTTCCTCTGCTTATAAGCCCTTGTTCCTCCCGGGAAACGGAGAAGAGAAAACCCACTCGAGAAGTGGAGGTCATGGGCTTGACTGATTGTCTCAAAAAGTTCACAAATCACACTGTGCTAGATAGCCCTCCCAGGCACAACCTTAGGGTCCAGGAAGGCTGACGGGCCCGCTGGTTTCCTCTTGGAAGACAGGAAACCCTGTAGGTCAGTGAAGGTCATCCAGCAGTGAAGGGGTGGGCTGGCTTCCGGTTCCTGCCGGCTGAAGGTAACTGGTGAAAGGAACTTGACCTCTTTCCCTTGGGTTGAAACCGCATCCCATTGCTTGACCTTGCCGGCCTGGGGGTGAGACCGGGGGCAGGAGCTCTACGTTCGATGGAAGTCCCCTCGCTGACCCCCAGTCTTGCTAACGAGCTTGATCTCCGCCAACATGATGTCCCTGCTGATGGCCTTGCACATGTCGTACAGGGCGAGGGCGGCTACGGCAGCGGAGGTCAGGGCCTCCATCTCCACCCCGGTGGGGCCCCGGGCCCGGCAAGATGCCTGGATCACCGCGGCGTGGCGTGCGCGGTCCAGCTCCAGCTGCACCTGGACGTGGCTCAGCGCCACGTGGTGGCAGAGAGGGATCAGCTGGCTGGTCAGCTTGGCCGCCTGGATGCCTGCCAGCTGGGCCACCGCCAGGGCATCTCCCTTCTTGAGCTGGTTCTCCTGGATGAGCTTGAAGGCCACAGGCCCCAGGAGGACCACGGCCGAGGCCACGGCCACCCGCTCTGTGTCTGGCTTCCTGCCCACGTCCACCATAGCCATCCGTCCTTCCGTGTCCACGTGGGTCAGTTGCTCAGAGTCTGGCAGAGGTCCTGAGGAGGCGGCAGGAGCCTGGGGCTCTGTTGGGCTAAGGCACTTTGGGTTGGCATCTGAGTCCAGGTGGGAACTGAAGTGTCTCTGAGGAAGGCTGGACCCCAGCCACCACTGGGCAACAAGAGGGGCCTGGGGGAACCCGCCTCCTTTCCATAAAGTCACCATCTGGGTGGAGAAACTCACTCTGTGTCTCAGAACCTGAACACAGAGAGATTTCCTCAAAGTGCTTGGAAGGGCTGGTGGGGAATCTTGGCGCATCAAAAATAACTCTAGAAGGAAGACAGACGAGGGGACTCAGTCCAAAAGGGTCTTTTGCAAAACCACCTCCTCCCCGACTACCCCCCCCATCCCACCCTGAGCTCCCCCATTCATGTCAGGGGACGTGGAATGAAGGGCCAAGAGCACAGTGAGAAGACAGAAAAAGAGAAGATCCACAGAGAAGGGCCCCTCAGAATGTTACTACGCAGGCTTCCTCACCAGGAGGTACAGAGAGCAAGGGTCGGGATGTCTACCTGCCTGCAGCAGGTGGGGGTGCTCCCGCCTGCTGCCACCGTGCAAGGTCTGAAGACTGGCGCCTCGATCACACGACCACTCTGTCCCTTCATTTTCTTAAAACTACAGCCAGGCCTCAGCCTGAATTACCAGTTAGTTACTCTCATCTTCAAATTTTCCAGGAAAGGCTAACTGTAATCATCTGCTTTGCAGACCAGATTCTAAGGGAAATAATGAATGAATCTATTTCAATGACATCTCAAGCACATCAGAAGTGCACACGAAGCAACAGGCTGGTTCACATGGTCCCAGGGGCCTGGGGACCACCTTGGTCCCTTGCTACTCAAAGGTGGTCCAGGGACCAGCACCTTCTGAGAACTGTTAGACAGACAGCCTAGACCTCTCAAATCCGAGTCTGAAATAGCAAGATCTCTAAGGGATTCAAATGCGTGTCAAAGTCTAAGAGGCCTTGTTCTGGACCACTCTAGTTTTTATAAAAAAATGAGCCCACTTTAGTTACTCTATATCCTGACACTAACCTTACTCCTTGTGAATCAATCAGGTCTCCCAACTCCCAGCCTTCCAACATTCTCTGGGTCCCCCAACTTGTCAGTGTCACAGATACAACCTCCCTCGTGGGAGGGCGGGGGTGGTTTTTCCAGGCATCCCCCACTCTCTGCCATCAAGGCGTGTCAGCCTGGGTCAAGGCCCAGTACAGGAGGAGGAGGATGCGGAGGTGAGGGCAGAAGAGAGCTGACACGGCTTTCCCCTTGATGGCACGCTGTGGTGAGGGAGGCTGGTGTGGCCCCTGGGCTGCCTCAGGGCACTGGCTGGCTCTGCTCCACGCGCTGAAGAAAAGAACCCTTGCCCCTAGCTGTTCTCTCTGCCTTCTCTTGCTTAGGGCACGATTCAGGGGCCCAGATCTGCCTGTGGTTAAGGGGGCAAGGACTCCCCTGCTCTAGCCTGGGGATGTGCCAGTGGGGTGACAGCATCCCTAAAGCTCCTTGTGGACCGGCCAGGTCCCCAGGGTTAGAGCCCACACGCAGCTCAGTAACAAGGGGCTTCTGCTTGAAGCATCCTATGCATAGAAGAGACACCCTGCTGCTGCGAAGTTGCTTCAGTCGTGCCTGACTCTGTGCGATCCCATAGACGGCAGCCCACCAAGCTCCCCTGTCCCTGGGATTCCCCAGGCAAGGATACTGGAGTGGGTTGCCATTTCCTTCTCCAGTGCAGGCAGGCAGCCACTTCAGTCGTGTCCGACTCTATGCAACCCTATGGACAGCAGCCCACCAAGCTCCTCTGTCCACAGGATTCTCTAGGCAAGAATACTGGAGTGGGGCGCCATTTCCTTCTAGAGACACCCTGGGCACATACGTTCAGTTCCTGGGAGTTCAGGAATTAGGTAGCTGCGATCCTGGCTGCGTCCTCCATGGAAAGCTGAGCATTACGCTTGCTTAGCTGCCTCAGTGCTGACCGGCACAGAAACATAACAACACACGGCCCAGCGGCACTGATGGTCTAGACACACTCGTGGCCTGGCCCCCAGGGCAGCAGGGGAGGGACAGACAATGACTGCATCCGAGCTGGGAGAGTCCAGAGCCAAGGACAGGTCTCTGTCTTAACCAGAAGCTCCACTCTCAGGGCACAAGTACAGCAGTGATCATAAACGTAGAGCCACCCCACTCCCCAAGCCTGATCTCTTGTGAGTCAGCACGACGACTTCTGGGGATGTGTAGTGAGGGGGGGGCCGTGGAAGGGGAGAAAAGCAGCAGTAAAGGCTGGCTGGGGCAGGAAAAGATGAAGGATGAAAACCTCAGGATGACGTGCAGGATCGGGGTAGGGGGCTGCCTTACGGCAGGGGCCCTGCCCCAGGGGACCCCAGTGACAAGGGTGCGCGGTTACGTACTGATGGGTCACCCACCGATGAGGATCATGGGCCGGTTCTTCATCTGGGAGATACTGAACATGCCTGGGGTGAGGGAAGGGTCGGGAGAGGAGAGTCGGGACAGGGGAGAAACAGGGCGGGAAAGAGAGTTCACTAAATGCACGATGGAGACAGTGATGGGAGAGCCGCGGGACACGTGCTCACCTACACACACCCCAGCAACGCCCCCCCTCCGCCGCAGGACCCTGCGAGGCCGCCCACGACAGAGCCCAGAGCACACACGGGTGCCAGGACCCCACCCTGGTGGAAGATAATGTGTGGGATGACTGAGGCAATGACACCCCTCTTTCCCCCCCACCTGATGAGATCCTCGGGGCTCTCCTGTCTCGCACGGGCTCTGCTGTGCCAAGAAGCATCCCTGTGCCCCCAAGTCAAGAGGTCCAAGAGGAGTGATGGAGAGCACAGACCACACGGGGTCCCCAGGCTCCCGCCAGGCTGCCCCTCATCCTCCTGCCCCCATACTACGGACCTCCCTCCTGCTGCCGACAGCCCACTCGCCACCCAGCCCGGCCTCCCTGCACCCTACCTGCGTGCTGCCGCTTCTTCCTGCCCACCGCAGCCCCGATGACCCTCAGCAGCTCCTCCTCGGAGGCCCCTGCCCGCAGGTGATCCCGTAGAGACACCTCTGAGTTCCCGAAGAGGCAGACCTGGAGAGGGTCACGTGGTGGGTGAGGCCAACACACCCTCTGGATCCTGAGCCCTGGCCCCCACTCTTAGAGGAGTACTCCGCCCTGGGCTGAGCAGGAGGGCCTCCCATGGCTGGTCAGACTCAAAGCAAGATTTCCTGCAATGAGAGGCCAAAGGTGCTAGATGGAGTAGTCAAGAGGGGCTGCAAGGGCAGGAAGGCAAAACCAGACAAGGCCTGTGTCTGACTTCCAGCCATGCTTCTTTCAGCGCGCAGAGTGTGCTTTAAAAAATTAATTAATTGCCAGCAGAGACAGCGCATCAAAATCTAGATTCGTACCTTCTCCTGAGACATTCCATGGAATGGCCTCTTGGCTGCAGAAGAACAGATCCCAGAGAGCAGGAGCCGCGTCCAAATGGTCTCCTGGGAGACCCGCACACACAGCCATTTCCCCTCCATCCTCTCCCTGTCCCTTCGCTCCTGGACCCTGCGCGCCTGCCCCGACTCTGTCTGTGGTCCCTGACTGGCGGATGATCAGCAGAGGGCTGGTGGAGACGGCATCCTGGGGTCAAACTTGATTCAACGCTCCACTGCTTCTGGGCTCAGGGTTGACAGGGCAGTCCCACAAAGCGGGGCAGTCCCCCTACTGCCTCCCACGAAGCCATATAAAGCCCCTACTAAGTGCCAGCTCTGGACATGGCGCTCTGGACACAGGCAGCGAAGCATCTATGACAAACTGAGATGGTTGGAGAGGATGTGAATGAGAGCTGAGCAGAAGGCACAGTCACCTCCCCGTGTGGGCTGGGGCCCTTCCTCACTCTCCAGCAGCCCCGAAGCTCCGCTCTCTGCCCTTCTCTGCAGCCGGGGGGCGGGGGGGCGGCCCTCCAGCTGCCTTCTGCCTGCGGACTTGGCGGTTGGGAGGTCAGAAGGAGAGAGGAGGGAGAGGCCGGGCACTTTGGCAGTGGAGCTTCCACCCACAGCTCCAACCAGGCGGCCACTCTGCCAGGCTCCGGCTCTCCCAGGGCCCCAGGGACGCCATCTCCTTCTGGGCCCCCTTCCTCCCAGGGGTGGGACAGCAGTTTGCTGCGGCTCATCCAGTGCCTCAACATCCCTTAACAGGCCCGCTGAACCCTGCACTATAAACACCCTATTTCTCACATTCTGCTCCACTTCCTGGGGCCAGGGCGCGGGCAGGAGGCTGACTGACACAGCCATCATCACCTCTCATCTACAGCCCAGTCAGTCCTACGCCTCCAGCCCAGATAAGCCTCTGGGCTTTTTCTTTCTGGCTGAGCCACGCCACGCAGTATGTCGGAGTTTACAGGTCTGTCTGCACTTTTCTTCCAGCCCCAATCCAGTTTCCCAACCAGGACTGAACCCTTCACCCTCCGGTAACAGTGTGGCTTCCTAACCACTGGACCGCCAGGGAATCCAGCCCCTGGCTTGATGACAGTCTGCCGCACAGCTCCGCTCTGATGCCCAACTTGATGGTCTAAGCCCGCCCACCAGCACCCCTGCCCTCAAGCAGGTCCCAGAGCCCACCAGACACCCGGGCGCCCGTCTCTCCACCCGCACTTGCATCTCCAAGTTCTTTCCCTCTTCCTTCCCACTTTCACCCGAACTCTTCACATCTCTGGAACATCACTAAATGGCATCTGTCTATTTCCAAATTCAAGCTGGGAGTGATTCTTCCTAAAATACGACTGGGGCATACGACCTCCACCTTGTAAAAAAAACTCTGCACAGCACCCTACTGTCCACAGGACACACTCTGCACCTTTGAAGGGGGTGCTCAGGGCTTCCATGTGGTCTCCCCAGAGCTGACTGAAATCTGCCCTGGCCCAAATTAGGGTGAGCCTCAGATATGCCTCCTCCCCCGCACCTGGAGGGAGGCCTGTCCAGCGCTCATTTGACAAAGAATCACATGCTACCTCCCTTAGCTCCTTGGTCTCAGAAGGAGCCTTTGTGCCCATAGGAAATGGGCCTGTCTGTGCCTCCCTTCCACCCCCTATGCCCAGCGCTGAAAGCACAGCACAGCGCGTGCTGATTAGATATGAGGAATGGATGTGGTTTCAGGGACGAGCCCCTGGCCTGGTGGGAAGGGCAACCGGGGTAGGGGCTGGGGGCAAAAGGCACATTGATCCCTGCCTGGCCCCCTACCTTCCACAGCACTGAGTCCTGGAGATGGGCTCCCAATCAAGCAGAAGCTACTTCAGGGACCCAATCAATGACGGAACCAGGGAGACAGTTCCACGGGAGCCACAAGTTCACCCCCATGAACTGCCCCATCATCCCCCCAAACCTGACACCATTTCACCATCACTCCCGTGTACCCCGTGAGCTGTGCCTCCAATCAGGGGGCGCGGCTGGGAAGACACATACAGAGCGCAGAGGGGCAGGGGTCCCGCGGGGGAGGAGACACTCACCTTGAGGTTCCCGTCAGCTGTGATTCGCAGCCGGTTGCAGGTCCCACAGAAATGCTCAGACATAGACGTGATGAAGCTGACCTGGCCTCGGAACCCGGGGATTTTAAACGCCTGTGGGCGGGCATGGAGGAGGAGATGGGGTGGGCCAGCTCTCCCTCCGTGACATCAGACCGACACCATTCCCTCTCCACGGGAGCCCAGCAGAAAGCGGCCTGCAAGGCCCTCAGACAACAGAACCCCTGAGCTCTCTGCCTGCACCTGGCCCGCCCAAGATGAAGGCTCCTTAAGTTTCAGGGGCCTGGGGGCAGCACGGCCAGAGACGGCCACGTGGAAGGGCCAGAAAGCTCCCCTCCACCACTTCCTCCAGTGTGCCCCACGACAAGCTCCTTAACCCACGTCAGGCCTTCCTTTCTGTCAGTGAAGCAGGGAGTCTGCTGTGATGGCCCCAAATCGCTTCCCGCTTAAAGAGCACTGTCCTGTATCACGGACTCTGACCCCAGCGTGGCCCCTGCCAGCTCTCCCGTCCGAGGGTCCCAGGGTGCTGGCATGACCCTCCTCCCAGCCCCAGCCCCTCCGTCTGCCCCCAACCTTGGCTGTGCTGGATTCCTCCTCGGGCAGCTTCTCCAGCTCCGGCCACTGCTGCCGGAGGGTGTCCAGCATCTCCTTATAACTGACCATCTTCTTAAAGTTCCACCTGTTGCCTGTGTTGGGGGTGGGAGCCACTGAGCTGCACGCGATGGGGATGCCAGGGCTTCAAGTTCACCCTCCCGCAACCCAGGAACCAGTCCTCTGCCTCTGGGCCAGGAGGGCAAGAGGCTCAGCCTGAAATGGGGGGATGGAACCACACCTACGCTCTCCATGAGAAGCCTCCGATCCCCACCACAGGCCTGGTGCCTGCCAGACTCCTCCCACCATCCGTGGAGAAATTTCTACACGCATGGGGGTCTGAGATCAGCAGCATCCACAGGGGCGGCCAGACCTTGTCTGCCCACTCAGCCCTTCCCAGGGTCCTCGGCAGCCCCTCGCTGTGCTCTCAGCAAGGCCCTGGTCAGGCTCCGCGGACAGGCCCGGCCTCCTCTTCCCCCACCCACCCTGCCCTGTGGCACTGACCATCAAAGGGCATGTACTCGATGAAGCGCACGTCCAGGGGGAGGCCCTCGGTCAAGGCCACGAAGTCCAGGAGTTCGTCCTCGTTCAGGCCTCGCATCACCACGCAGTTCACCTTGTCGGGGGAGGAGGGAACCGTGAGGGTTAGCCCTGCGGTGTTCTTTCTCCGGGGCGGAGGGCTGGTTCCGGCATCTCCCTAGGCTCTCCACCCAGGGTCCCGTTCCTTGCAGCTCTCCCCCAGTTCTCCATGGGGTGGAAGATCCCATGGGGTCACTGGTTTTCTCCCCTCTCTTGTGGGGAGCAGGGGCAAGGCTGGAGGGAGTGGGCCAAAGGTAGTGGGGGCCTCCCTGCAGCTGCTCTGGCCAGGGATGGAGGCGGTCTTGGAGGAGGCAGGAAGTCCTCACCTTCACGGGGCTGTAGCCCAGCTCGATGGCCTTGTGGATGCCCTCCATGACCTTGTGGAAGCCTGTGGGCAGGGAGAGAAGCAAGGGTCCAGGCACTGCCTCCCTCTTCCCCCGATCTCATACCCATAGTCAAGTTCCAGAGCCATGAGGAGCCTCAGAGACCAGAGTCCAGGGACCAAAGGGTAAATATTTTAGGCTCTGTAGGCCAAGAGGCAAAATTGAGGGTATTATGTAGACAGGTATCATAAAGGCTTCATTAACTAAACTCAGAATATGATAATAATCTAGTATAACTTATAACACAGCTCTGCAAATAGAATGGAAAAGTGAAGTTCTTTTTGCAGGGACAATATTTCGCTTAATTGGGATTCATGGCGAATATTCCTTATCATTAAATTCATGGCAAATGCTATCAGCAAAGTCCATTTCCTGGCTCGCAGGTTGTAAAAAGCCAGGCACAGGGGCTGGACTTGGCTGGTAGGCTGTAGTGTGGGGACTCTGATCTAGGTGAACCCACTGATGGTCAAGAGGAAGAAACTGAGGTCCAGAGAGACAGGCAGTGCCCAGCGGGGCTGGGGGAGGGAGGGGGCGGCTCACACTCATCCTTCAGAATGCAGGCTCCCCAACTCCCTCACAGCGCTTCCTCCTCCCCAGTACATCCACTCACCCACTCTTCACCTTCTCCTCAAGCACCTAGCAGGCCCAGACGCTGGGCCGGGCTGGTGAGCACGTCCCGTGCATGCAAGTCTCACCCATCTCTGTGGTTAATGCAGTGAATGCGGTCCCAGGCTGCCTTCTCCTCCTGCCCCAGCTCCCTCATGCATCCAAACATCTAGGTGCCTACAGACCCTCCCCTGCCCCCAGCCGGCCTCCATGGCTTCCCCGCAGCATTTCTGGAGGAAGACGGCAGTGCTCAGTCGCTCAGTTGCGTCTGACTCTTTTGCGACCCCATGAACTATAGCCCGCCAGGCAGCCCTGTCCATGGGATTCTCCAGGCAAGAATACCGGAGTGAGTTGCCATGCCCTCCCCAAGACAGCAGGAGGAGACAGCAAAGGAAAGTCTGGGCAGCATTTACACAATGTGCTGTTAGAAAGCTCTCTCTTCTCTAAAGTACTCTCCCTCCAAAAGGAGGCAGGGGTCACAGAGGTGCAAGTGGGAGGGCAGATCTGACATTAGGATCTACTGTCTCCAATCTTCGTTCCAGGAAAGGAGTCAAGGAGGCAGGGGGTGTGCAGATGTGTATGTTTGCGGGTGGGTGACAGCGGGTAGGTGGGTGCGAATAAAGCTCCCAATTACACCTTCCACCTCCCCGCCTCAGAGCTCCTGCAGGTTCAACTGATGCTCCACGTCAAGTAAGCTCCCTTGATTCGAATGCCCCATCCCTCAAGGCCCAGCAGGAATGCCTCCTCCTTGAAGCCTTCCCAGTATGCCCCTGCTAGTAGAGACAGCCCTAGAGAGAGAGTTCTCTCGTCCCCTCTGAAGGCCGGAACTGACACCACAGTCAGCAAAGGTGGTCCCCTGGCATCACACTTTCAGCCCTTCCTAGTCTATAAGGCAGAGCAGCGTCCTGTGTCTGTGCCCAGAGGGCCCTTCTCAGGAAGCAAAGACTGCCCCAGGCTTCCACAGCACACTGCTGGGTATAAACAGGAAGTCACACGCTGGGGGTGGGGTAGGGGGAGGAGGTGGGGCTGAGATCTCCAGGCTGTTTCCAGAGAAGGGGAAGGGAAGCTGGATCTCCCCAGCCATCTCTCTGATCCTCCAGAGCAGTCTCCATAGTGTATCGCCCTTCCCAAATCAAAGGGCGTCCGACCCTCCACAGAACCTCCCACCCAACCCAGGGCTCATGGACAGCTGGTGCCAGTCCAATGAGACCCAGGGCTCGGCCCCTCCCTGATGGAGCCTGGCAGGAGGCGACTGTGGGTGTGCTGGCCGCAGGGGGTGAAGGAAGAGGCTTGCTACATCAGGAGGGGCCCAGCGAGCACCCCTGGGTGCTGGGGGACCCCCCCACCTGGCAGCGCTGGCCCTGTCCCTGGCATCTAGGATGGCGGCTTCCACCCCCAGGCTGCCCCACACTTCCTCAGACCTCACTACAGGGTAAACAACTTGTCCCAGCGTGCCAGGGACTGTCTTGGTTTTAAAATGGAACGTCCTGTGTTCTGGGAACCCTTTTCGTGCTGGGCAGGGAAGAGGGAAGGCTGGTCACCATGCCTCATTAGCATCTGACCCCAAAATGTCCTCAAGGGTGTGGCCACAGAGAAAAGGGACATGTTGCAAGAGTGAGGAGGGAAGAATAAACGTCTAGGCTTTGCGAGAGGCCAGACACAGAGAGGGAGAGACCAGGCCCCTTGCATTCGCCACGGCTCCCCTGCTTCGAGCCAGGGAGGGTCACCCTCCACCGTGAACCCCATCTGATCACCTTTCCTGCGGACGATGAACTCAAACTTGGCCGGTACCAGCGTGTCCAGGCTGATGTTGATGGCGCTGAGACCAGCTTTCTGAAGCTGAGGTAGCAGCCGGGCTAGGTTGATGCCGTTGGTGGTGATGCCGATGGTCCTCAGGCCTTCCAGCCGGCGGAGCTGGGCTGGAGAGAGAACAGGAAGGGGTATCAGCCTGCTTGTTCTTGGTGAGGCTGGGAGAAGGACTGAAAGGAGAAACTCTGTAAGATGGATAGAAAACGAGCTCTCTGTGGACTGACCACGTTTAGCTTAACAAGAAACATAAGGATAAAAACAATGATCTAAAAAGGCAACCAAAAGATCAAACACCGAATGCTCCCTTTGCTAGCGTGCATGTGGGACCGGACAGATTAAGGAGACCAGAGCCCAGAGAGCACAGCGGAGGAGGCTCTGTACAAAGTGGGCGGGAAGCTAGCCTGCACCAAGCTGAGCAGGAGCAGAAGCAGGGGCCCTGCGCGTGGCAGGGAGGCTGCCTCCTAGGGAACCGTATACGGATGCGTTGGGGGTGCTGGTCGCCCTACCATCCCCACCAGCAGGGGGATGGCAGCAACTTTTACCCCAAGGCTGCAGCACTTGAGCCAGCTGAAGGGGGTGGGGGCAACCCTCCCGCCCCCCGCATCTGAGTAGCTGCAGACAGTCGGAAGAGGCTGACAACTATGACACATGGATGAAAGGGACTGAAGACCACGCAAATGAATGCAAAGATGTTCTCTGCTCAGGGGTTAAAGAATCGATGTCGTTAAAATGCGCCATCCTAGCCCAAAGCAATCTCCAGCTTCAATGCAATCTCTATCAAAATTCCAATGGCATTTTTCACAGAGAGAGCGCAAACAATCTTAAAATATGTATGGTACCACAGAAGAATCTCAACAGTCAAAGCAGTTTTGAGAAAGGAGAACAAGGCTTGAAGCATCACACTCCCTGATTTCAAATGATATTACAAAGCTGTAGCAATCAAAATGGTATAATACTGGCATAAAAAAAGACCCGTGAGGGATTCCCTTGGTGGTCCAGTGGATAAGACTCCCAGTGAAAGGGACCTGGGTTCAATCCCGGGTCGGGGAACTAGATCCCACATACCGCAACTAAAGATCCCACGTGCTGCAACTAAGACCCAGAGCAGCCAAATAAACAAACAAAGCTACATGGATCAATGGAACAGAACAGAGTCCAGAGATAAACCCATACATGTGCCGTCAACTAATTCACAACAAGGAAGCCAGAAATATACAATGAGGAAAGGACAGGGAACACTACATAGCCAAGTGCAGAGGAATGAAACTGGACCACCCTATTATGCCATTCACAAAAATCAAACTCAATTCAAAATGGATTAAATCATGATGCGAAACCATAGGCCTCCTAAGAGGAGACAGGCAGTGAGTCAAGGGGCTTACTTTGACATTGATCTTGGTGATGACTTTTTTGGATTAGACACCAAAAGCAAAGGCAACAGAAACAAAAATAAGTAAGTGGGACTACATCAAAGGAACATGCCTGCACACAGCAAAGGGAATGGTGGACTTAAGTCCACCTACTGAACTGCAGAGGATATCTGCAAATGATACATATGATGAAGGGTTAACATCCAAAACATACGAAGGACTCATACGCCTCAGCATCAAAAAAAAAAAAAAACAGAAACAAAGACAGCCATCTGATTAAAAAATGGTAGGAATGTAAACTGGTGCAGCCGCTATGGGAAACAGCACCAAGAGGGCTGGTGCACTGGGATGACCCGGAGGGATGGTATAGGGAGGGAGGTGGGAGGCGGGTTCAGGATGGTGAACACGTGTATGCCCGTGGCGTATTCATGTTGATGTGTGGCAGAACCAATACAACATTGTAAAGTAATTAGCCTCCAATTAAAATAGACAAATTTAAATTTAAAAATAAATAAATGAAATACAAATTTTAAGTAGACCTACCCTAGGATCATCAATTTCACTTCCGGGTATTTATCCAAAGAAAGTGAACACATTAATTTGAAAAGATATATGCACCCCGTGTTCACTGTAGCATTATTTATACTAACCCAGACTTGCCCATTAATGGATAAATTAAATGTGGTATACACACACACACAGAGTGGATGTCATTCAGCCATAAAATGAAGGCAATCTGGCCATTTGCAACAGCGTGGATGGGCCCTGAGAGCATTACGTTAGATGAAAATAAGTCAGAGAAGACAAATACCACATAATCTCACTTAAACATGGAATCTAAATAAAACCAAAAAACCCAAAACCAAAAACCCCAACAATCATGGATGTGAACAATTCAGTTCAGTTCGGTCGCTCAGTCGTGTCCGACCCTTTGCGACCCCATGAATCGCAGCACGCCAGGCCTCCCTGTCCATCACCAACTCCCGAGTTCACTCAAACTCACATCCATCAAGTCAGTGATGCCATCCAGCCATCTCAACCTCTGTCGTCCCCTTCTCCTCCTGCCCCCAATCCCTCCCAGCATCAGTCTTTTCCAATGAGTCATCTCTTCATATGAGGTGGCCAAAGTACTGGAGTTTCATCAACAAATATGTATTGATCAACGAGCAATGCTATCACTTCACATCTGTTAGAGTGGCTATGATCCAGAAGACAAGAAGTAACAAGTGTTGGCAAGGATGTGGAGAAAAGGGCACCCCTATGTCAAAAATAGACAACCGGTAAATTATGCTTTGTCTAGATGATGGAATATCACGCAACTAAAGATGACTCTTTGTCTAGATGATGGAATATCACGCAACTAAAGATGACTCTGTACCAAAATATGTCAGGATGTTGGGAAATACACAAAGTCCAGAGGGCAGGTTAAAAATTAG
>SJYX01007038.1:136372-170016 GCA_006410675.1 Oreotragus oreotragus | reverse complement strand
GATGGCTAACAAACACATGAAAAGATGCTCAACGTCACTCATTATCAGAGAAATGCAAATCAAGACCACAATGAGATACCACTTCACACCAGTCAGAATGGCTGCGATCCAAAAGTCTGCAAGCAATAAATGCTGGAGAGGGTGTGGAGAAAAGGGAACCCTTTTACACTGTTGGTGGGAATGCAAACTAGTACAGCCACTATGGAGAACAGTGTGGAGATTCCTTAAGAAATTGCAAATAGAACTGCCTTATGACCCAGCAATCCCACTGCTGGGCATACACACCGAGGAAACCAGAATAGAAAGAGACACATGTACCCCAATGTTCATTGCAGCACTGTTTATAATAGCCAGGACATGGAAACAACCTAGATGTCCATCAGCGGATGAATGGATAAGAAAGCTGTGGTATATATACACAATGGAGTATTACTCAGCCATTAAAAAGAATACATTTGAATCAGTTCTAATGAGATGGATGAAACTGGAGCCGATTATACAGAGTGAAGTAAGCCAGAAAGAAAAACACCAATACAGTATACTGACACATATAATTTAGAAAGATGGTAATGAGGACCCTGTATGCGAGACAGCAAAAGAGACACAGATGTGTACAATGGACTTTTGGATTCTGAGGGAGAGGGTGGGATGATCTGGGAGAATGGCACTGAAACATGTATACTATCATGTAAGAAATGAAGCGCCAACCTATGTTTGATACAGGATACAGGATGCTTGGGGCTGGTGCACAGGGATGATCCAGAAAGATGATAAGGTGGGGGGGGATTCAGGATTGGGAGCTCGTATACACCCGTGGTGGATTCATGTCAATGTATGGCAAAACCAATATGGTATTGTAAGGTGAAATAAAGTAAAAATAAAATTAAAAAAAAAAAAAGCTTTTGCACAGCAAAGGAAACTACAAGCAAGGTGACAAGAAAACCCTCAGAATGGGAGAAAATAATAGCAAATGAAACAACTGACAAAGGATTAATTACCAAAATATACAAGCAGCTCATACAACTCAATACCAAGAAAACAAACAACCCCATCAAAAAGTAGGAAAAAGACCTAAACAGACATTTCTCCAAAGAATACATACAGATGGCTAACAAACACACGAAAAGACGCTCAACATCGCTCATCATTAGAGAAATGCAAATCAAAACCACAATGAGATTATCACCTCACACCCGTCAGAATGGCCAGCATTAAGAAGTCTACAAACAGTAAATGCTGGAGAGGGTGTGGAGTAGAAGGAAAGGTCTTGCACTGTTGGTGGGAATGTAAATTGATACAGCCACTATGGAAGACGGTACGGAGATTCATTAAAAATCTAGCAGTAACACCACCATATGATCCAGCAATCCCACTCCTCGGCATAGACCTTGAGGAAAACAGGGTTGAAAAAGACACATGTATCTCATTGTTCATTGCTACACTATTTACAATAGTTAGAACATGGAAATAACCTAGATGTCCATCGACAGATGAAAATGGATAAAGAAGTTGTGGTCCATATACACAATGGAATATTACTCAGCCATAAAAAGGAATGCACTTGAGTCAGTTCTGAAGAGGTGGATGAACCTAGAACCTATTATACAGAGTGAAGTGAGTCAGAAAGAGAAAGCTAAATATCGCATTCTAACGCACATCTACGGAATCTAGAAAAATGGTTCTGAAGAATTTATCTACAGGGCAGCAATGGAGAAACAGAGAATAGACTTATGGACATGGGGAGAGGGGAGGAGAGGGTGAGATGTATGGAACGAGTAACATGGAAACTTACATTACCACATGTAGAATAGACAGCCAATGGGAATGTGCTGTATGGCTCAGCAAACTCAAACAGGGGCTCTGTATCTACCTAGAGGGGTGGGGTGGGGAGGGAGATGGGAGGGAAGTTCAAAAGGGAGGGGATATATGTATATGTGTGGCTGATTCATGTCGAGGTTTGACAGAAAACAGCAAAATTCTGTAAAGCAATTATCCTTCAATAAGAAGTAAATTAATTTTAAAAAGCATGCAGATTAAAAAAACTGATTATAGAAAGATTAGAGTTTTAAAGAAGGGATTGAATCATGTATACAAATGCTACAAGGGGACATGCAGAAGAAACTGGAGAAGATGTCTGCAGAAAACCTAGAGAACTGTATCATGCAAGTAGTGTCAAATTTAAAGCAATCCATGAATATCATATTTTTCTTAAATATAATAGAACTAACAATACTTGGGAACTGTAATAAATATAGAGAAAATTTGATTCCTTTAAAAATAGGAGCCATAACCACCACCGAGAAAGAAACCTGATGAAAACTACAATTTGGATTATGCTATCTGTATGACAGCAGCAATATGAAATTTGAATGTGGTATTTCAGTCCCTGATCCTAAAAATCAAGGAATTATTCTGGAAGTAAAATAAGAATAATAGCCATAAAGAAAAGACAAAGATTATATTTTGACTTTCAGTTCAGTTCAGTTAAATCGCACAGGCGTCTCCAATTCTTTGCGACCCCATGAACTGCAGCACGCCAGGCCTCCCTGTCCATCAGCAGCTCCTGGAGTTTACTCAAACTCATGTCCATTGAGTCAGTGATGCCATCCAGCCATCTCATCCTCTGTCATTCCCTTCTCCCACATTCAATCTTTCCCAGCATCAGGGTCTTTTCTAATGAGTCAGCTCTTCGCATCAGGTGGCCAAAGTATTGGGGTTTCAGCTTCAGCATCAGTCCTTCCAATGAACACCCAGGACTGATCTCCTTTAGGATGGACTGGTTGGATCTCCTTGCAGTCCAAGGGACTCTCAAGAGTCTTTTCAACACCACAGTTCAAAAGCAGCAATTCTTTGGTGCTCAGCTTTCTTTATGGTCCAGTTCTTATATCCATACATGACTAATGGGAAAACCACAGCTTTAACTAGACGGACCTTTGCTGGCAAAGTAACGTCTCTGCTTTTTAATATGTTGTCTAGGTTGGTCATAGCTTTTCTTCCAAGGAGCAAGCGTCTTTTAATTTCATGGCTGCAGTTACCATCTGCAGTGATTTTGGAGCCCTCCAAAATAAAGTCTGCCACTGTTTCCACTGTTTCCCTGTCTATTTGCCATGAAGTGATGGGACCAGATGCCATGATCTTAGTTTTCTGACTGTTGAGTTTTAAGTCACATTTTCACTCTCCTCTTTCACTTTCATCAGAGGCTCTTTAGTTCTTCTTTGATTTTTGCCATAAGGGTGGTGTCATCTGCATATCTGAAGCTACTGATATTTCTCCCGGCAATCTTGATTCCAGCTTGTGCTTCATCCAGCCCAGCATTTCTCATGATGTCCTCTGCATATAAGTTAGACAAGCAGGGTGACAATACACAGCCTTGATGTACTCCTTTTCCAACTTGGAATTGGCCTGTTGTTCCATGTCCAGTTCTAACTGTTGCTTCTTGTCCTGCATACAGATTCTCAGGAGGCAGGTCAGATGGTCTGGTATTCCCATTTCTTTAAGAATTTTCCACAGTTTGTTGTGTTTTGACTTACTATAGAAGGGGACGACAGAGGATGAGAGGGCTGGATGGCATCACTGATTCGATGGACGCAAGTCTGAGCAAACTCCGGGAGTTGGCGATGGACAGGGAGGCCTGGCGTGCTGCGGTTCATGGGGTCGCAGAGTCAGACACGACTGAGCGACTGAACTGAACTGAACTGAACTGAACCATTAAGGAAAGTTCAAACTTGAAGATGCGTTTCTTACTTCAAATGGATTGTTCAAATCTTCAAATGATTGTTCAAAATACTTCAAATCTTGTCAAAATCTTAAATGTTTTGCTACATTTTAAATTTCAACTTGCAAGTAACAGCCACGCTGATAGTAGCCTATGTATGTCCAGGTATAAAAGGAACGTGTCTTTTTTTTTCCTGGACAGTTAACACTTAAATTCACAAAGGATTAAAAAAATTTTTTTTTATATGTAAGAACCACAGAAAACTGGAGTGGTCAGATAGAGTAGGTAGTTTTTCATGATATATATAATTCTAGAAAAGCTAAAGAAAACGAACTTTAATCTATTAACTTTATATTAGATTGCAGAGGCTACTTTTGAAAAACCTTGCCATAATGTCATCTGCAAAGTACCTGATTATTTATCTATTTTACACATTAGGGTTTGTTTTTTTTACTTACACAGTTTTCTGAAAGCTGTATCAATTTTTTAGAAAAACATAAGATCTAGTTTCTTCTATAACTCATGAAAAATTTTCCTCAATTTAATTCATTACTGATAAATTAGCTGTTTAACATTAAAAGGGGCTATATACTATATGGCACAGGGAACTCTGCTCAATGTTATGCAGCAGCCTGGATGGGAGGGGAGTTTGGGGGAAAGTGGATACATGCCTATGTATGGCTGAGTCCCTTCGCTGTTTACCTGAAACTACCACAACACTGTCAGTCAGCTATACCCTAATACAAAATAAAGGTTAAAAGAAAAAAAAAGGTGGTTGTGACTAGATCTAGCCCGCTGTGACAGTACTTAACCAAACCACGTATGTGATGGCTATGCATCTGAGTAAAAGCAGTCAAATCCTGTTTTTCCAGAATATCATTTAAAAGTAAACACAAGATTTAGCAGTGAAACTGATTAATAAAATAAGTTTCATTCCTGACGCTGAAATTTCAAAACGGGTGCAGACACAGACCCCGGTGACACCTTTCAGAAAAGCTGATGTTGGAGGGGGGGCAGCTTCCCTATCTCGATCCAACTCAGCACCCCCACCCCAGCCAGCCTCCCTACTCCTCTGCTCCTCAGAAACCTCTAACTGGAATGGCCAAAAAAATTCATTCAGAATTTTCCATAAGCTGGTACGGAAAAACCCCAATGAACTTTTTGGCCAACCCAGTATTTCCTCTCTCTCTCTCTCTCACACTCACACACACACACACACTCACAGACCAATACCTCGGTGCCTGTGTCCTGTTACCTCAGTGGATATTTTACAGTTATTGTTTTTAAAATGGAAGGCAAACCAATGGGGGCATTATCATATGATGGCCAGTCTCTCAAAATCAAAAGCATACAGAAGAAGGGCCTAACTTCGTCCTAGAGCACCTTTCCGATTCCGGCGAGGGGGTGGCCTTTCTTGAAGACTGAGCAGTGCAAGTTTGCTAGGCTGAAAAAGGGAAAAGCAGTTTAAGCAGAGGGAAGATCTAATGTCTGGAGGCACACAATCTAATGGCCCATCCTTGCAGACGAGAGGAAAGAGGTCTGGAGTGGCAGGATCACGGGGCTGGGCTCGAGGTGGGTGGGAAAAGCGGGCGGAGAAGAAGCTAAGGGCGTCTTCGGTGGCTCAGTGGTAAAGAACGCGCCTGCAGTGCAGGAGACCTGGATTCGGTCCCTGGGTCGGGAAGATCCCCTGGAGAAGGAACCGGCAACCCACTCCAGTATCCCTGCCTGGGAAATCCCATGGACAGAGAAGCCTGGCGGGCTACCGTCCATGGGGTTGCAGAGACTCGGACACAGACTGAGGGACTAAACCACAAAATCAACAAGAGAAACGGGAGGGACAGATGCTTCACGCCACTTTTTAACCTGTGGGCAGTGGGGAGCCCGTGGCAAGCCCGTCTCCCCCAGCCGGCTGCTTTCCCACGGTTGGTCCATGCTGCGTGGCCCCTCCCACAGCTCCTTTCAATAAGCCAGTCTTGTCTTTCCAGGAAAAAGAAAATCTGGTTTTCTGATGAACTGGAGTCCTCATTTTTCTATCCGCTCTGGAAAAGTGTGATTTTACAGTCCAGTCAAGACATTTTCATGAATATAGATGAAGACCCTCATTTCAGGAACTTATCTTAGATTCTTTGCAAATATCTTTTCTATTCTTTAGATAGTTTTTGCAGTAACGTTTCTCATCTGCTTTTTCTAAACTAGTGAAAGCTAGTTTTCTGGAACTAGGTTACAGACCGACTTTGGCCCATTTAACAAGGTCAGACTGTTTATTCTTGACAGAATTCTTTCCCACTGTAAAAAGGTACTTTTAAATGCCACATTCCAAGACCAGTGCCAGTAAACCACTGAAGCATATTTTCCCACAAGAACAGATACCATGTGCGGTCCCCACCTCACTGAAATCACCCTGCGTTATATAAGGTGCAGGGAGCTGTCAGCGTCCCCGAGGAATCTACCAGCCTCTCTCAGAAAACACGTCCCTACGTCCAGAAGCATGCTGACCTTTAAAGAGGAATTCATCAAAATAAAAATGGGAAAGAAGGGAAGGATGGCTTAGAAATTAAAAAAAAAAAAAAAGGTTAAATAGCAGAAGAGAAATCTTGTAACTTTAGTATCCAAACCTAGAAGTAGGAGAAATTTTTATCCGTTGTTTTGGGCTTTTTATGGTTGAGTGGTTAAATTTATGGCCCCCACTTTTAGATTCTGCCAGCCTTCAAAATAAATATATGAGCAGTGCTAAGGTAAATTCTCCTACGTGTTCCCCTCCTCTCTGCTGGATGTTTCCCTGAGACCTGAAGGTAGGCTATTCCTCCATGGCCAACTGTAAACTTCAGCATTCAAATTTATGAGCGACTTAAAAATCATGTCCTTATGATGTGGGGTGTCACAACGTCACTCTCCCTGTGCTTCAATCTGCAGAGAAAAGGAAAACACAAAGTGGGAGCAGCAAGAGGCACTGTTCAGCAGCCCAGGGAGCATCGTTGAGAAACACAGTTGAAACATTAGCAATAAAGTCAATGCAACAGGAAAGAAAATCCAGCATAACAGAGCGATTGCATACAAGTCCGAGCTGAACTTTTGGAGACAGCTATATACATCCCACCTGCCAATGCAGGAGACGCAGGAGACCTGGATTTTCGCTCCCTGCGTCGGGAAGATCCCCTGCTGAAGGGCATGGCCCCCCACTCCAGTAGTCTTGCCTGGAGACTCCCATGGACAGAGGAGCCTGGTGGGCTACAGTCCACAGCCTCACAAAGAGCTGGGCACGACTGAAGCAACTTGAACAGGCACGCACCCACATACAGATGAACAGAAACACGTACTGACACTTCTCAAGAACCCAAGTGGACTAAATAAAACGACTAAAGGAAACGATAACACAGACATTTTCTACCTTTTCCTACAACATTACGGTTCCTTGAAGGATTCCCAAAGACCTTAACGCTTAATTTAATACACCACAGAGTAAATGTAGCTGCACAAGTAGGGGAGGAGTAGGAAGGCTTGGGATCTCAAATAAGGAGGATGAAGCACGGTAATTATTTGAAGGTTAGGGCTGGCTGCCTCAACACGCTCCCAAAGTGTAACTGCCACTCCCTCAGAGCTCCAGTGACTGTCAGAGGGTGACGCAGTGGGCAACTGGGAAGATTAGCTGAAAGCTGGGTTTAAAATAAACAACAAATCTTTAGATGCTTTTCAGTGAAGAAGGACTAAAGAGCCTCTTGATGAAAGTGAAAGAGGAAGCGTGAAAAAGTTGGCTTAAAACTCAACAATCAGAAAACTACGATCATGGCATCTGGTCCCATCTCTTCATGGCAAATAGATGGGGAAACGATGGAACTGTGACAGACTTTATTTTGGGGGGACTCCAAAATCACTGCAGATGGTGTGATTAAAAGACGCATGAAATTAAAAGATGCTTGGTCCTTGGAAGAAAAGCTATGACCAACCTAGACAGCATATTAAAAAGCAGAGACGTTACTTTGCCAACAAAGGTCCATCTAGTTAAAGCTATGGTTTTTCCAGTAGTCATGTATGAATGTGAGAATTGGACCATAAAGAAAGCTGAGCACCGAAGAACTGAAGCTTTTGAACTGTGGAATTGGAGAAGACTCTTGAGAATCCCTTGGACAGCAAGGAGATCCAACCAGTCCATCCTAAAGGAGATCAGTCCTGGGTGTTCATTGGAAGGACTGATGCTGAAGCTGAAACTCCAATACTGTGGCCACCTGATGTGAAGAACTGACTCATCTGAAAAGACCCTGATGCTGGGAAAGATTGAATGTGGGAGGAGAAGGGAACGACAGAGGATGAGATGGTTGGATGGGATGGCATCACCAACTCAATGGACATGAGTTTGAGTAAACTCTGGGAGTTGGTGATGGACAGGGAGACCTGACATGCTGCAGTCTATGGGGTCGCAAAGAGTCGGACACGACGGAGCAACTGAACTGAACTGAATGATGATGCAATGGTCCCACCAGTAACACAGAAAAAGTCAAGTTGGAAATTTATTCACCAGTTCATCTGTGAAAACAGAGAGCCGTGAAAGAACTTAAAGAGTAGTGAGAAATGATAGCGTTTAACAATAAGGAATACGTATTTATGAGCATGGGGGTGATTTGTTAGGAGGGAGGGCGAGGATGAAGGGGTTGGTGATGGACAGGGAGGCCAGGTGTGCTGCAGTCCATGGGGTCACAAAGAGTTGGACACGACGGAGTGACTGAATTGAACTGAACTGAACACAGGAAAAAACAGAAAACAACCCTCTGTGTGCCATGCTACCAAGTTGGAGTTAACTCTTTAGACAATGGAGAATCATGAGGATTTGTTTCATTCATTCACCATGTGTTTATCAAATGCCTACCATGGGCCAGGAGGGCACTGTAGGAAACTCTGAAATACTGCAACACCGCAGGCAAGTGAATGAAAACGGCAGTGTTCAACGTAACAGAACTTCAGCGACACGTCTCAACTCAGGAACGTGTACTAGGAGACTAGCCAAGCCCAAGCGAACTCTAGATATTCCTATCTTTCCCCGCCTTACAAGGGAGTAAGCAGCAGTATCTGCAGAACACCAGAAGTGACATATCCTAAGAATTAGAGAGGCTCTAAAAATCCAAGTTATAGAGACATTACTCAATTCTAAGGCCCGTGTCTCATACTCTGCTGAAGGGACATGATAGGACACTTGAGTTAAGGGAATTTAGGGGAGATGGGATAATCCCATTAAACGCAGTTTGACAGATGAGCCCCTGACCAACCACAGAAGGTGCATTCCCATAAGAATACTAAATGGAAGAGGCAAGGAAAATTTTCCAGCTTCTGGATCCCTAAGAAACCCTCTGTTTGCAAAACCTCTCTATAGCACTTGGCCTCCAAAATGTTAAAACAGTGGTTGGTCTTTACACTCAAACCTGGCCTCAAGCTTCTGAGATTTGGGCTTCCTCTGTGGCTCAGACAGTAAAAAATCTGCCTGCAATGCAGAAGACCAGGCTTTGATCCCTGGGCTGGGAAGATCCCCCAGAAAAGGGAATGGCAACCCACTCCAGTATTCCTGTCTGGAGAACTCCATGGATAGAGGAGCCTGGTGGGCTACAGTCCGTGAGGTCACAAAGAGTCAGACTCGACTGAGTGACTCACCTTTAAGCCATCATTCAACTTACTTCTGAGACTTGAATGGCATCACAGAGGGTAGACACAGGCAGGATGAATGTAAATAACCAGGTGACAAGCAGACCCTGTCTGTATCATACCTTGATGAGAGGGCCGAACAGATGTATGGAGGAAGCAAAACACCTTCCAGGCAGTAGCATTACAGTTCAACTGTTTTTGTCCAGAACTAATTCTCAGCAGTGATCGCTTATGAAGGAGCTGGAATTAGGGGAGTCAAATGAACGTCTATCTTTTACAAACAAGGAAAGCAGTCATCTGATGGACTGAGCAAGAATATTTGGTGCGATGCGACAGCTACCCGCACGCACACAGCAGGCACACCGCAGTGTGGAATACAGGCTCGCTCTTCAGGGAAGGTGCTCACCGTGGTCGACAGCCTTTACCCCACAGGCAGAGACTACCCATCAGATGGTAACTGGAAATGTGTCTGACTGCCACTGAGAAAGCGCAACGCAGGATCTGGCTGGCTTTGCATGTTTGTCTTGGCTCTGGCCTTTTCCCCGTCCCCAGCCCTGGGAATCCTAAGGAAAAACGTGTCCTGTTCCCAAGCCGTGGGCACTGCCGCATTGTGCTTCCCCTCCCTCGCTGGTGAAACTGAAAACGAAAGCGGCACAGACGCTCCACTGTGAGCTGGGAAACACGCACTGGCAGCTGGAGGCGTTCACAGCGCAGACCTGGCTGTCTCGCGGCAAGCAGAGGTCGAGTGGGGCGGGAGCCACGGGAGCCTGGCGAGGTGTGTCCTTGCCCTTTCGCCAAGGTGCCCTGGCGACGGGCTTTGGGTTTTTTCCATTATACTCGGTTCACGCCTTTGCCCTGATTTACTCAGTATGCACTGGCAGGCTTTGCAGGCTTCTGTGGGAGCAACTCGGCTGCCCAAGGAGGCACAGACCCTGCCAGGCCTCCATAGTAAATACAACACGCACGGAGAGGAAACAGGCATAAACAATCTATTTTCTCCTGTAAAAGATGACATTGTTCTCTGATCTTGGGTCTGGCTTCCCTTTGCCGGCTTGGTGGTGCCAGCTGTCGAGTGAGCTGTCCCAAACAGAAATGGACAAAATGAGCACAGACTGCAGGACAGGCACCTCCATGGGGCCTGCATCCAGGGAGGATGCTGGAGACCTCTCTGAGCATCTCCCATCCTGGAGGGCGTGAGCGGGGAGGGCTTCCCGGACCCGAGGGCCTTGCAGCATTCTGCCCTTCTCCTTTATCGCACTTATCTCTGTTTCTAACTCTACACTTCTTGGCATGGCTAACTGATTAAGATTTGCCTCCCCATTTTGAGCTCCATGAGAGCCAAGACCTCATTTTTCCCCACGGTCCCTCGGATTCACCGACAGCGCTTGGCACATGGAAAGCGATCAGTGTCTGCTGACTGAATGTCACAACTCCATTAACTGTCTACCCTAGGGTTATCAAAGAGTTTCCTGAATCCACAAGGTTTCTGTAGTGTTTACTAAACGCTACCCACAGGCTTCCGAGGAGGCGCAAAGGACCTGCCTGACAAAGGAGAAGATGTAAGAGACTCAGAGTCGATCCCTAAGTCCGGAAGACCCCCGGAGGAGAGCGTGGCAACCCACTCTAGTATTCTTGCCTAGAGAATCCCATTGTCAGAGGAGCCTGGTGGACTATACAGCCCATGGGGTCACAAAGAGTTGGATGTGACTGAACTGACTTGGTACTCATGCTGACACGCAGTTGCTACCCATGCGGGCATCGGAAGAGGAAACCACCAGAGGCAGAAGGAGAGGATGTAAGCAATTGGGTTTTTTCCTAATTCTCGTATTAAATAATTTTTGCAGAGTGATCTTAAATATGGCAATTTTGGGAGTCTTATCGGTTTCGTATAAAAAAAAAAATCCCCAAGTGAATTTTTGTCATCTGCATAACTAAAAAAAGTCTTCCCATGTTTATCATTTAGTTGTTATCTTTTACTTCTACAGCGAGGAAGGTGCTTTCGTATGCATACATATGTCCTTTAGATAATACAGAAGAAAGGAACTTTTGAGAAGGAGAATGTGATTCACTTAGTGAGAATTTTTATTAAGTCACTGAAAACAGAATATTCTCATTCTTCCATATGATACAAAGTGGATTTTTTTTTCTTCTCCAAACTGTGTGTTAGGCACAGGCATTTGGAGGAAAAATGCTAATTCTCCCATTTGTCTAATGATTGGGTAAAGGCCCCCCAAAACACTGTAAAGGCACTGTAGTATTTATTGTTCACTGAAGAACAGAAATTGGTTTATGGTAGGCCAATTCTGGACCTCACCCCGGAATGAGAAGTTACTGATGCCCCAAAAGGAATGGGCTCATTTTAAGCTGTAGCCTTCTCTCTATCCACAGGTGGCATCATGGTGGCTGCCCTGGGTAGTGACTCACTCTAACTGCATAGATGTGGCAATTACGTCTGGATATAAAAACATCAACCCTGGCACTGCTCTGAACAGCCCTCAAAGCAGTCTCACACCACAGAGGGAGCATGGTGTGTGCACTGTCATGATCAGGCACTTCGATGACTTTTAGGGAAAAAGCATCGGACATGACTTAGTGAACGGCCAACCAACCGTAATCTACTGAGCATGCAATAGCATTATGTCTTTAAAAATGTGTATGTGTTAGGCAGAACACTCTCCAACATAAAGCACAGCAAGGTCCTCTATGAGCCACTCCCAGAGTAATGGAAATAAAAGCAAAGACAAACAAAAGGGACCTAAAACTAAGCTTAAAAGCTTTTGCACAATGAAGGAAACTATAAGCACGGCAAAAAGACAGCCCTCGGAATGGGAGAAAATAATAGTAAATGTAACAACTGACAAAGAATTAATCTCCAAAATATATAAGCAGCTCATGCAGCTCAATACCAAAAAAAACAAGCAACCCAATCAAACAGTGAGCCAAAGAACTAAACAGACATTTCTCCAAAGAAGACATACAGACCGCTAATGAACACATGAAAAGATGCCCAACATCGCTCATTATCAGAGAAATGCAAATCAAAGCCACAGCAAGGTGCCATCTCACACGGGTCAGAATGGCCATCATCAAAAATTCTACAGACAATAAATCCTGGAGAGAGTGTGGAGAAAAGGGAAACCTCTTACACTGTTGGTTGGAATGCAAACTAGTACAGCCACTATGGAGAACAGTGTGGAGATTCCTTAAGAAATTGCAAATAGAACTGCCTTATGACCCAGCAATCCCACTGCTGGGCATACACACCAAGGAAACCAGAACTGAAAGAGACACATGTACCCCAGTGTTCATCGCAGCACGGTTTATAACAGCCAGGACATGGAAGCAAACTAGATGTCCATCGGCAGACAAATGGATAAGAAAGCTGTGGTACATATACACAATGGAGTATTACTCAGCTATAAAAAGGAACACATTTGAGTCAGTTCTAATGAGGTAGATGAACCTGGAGCCTATTATACAGAGTGAAGTAAGCCAGAAAGAGAAAAACAAATAGTGTATATTAACGCATATGTATGGAATTTAGAAAGATGGTACTGACGTTCCTACATGCAGGGCAGCAAAGGAGACACATGTGTAAAGGACAGAGTTTGGGACTCAGTGAGAGAAGGCGAGGGTAGTATGATTTGAGAGAACTGTAGTGAAACGTGTATTACCATATGTGAAACAGATGACCTATCTGAGTTTCTGCATGAAGCAGGGCACCCAAGGCCAGTGCTCTAGGACAACCCAGAGGTGTAGGGTGGGGATGCAGGTGGGAGAGGGGTTCAAGATGGTGGGGGGAGGGGAGGGGAACACACGTATACCTGTGGCCGATTGATGTTGATGCATGGGAAACCCACCGAAATAAAGTAATTCTCCTCCAATTAAAATAAATTAATTAACAAACAAAACAAAAAGTCCATGTGTGCATGTTTGCTCAGTGTCGTATGACTCTTTGAGACCCCATGAACTATAGCCCGCCAGGCTCCTCTGCCCATGGAATTCTCCAGGCAAGAATACTGGAGTGGGTTGCCATGCCCTGCTCCAAGGGAATCTTCCCGACCCAGAGATTGAACCCATGTCTCTTGTGTCTCCTGCATTGGCAGGCAGATTCTTTACCACTATGACACCTGGGAAGCCCTGAAAATGTACAAGCTTTAATTAAAAAATAATGATTGCTAAGAAATGCTTCCTTCTGCAGCTCATAATGTTTTTGAAATAGTAACATCATAGATCACCACAACAAATATTCAATTTAAGAATCAAACTATTGGAAATATTGCCAGAGTTACAAAAAAGTGACACAGAGACATTAACTGAACAAACGCTGTTGGAAAACGGTGCTGTGATGCAGGATCACCACAAAGCGCCCATTTGTAAAACAGGCGACATCTGCTAAATGCAACAGAGAGAGGCGCAATAAAATGAGGTATGCCTGTATTCTTGAAATCCATCTGCCACGAGATTATATACAACCGCATGGGGCATGATTCGTACAGGTCACTTACACACAACGCAAAGAAGCTCTCTCTGACCTGTTCTCCGGTTTTCCACAAATGTAGTTATTTCAACACAGGTCATCGAATTTGATCTTCAGGGTTTCAAAAACAGTTCTACACCAGGCTCTGAGTATAATGGGCCCCACTTCTCTTCACCTCCCCAGCTCCTCCCTGCAGAACAAGAGGCTTCATATGCGTGGTTACGGCCACGCCTATCTGCGTGTCCCCATCCTGCCCACCGTCTGCAAGCTCCTGCTCCTTAGGCGTGTGGTGGCCCGATGTGCTTTTAGGAGGAAGAGAAGAGCTTGTGCGAGTCCCATTCTATCAGGGAATTCCAACGCCTTGCGTCTGGCTGGCTGAGCGTGGGGGTCTCAGACTTTGACAGGTACCTGGATTCTGTCCACATCAAGGGAGGCGGGGCTAGAGCAGGGCCACCTCCGCCGAATTGTGAAACCCAGGCCAGGGGACCCTCCTGCCTGGTTCTAAGGTCTTTACTGTAGCCATCCACATCTTGATACCGTACCATTTACAGAAACAAGTATAAACCCCTTTTCCCTTTGAGGTTACCTGTGTGCATACCTGACTGTATACTGAACAGCAAGACCCCAATTTTTCCTAAGACACCTTTGTGTCATGGGGAAGGCACCCAGTTAAGGGCACTTTATTGTTGTTGAATTACTAAGTCGCGTCTGACTCTCTGCAACCCTTTGGACTGTAGCCCACCAGGCTCCTCTGTCCATGAGATTTCCCAGGCAAGAATACTGAAGTGGGTTGTCATTCCCACCTCCAGGGGACCTTCCTGACCCAAGGACCGAATTCGAGTCTCCTGCATTGGCAGGCGGATTCATTACCAATGAACCCCAGGGAAGCTCTAAAGGCACATAAGCCTCCTCCTTATCAGATGAAGACAGGCCAAACCAGATCCTTTGGCCTTATGTTACACCAACTTCAGCCACAACTAGAGTCCAGACTTATGACTGTCCTAAATTAATTTCTACCCCAAAGGCCAACTCCTTTAAGGAACTTACAGCTTGATAAACAAAAATCCCTAAATAATTACAAACAAGACAGAAACAGTCTTACGAAAGGCACTAATAGGATGTTTCTTTGGAAATAATGTGGGAGGAAGGTGGGATTAATTTCTGCAGGAGGTACCAAAAGGGGAAAGCTGAGTCAGGCTTTGGAACAGAAGTAATATATTAGCGTTTCTCATGGTTGTAAAATGTCAGCTTCGAATCAGTTAACTTGTAAATTTCTTTAACATTCCACAAATCAAGTTGATTCCCAGTTCCTGTATGACATAACCCACTAAAATATGCATATTTCCAGGAAGTGGAATGTAGTCTTTTTCTCTTTGAGAAATGCAAAAAAAAAAAAAAAACCACCCAAAATACCAGTTCAGTCTGAAAAAAACAATTCCAAGTCTACATGTCACCATGTGTATGTAAACCAATGTATCACTACAGAAATGGATTTTCCCTTAAAAAGAAAAATACTGAACAGTGGGAAAAAATTTAATGTAGCATTCTACAGGAACCATACTCTTTATTCTTAACATTAAATTTCAGCTATTACTGTTTCAAGTAAAATCTCAATTTGTTCCAGTGTCTTTTCTGATTGCTAATCCTTTTTATTTTATGTCACATAAGAAGTATAGAGTATACAGTACAAGCTAGATACTGAAAAATCAGGTATTTATGACTGCCTTTCCCCTTTTCTGTATGAAATCATTTGTCTCCATTTTCCTGTCTGAACATATCAACTTTCAGTGAGAATGGAATGTTAATTGGTGTTATGCACAAGCTGGGCTATCATTCTTCAAATTTAAGAAGAAGAAGAANTTTATGACTGCCTTTCCCCTTTTCTGTATGAAATCATTTGTCTCCATTTTCCTGTCTGAACATATCAACTTTCAGTGAGAATGGAATGTTAATTGGTGTTATGCACAAGCTGGGCTATCATTCTTCAAATTTAAGAAGAAGAAGAAGAAAAAAATCAAAACAAACCCAACTGGGTTTCCTGTTTTTATTTACGGTTTTCAGTGCCCCACTGAGGGGGGATTAAAATAAAGTGGCTCAGTTATGGCTCATCCTTCCTTCAATTAATCTACCCAAGGAGACCAGTTCCTTCCATCATCTGTCCAGATCACAAAGCCTATTCAAGCTTCTCCCCAGGGCCCCGAAACAACATACAAAACTACTTCCTAGGGAAGCCGCAGCCTACCTCACCCTTCCAACTGGGGAAACACAGACTCGGCCCTTTGTGGTGCGATTATATAAGCATACAAGGGCTCCCTTGACACCACCCAAATTGGAGATGTGTCCTTTAAACACCATTTTGTGCCCACTCTTCTCAAAAGTGACAGTGTGTGTTGGGCAAACAGGAAACAAGAATGCTTATCTCTCAACAGTGGTGACGCATTCAAAGGAATCCTCTGTAAAAAAACTCTCTTGCCCTAGGTACAGTGTAGAACACTGGGAAACCACGTGATCTGACGTGTACCCAGTTCCAGCATCTGTATTTCGGGGATGAGGAAGCAGAATACTTTTGCAAATTGAGTGTTTTTATAAGGCAAGTTCTCTCCGAGAATTTCCAACTCCCCTCCTGAATTTCTACTTCTCAGCTGGGGCGTTACTGGAATTTGCGGAGGCAATTCTTTGTTAAGCAGAATATTAGCCACCTTGCAGCTGCCTCCACCCCTAAGTTGTTAGGATGACCAGAGATGCCGTCACACATTTCTCAACCACGTTTCCCCTCCCGCCTCCCTCCAGCGCCAGCCTTGACTGCGAAGCACTGTGAGGCTAAAAGATGGACGATACAATAATATACATGTTTCAGTGCTACTCTCAAATCATCCTGCCCTCACCTTCTCCCACAGAGTCCAAAAGACTGTTCTTTACATCTGTGTCCCTTTTGCTGTCTCGCATACAGGGTCGTCGTTACCATCTTGAAACACGTATATTACCATATGTGAACTACATCACCAGTCCAAGTTCGATGCATGAAGCAGCCGTGCACTGGGACAACCCAGAGGGATGGGGTGGGCAGGGAGGTGGGAGCGGGCTTCGGGACGGGGGCCACATGTGCGCCCGTGGCTGATTCATGTCAATGTACGGCAAGAACCACCACAACACTGTACAGTTATTAGCCTCCGATTAAAATAAATTAATTTTTTAAAAAGATGGATAATACCTAGATAATGGCCTATTGACCCATGAAGATTCTTTTACTTAAGGCTTAATGTAAAGCTTTGAGGGCAACGTTAGTAGTGTTCATGGAATCAAAAGGATTCTCCGAGTCCACATCCACACGTCCACGTCCTGCCCCGAATAAGCAGCCCAGCAAAGGGACATTCCCTGGCTTAAAAAAACAAAAAATCTATGCATGAATTCACTGTATGTAAAACAGGCCCTTCAAAGACAAGGGTTTATTAGCGCTTACTTCCAGGCTCCTGTTGTATATCTTGAGTGCATTTTTACCAAAATTCATCTCGGAAACAACGAACTACTTTAACAGAACCAGAAGCTAACCAAAGCCAGCGGCTATGATGGTTTTATGAGACAAAAACCCCAGATTACAACTGTCCTTCTTTGCCAAAATAGAGCCTGTGGGTCTGCGCTTGCGTTTCGGCTTGGAGGAAGGCGTCACGCGGCGGGGTGGTGCTGCCTGTTTGCGGATCATCCAAGCTCACTGTAAATTCAATCTCTTCTTCACAGTCGACACCACAGCCTCACAGGAGTGCTTTCATACCTGTGCAGGTACCTGGCTGTTTCTCAGGCTACGACAGGGATATGTTCTTGGCGCTCTCTCCTCCCTGACCTTGAGCTGTGTCTCCCCAGACACTACATACGCAGCTCTGAAAACAGTGGTTATGGCAAAACGCCATATGGCAAAACCATTGGGAAACTTGTAACTGACTCCTTTCTAGTGGCTAAGAAGCAACGGTCTATTTCTGCAATGGGTTCTGTCTACAACAAGCTCAGCCCGGATGTGTCTGCAGTTGTAAGCAGAACACTCTCTTCCTACCATATAAAAAGTGCAAAGACATTCTGTCCACAAACTGACCACAGGCAGTAACAACATTAGGGGCCTGGAATGGGGGCAGTCTGTCATTCCAAAGAGGAAAATGAAGTTGAAGGCAAGAACAGTGCTTTCTCACTCACCACTGAGGTAAGAGCCATCTGAAAACTGTAGATGCGAGCAAGGCCGAAGTCAGCCAGCTTTATTTGTCCACTGCTGGTCACCAGAATGTTCTGTGGTTTTAGATCACGATGCACCACTCGGTGAGAATGAAGGAAGTCCAGGCCTCGGAGAAGCTGAAACATCATATCCTAAATGAAACCGAAGAACAAAATCAATCAATCGCCAAAAGAGAAATTCAACATGCTGAATTCTCAGGACTTAGAACAGTGTTTGGCACATACAGAGCATTTGAGAAATACCTGCTGAATGAATGAATCTGTCCCCCTTTCTCCCGCTCCACTCTCCCATGCTCAACATTACTACGAAAAGTGTCACTCTCCACCCATATTTTATTAATGAAAGGATGATTTTAAAAATAATTTCAGGGACTCCCCTGGTGGTCCAGTGGCTAAGACTGCACTCCCAGTGCAGGGAGCTCAGGTTCGATTCCTGGTCAGGGAGCTAGATTCTACATGCCACAATTAAAACGTTCACATGCCTCAACTAAAGATCCCCCGTGCTGCAAGTAAGGCCTGGCGAAGCCAAATAGATATTAAAAAAAAAAAGTTTCAGATGACATAGGAAATATTCTGGAAGGGTATATACCAAACTGGTGTCCAGGGTTAATGGTGGGGAGAGAAAGTAGCTGGCGAGAGAGGGACATTTTTCACTTCACATACTTTTATATGATTTAACACACAATTTCAACAATTAAAATCCAGTAAACAATGACAACAGCAATGGTAGTTCTTAATATTTTTATAGCACCTATTATTCAGCAGTCACTATGTGTCAAGTACTGCTTTAGTAATTCACTTAATCCATACCACAACACTAAGGTAAATAACATTATCAACCCATTCCACAGGTCAAGAAGCTGATACATAGCAGGTGTATGTAATTAGCCCAAAGTAACACCACTAGCAAAAAAACAAAAAACAAACAAACCAGAGTCTTGATTTGAACCAGAGTCCAGGAAAACTGGATTCTAATTTCCAAGGCACTCCTTGATCAATGATCATACGAGTATGGAAAACCAGGTAAGCAGTTCAACCTCACCAAGCCTCCTTTTTCTGTCCGTAAAAACAGGAAAGGGACAAAACCTCGTAGAGCACTGACTGCGGTAAGCACTGACTGCAGTAAGCACTGACTGCTGACAGGATCAGGCAGCACGGAGGCATCTGGACCAACATCACACCTTCTTCTAATTTTAGAACTTATAAAAGCAGGCACAATATTTTAAACTCAGAAGCAGTGTCAGGTGGTAGGAATTTAAGATAGTGAACGTGATATGACCCTTTGAAATCTGGAGGTTCGCAAGACTGACCTACCCCCTCCACCCCACGTAATACTGTGAGAATGCATATAAAGGGAGGGTGGAATCAATTCGGCTCTGGTAAGGGTTAGAAAAATGCGTAGGCAGCATCAGGGGCTTCAGAGCTGGGAGGGGCGGTGAGCACATGTTTATCAGTCGGGCTCTATTTGGTTACTCCTTATAGTATTGGTATTTTCTTCAGGGGAGTTCTATCTTTAGCTCCTGGCTTATACAAAACCAAAGCCTGCGTTTTCCACCTATAAAAAGGAGAAAATGGGGCTTACTTTTCATAATACGAGATTTAAACGAAGTAAAGCACGTGAAGAGGTTGTGTAGTTTGCAGGAAACAAATGATCATCTGTGAAGTGTGCCGTTTCCTAGGGGAGACCCAGTCAGAAATAACCAGAGGAAAATGTGGCCACTGTCACAAGGCCAGTGAACAAAGCACCGAGTGGGGATGATACAGGTGAACTGGAATTCTTTCTGAGCTCCACCTACACGGACCTGATGAACTGGCCGGGGTTGCCTTCTAAGTTTCCAAAGATGAAAAGATCAGACTGCGCTGTGGAGGGACAGTGGTCCAGGCCTTAAGAACCACTGAGGGTAAAGCAACTTGCAACGAATAAACGAGAGTGTGAAAGTGAAGCACAAAATGTTAATGAAAGTAATCTTCTGTGGCACACAAGTCTTTATTGGAAACACATGCACAAGACTTGTAAGCAGTGGATTTTAAACAGCAGGACTAACCTAAAGTAATGTCATGCTGGCTTGCCATCTTTAGCTTCTTATATACCAAGCACCAACCCTTTCAACCAGTACCAAGAATAAATGTGCTTGATTCATGTGTCAGTGTTCAAACGGCGTAAGCAGCCAATGAGTAGAATAAATATGTAAAAATCTGAACCAAGTAATTACTAATAAGGCCCATCTAAATTTATATGCTGGAGAAGACTCTTGAGGGTCCCTTGGACTGCAAGGAGATCCAACTAGTCCATCCTAAAGCAGATCAGTCTTGGGTGTTCATTGGAAGGACTGATGTTGAAGCTGAAACTCCAATNAACCCAGCAATCCCACTGCTGGGCATACACACCAAGGAAACCAGAACTGAAAGAGACACATGTACCCCAGTGTTCATCGCAGCACGGTTTATAACAGCCAGGACATGGAAGCAAACTAGATGTCCATCGGCAGACAAATGGATAAGAAAGCTGTGGTACATATACACAATGGAGTATTACTCAGCTATAAAAAGGAACACATTTGAGTCAGTTCTAATGAGGTAGATGAACCTGGAGCCTATTATACAGAGTGAAGTAAGCCAGAAAGAGAAAAACAAATAGTGTATATTAACGCATATGTATGGAATTTAGAAAGATGGTACTGACGTTCCTACATGCAGGGCAGCAAAGGAGACACATGTGTAAAGGACAGAGTTTGGGACTCAGTGAGAGAAGGCGAGGGTAGTATGATTTGAGAGAACTGTAGTGAAACGTGTATTACCATATGTGAAACAGATGACCTATCTGAGTTTCTGCATGAAGCAGGGCACCCAAGGCCAGTGCTCTAGGACAACCCAGAGGTGTAGGGTGGGGATGCAGGTGGGAGAGGGGTTCAAGATGGTGGGGGGAGGGGAGGGGAACACACGTATACCTGTGGCCGATTGATGTTGATGCATGGGAAACCCACCGAAATAAAGTAATTCTCCTCCAATTAAAATAAATTAATTAACAAACAAAACAAAAAGTCCATGTGTGCATGTTTGCTCAGTGTCGTATGACTCTTTGAGACCCCATGAACTATAGCCCGCCAGGCTCCTCTGCCCATGGAATTCTCCAGGCAAGAATACTGGAGTGGGTTGCCATGCCCTGCTCCAAGGGAATCTTCCCGACCCAGAGATTGAACCCATGTCTCTTGTGTCTCCTGCATTGGCAGGCAGATTCTTTACCACTATGACACCTGGGAAGCCCTGAAAATGTACAAGCTTTAATTAAAAAATAATGATTGCTAAGAAATGCTTCCTTCTGCAGCTCATAATGTTTTTGAAATAGTAACATCATAGATCACCACAACAAATATTCAATTTAAGAATCAAACTATTGGAAATATTGCCAGAGTTACAAAAAAGTGACACAGAGACATTAACTGAACAAACGCTGTTGGAAAACGGTGCTGTGATGCAGGATCACCACAAAGCGCCCATTTGTAAAACAGGCGACATCTGCTAAATGCAACAGAGAGAGGCGCAATAAAATGAGGTATGCCTGTATTCTTGAAATCCATCTGCCACGAGATTATATACAACCGCATGGGGCATGATTCGTACAGGTCACTTACACACAACGCAAAGAAGCTCTCTCTGACCTGTTCTCCGGTTTTCCACAAATGTAGTTATTTCAACACAGGTCATCGAATTTGATCTTCAGGGTTTCAAAAACAGTTCTACACCAGGCTCTGAGTATAATGGGCCCCACTTCTCTTCACCTCCCCAGCTCCTCCCTGCAGAACAAGAGGCTTCATATGCGTGGTTACGGCCACGCCTATCTGTGTGTCCCCATCCTGCCCACCGTCTGCAAGCTCCTGCTCCTTAGGGGTGTGGTGGCCCGATGTGCTTTTAGGAGGAAGAGAAGAGCTTGTGCGAGTCCCATTCCATCAGGGAACTCCAACGCCTTGCGTCTGGCTGGCTGAGCGTGAGGGTCTCAGACTCTGACAGGTACCTGGATTCTGTCCACATCAAGGGAGGCGGGGCTAGAGCAGGGCCACCTCCGCCGAATTGTGAAACCCAGGCCAGGGGACCCTCCTGCCTGGTTCTAAGGTCTTTACTGTAGCCATCCACATCTTGATACCGTACCATTTACAGAAACAAGTATAAACCCCTTTTCCCTTTGAGGTTACCTGTGTGCATACCTGACTGTATACTGAACAGCAAGACCCCAATTTTTCCTAAGACACCTTTGTGTCATGGGGAAGGCACCCAGTTAAGGGCACTTTATTGTTGTTGAATTACTAAGTCGCGTCTGACTCTCTGCAACCCTTTGGACTGTAGCCCACCAGGCTCCTCTGTCCATGAGATTTCCCAGGCAAGAATACTGAAGTGGGTTGTCATTCCCACCTCCAGGGGACCTTCCTGACCCAAGGACCGAATTCGAGTCTCCTGCATTGGCAGGCGGATTCATTACCAATGAACCCCAGGGAAGCTCTAAAGGCACATAAGCCTCCTCCTTATCAGATGAAGACAGGCCAAACCAGATCCTTTGGCCTTATGTTACACCAACTTCAGCCACAACTAGAGTCCAGACTTATGACTGTCCTAAATTAATTTCTACCCCAAAGGCCAACTCCTTTAAGGAACTTACAGCTTGATAAACAAAAATCCCTAAATAATTACAAACAAGACAGAAACAGTCTTACGAAAGGCACTAATAGGATGTTTCTTTGGAAATAATGTGGGAGGAAGGTGGGATTAATTTCTGCAGGAGGTACCAAAAGGGGAAAGCTGAGTCAGGCTTTGGAACAGAAGTAATATATTAGCGTTTCTCATGGTTGTAAAATGTCAGCTTCGAATCAGTTAACTTGTAAATTTCTTTAACATTCCACAAATCAAGTTGATTCCCAGTTCCTGTATGACATAACCCACTAAAATATGCATATTTCCAGGAAGTGGAATGTAGTCTTTTTCTCTTTGAGAAATGCAAAAAAAAAAAAAAAACCACCCAAAATACCAGTTCAGTCTGAAAAAAACAATTCCAAGTCTACATGTCACCATGTGTATGTAAACCAATGTATCACTACAGAAATGGATTTTCCCTTAAAAAGAAAAATACTGAACAGTGGGAAAAAATTTAATGTAGCATTCTACAGGAACCATACTCTTTATTCTTAACATTAAATTTCAGCTATTACTGTTTCAAGTAAAATCTCAATTTGTTCCAGTGTCTTTTCTGATTGCTAATCCTTTTTATTTTATGTCACATAAGAAGTATAGAGTATACAGTACAAGCTAGATACTGAAAAATCAGGTA
This sequence comes from Oreotragus oreotragus, assembly GCA_006410675.1. Taxonomy (NCBI): domain Eukaryota; kingdom Metazoa; phylum Chordata; class Mammalia; order Artiodactyla; family Bovidae; genus Oreotragus; species Oreotragus oreotragus. The sequence continues at coordinate 146,658 of SJYX01007038.1, read as the reverse complement.
TTTATGACTGCCTTTCCCCTTTTCTGTATGAAATCATTTGTCTCCATTTTCCTGTCTGAACATATCAACTTTCAGTGAGAATGGAATGTTAATTGGTGTTATGCACAAGCTGGGCTATCATTCTTCAAATTTAAGAAGAAGAAGAAGAAAAAAATCAAAACAAACCCAACTGGGTTTCCTGTTTTTATTTACGGTTTTCAGTGCCCCACTGAGGGGGGATTAAAATAAAGTGGCTCAGTTATGGCTCATCCTTCCTTCAATTAATCTACCCAAGGAGACCAGTTCCTTCCATCATCTGTCCAGATCACAAAGCCTATTCAAGCTTCTCCCCAGGGCCCCGAAACAACATACAAAACTACTTCCTAGGGAAGCCGCAGCCTACCTCACCCTTCCAACTGGGGAAACACAGACTCGGCCCTTTGTGGTGCGATTATATAAGCATACAAGGGCTCCCTTGACACCACCCAAATTGGAGATGTGTCCTTTAAACACCATTTTGTGCCCACTCTTCTCAAAAGTGACAGTGTGTGTTGGGCAAACAGGAAACAAGAATGCTTATCTCTCAACAGTGGTGACGCATTCAAAGGAATCCTCTGTAAAAAAACTCTCTTGCCCTAGGTACAGTGTAGAACACTGGGAAACCACGTGATCTGACGTGTACCCAGTTCCAGCATCTGTATTTCGGGGATGAGGAAGCAGAATACTTTTGCAAATTGAGTGTTTTTATAAGGCAAGTTCTCTCCGAGAATTTCCAACTCCCCTCCTGAATTTCTACTTCTCAGCTGGGGCGTTACTGGAATTTGCGGAGGCAATTCTTTGTTAAGCAGAATATTAGCCACCTTGCAGCTGCCTCCACCCCTAAGTTGTTAGGATGACCAGAGATGCCGTCACACATTTCTCAACCACGTTTCCCCTCCCGCCTCCCTCCAGCGCCAGCCTTGACTGCGAAGCACTGTGAGGCTAAAAGATGGACGATACAATAATATACATGTTTCAGTGCTACTCTCAAATCATCCTGCCCTCACCTTCTCCCACAGAGTCCAAAAGACTGTTCTTTACATCTGTGTCCCTTTTGCTGTCTCGCATACAGGGTCGTCGTTACCATCTTGAAACACGTATATTACCATATGTGAACTACATCACCAGTCCAAGTTCGATGCATGAAGCAGCCGTGCACTGGGACAACCCAGAGGGATGGGGTGGGCAGGGAGGTGGGAGCGGGCTTCGGGACGGGGGCCACATGTGCGCCCGTGGCTGATTCATGTCAATGTACGGCAAGAACCACCACAACACTGTACAGTTATTAGCCTCCGATTAAAATAAATTAATTTTTTAAAAAGATGGATAATACCTAGATAATGGCCTATTGACCCATGAAGATTCTTTTACTTAAGGCTTAATGTAAAGCTTTGAGGGCAACGTTAGTAGTGTTCATGGAATCAAAAGGATTCTCCGAGTCCACATCCACACGTCCACGTCCTGCCCCGAATAAGCAGCCCAGCAAAGGGACATTCCCTGGCTTAAAAAAACAAAAAATCTATGCATGAATTCACTGTATGTAAAACAGGCCCTTCAAAGACAAGGGTTTATTAGCGCTTACTTCCAGGCTCCTGTTGTATATCTTGAGTGCATTTTTACCAAAATTCATCTCGGAAACAACGAACTACTTTAACAGAACCAGAAGCTAACCAAAGCCAGCGGCTATGATGGTTTTATGAGACAAAAACCCCAGATTACAACTGTCCTTCTTTGCCAAAATAGAGCCTGTGGGTCTGCGCTTGCGTTTCGGCTTGGAGGAAGGCGTCACGCGGCGGGGTGGTGCTGCCTGTTTGCGGATCATCCAAGCTCACTGTAAATTCAATCTCTTCTTCACAGTCGACACCACAGCCTCACAGGAGTGCTTTCATACCTGTGCAGGTACCTGGCTGTTTCTCAGGCTACGACAGGGATATGTTCTTGGCGCTCTCTCCTCCCTGACCTTGAGCTGTGTCTCCCCAGACACTACATACGCAGCTCTGAAAACAGTGGTTATGGCAAAACGCCATATGGCAAAACCATTGGGAAACTTGTAACTGACTCCTTTCTAGTGGCTAAGAAGCAACGGTCTATTTCTGCAATGGGTTCTGTCTACAACAAGCTCAGCCCGGATGTGTCTGCAGTTGTAAGCAGAACACTCTCTTCCTACCATATAAAAAGTGCAAAGACATTCTGTCCACAAACTGACCACAGGCAGTAACAACATTAGGGGCCTGGAATGGGGGCAGTCTGTCATTCCAAAGAGGAAAATGAAGTTGAAGGCAAGAACAGTGCTTTCTCACTCACCACTGAGGTAAGAGCCATCTGAAAACTGTAGATGCGAGCAAGGCCGAAGTCAGCCAGCTTTATTTGTCCACTGCTGGTCACCAGAATGTTCTGTGGTTTTAGATCACGATGCACCACTCGGTGAGAATGAAGGAAGTCCAGGCCTCGGAGAAGCTGAAACATCATATCCTAAATGAAACCGAAGAACAAAATCAATCAATCGCCAAAAGAGAAATTCAACATGCTGAATTCTCAGGACTTAGAACAGTGTTTGGCACATACAGAGCATTTGAGAAATACCTGCTGAATGAATGAATCTGTCCCCCTTTCTCCCGCTCCACTCTCCCATGCTCAACATTACTACGAAAAGTGTCACTCTCCACCCATATTTTATTAATGAAAGGATGATTTTAAAAATAATTTCAGGGACTCCCCTGGTGGTCCAGTGGCTAAGACTGCACTCCCAGTGCAGGGAGCTCAGGTTCGATTCCTGGTCAGGGAGCTAGATTCTACATGCCACAATTAAAACGTTCACATGCCTCAACTAAAGATCCCCCGTGCTGCAAGTAAGGCCTGGCGAAGCCAAATAGATATTAAAAAAAAAAAGTTTCAGATGACATAGGAAATATTCTGGAAGGGTATATACCAAACTGGTGTCCAGGGTTAATGGTGGGGAGAGAAAGTAGCTGGCGAGAGAGGGACATTTTTCACTTCACATACTTTTATATGATTTAACACACAATTTCAACAATTAAAATCCAGTAAACAATGACAACAGCAATGGTAGTTCTTAATATTTTTATAGCACCTATTATTCAGCAGTCACTATGTGTCAAGTACTGCTTTAGTAATTCACTTAATCCATACCACAACACTAAGGTAAATAACATTATCAACCCATTCCACAGGTCAAGAAGCTGATACATAGCAGGTGTATGTAATTAGCCCAAAGTAACACCACTAGCAAAAAAACAAAAAACAAACAAACCAGAGTCTTGATTTGAACCAGAGTCCAGGAAAACTGGATTCTAATTTCCAAGGCACTCCTTGATCAATGATCATACGAGTATGGAAAACCAGGTAAGCAGTTCAACCTCACCAAGCCTCCTTTTTCTGTCCGTAAAAACAGGAAAGGGACAAAACCTCGTAGAGCACTGACTGCGGTAAGCACTGACTGCAGTAAGCACTGACTGCTGACAGGATCAGGCAGCACGGAGGCATCTGGACCAACATCACACCTTCTTCTAATTTTAGAACTTATAAAAGCAGGCACAATATTTTAAACTCAGAAGCAGTGTCAGGTGGTAGGAATTTAAGATAGTGAACGTGATATGACCCTTTGAAATCTGGAGGTTCGCAAGACTGACCTACCCCCTCCACCCCACGTAATACTGTGAGAATGCATATAAAGGGAGGGTGGAATCAATTCGGCTCTGGTAAGGGTTAGAAAAATGCGTAGGCAGCATCAGGGGCTTCAGAGCTGGGAGGGGCGGTGAGCACATGTTTATCAGTCGGGCTCTATTTGGTTACTCCTTATAGTATTGGTATTTTCTTCAGGGGAGTTCTATCTTTAGCTCCTGGCTTATACAAAACCAAAGCCTGCGTTTTCCACCTATAAAAAGGAGAAAATGGGGCTTACTTTTCATAATACGAGATTTAAACGAAGTAAAGCACGTGAAGAGGTTGTGTAGTTTGCAGGAAACAAATGATCATCTGTGAAGTGTGCCGTTTCCTAGGGGAGACCCAGTCAGAAATAACCAGAGGAAAATGTGGCCACTGTCACAAGGCCAGTGAACAAAGCACCGAGTGGGGATGATACAGGTGAACTGGAATTCTTTCTGAGCTCCACCTACACGGACCTGATGAACTGGCCGGGGTTGCCTTCTAAGTTTCCAAAGATGAAAAGATCAGACTGCGCTGTGGAGGGACAGTGGTCCAGGCCTTAAGAACCACTGAGGGTAAAGCAACTTGCAACGAATAAACGAGAGTGTGAAAGTGAAGCACAAAATGTTAATGAAAGTAATCTTCTGTGGCACACAAGTCTTTATTGGAAACACATGCACAAGACTTGTAAGCAGTGGATTTTAAACAGCAGGACTAACCTAAAGTAATGTCATGCTGGCTTGCCATCTTTAGCTTCTTATATACCAAGCACCAACCCTTTCAACCAGTACCAAGAATAAATGTGCTTGATTCATGTGTCAGTGTTCAAACGGCGTAAGCAGCCAATGAGTAGAATAAATATGTAAAAATCTGAACCAAGTAATTACTAATAAGGCCCATCTAAATTTATATGCTGGAGAAGACTCTTGAGGGTCCCTTGGACTGCAAGGAGATCCAACTAGTCCATCCTAAAGCAGATCAGTCTTGGGTGTTCATTGGAAGGACTGATGTTGAAGCTGAAACTCCAATACTGTGGCCACCTGATGCATAGAGCTGACTCATTTGAAAAGATCCTGATGCTGGAAAAGATTGAGGGCAGGAGGAGAAGGGAATGACAGAGGATGAGATGGTTCGATGGCATCACCGACTCAATGGACATGGGTTTGGGTAGACTCCGGCAGTTGGTGATGGACAGGGAGGCCTGGCGTGCTGCGGTCCACGGGGTTGCAAAGAGTCGGACACGACTGAGCGACTGAACTGAACCAGAATTTATGAAAACCCTCAACTGTATGCTGCGCTTAGTCACTCAGTCATGTCCCGACTCTTTGCAGCTCTATGGACTGCAGCCCACCAGGCTCCTCTGTCCATGGGGATTCTCCAGGCAAGAATACTGGAGTGGGTTGCCAAGCCCTCCTCCAAGGAGATCTTCCCAGCCCAGGGATAGAACCCAGGTCTCCTGCATTGCAGGCGGATTCTTCACGGACTGGGCCACCTAAGTTAAAATACATGCATACTGCTTTCATTTGTGTATTTATACAGGCCTGGTAGCTCAGCTGGTCAAGAATCCGCCTGCAGCACAGAAGACCCTGGTTCGACTCCTGGGTCATGAAGATCCCCTGGAGAAGGAAACAGCTGCCCCCTCTAGTATTCTGGCCTGGAGAAGTCCATGCATTATATATAGTCCAAAGAGTCAGACATGACTAAGAGACTTTCCCTTCATAGCACATACTATATTTTAGTTAGTTATAAAATCAGTCCATGCTTAATGCATGTAGAAATGTTTTCAAAAATTAATTAAAAATTCAGAGGAAGAAAAAAAAATCATGTAAAACCCCACCATTCAGAAAACAGAAAACTCTACTGTTAAATAACTTTGTCTTTCATGTCTTTTAAACAGATACTGGTATATTTGCAGGTGTAAATATCTTATAATTCTATTTAATACTGAAGCATTGTATATAAAATATATAATATATCAGTATATATAACATTAATATATAAATATAACACATTTTAAAATAGAAATTGTTATTATTCGGTATACATTTTATAGTTGCTTTATAAAGATTTAACAGTTCATTTTGAATATTTTGCCACTTCAACAAAATTCTTCTAAAATGTAACTTTTTTATACAATATGATTTTTAGTGGCTGCATTGTTTTCTTTCTATGCCATAATCATTATTATTTGGTTTTAGGTTGTGTTATTTTTCTACTTATTCTAAGAGTGTAGGTCTCCTCTATTTAAAGGCAAATGTAGATAAAAATGACTTGTTAACATCATATGAAAGCCCAGTTTAGGCAGTGAGAACACATATATTGGTCTAACGTTTGATTCCATGTAAATGACACCTATGTATAAAGAGTTGGTTCTATGTAAGAATTACCACTCTTTTGATTTTATCAGGCCACTTAATTTTTTTTGGTTAGCAAACTGGGTTTTCTTTGAAACCCAAAACATCCGGCTACAATTAGAGTTTCGAACTAGCAAACCTTGAGTTAATTATTTTTGTAAAAAACATTGCCCCAAATCTCGTTTCCTTCACTAATTCCAATGCATTGATGCACTGGAGCATGATGGACTTGTAACTCTGGTCACAAATAAGAATAAGAACTCTGGTCCCAATTTCTGAGAATTATATGAATGAATAAACTGTAACACTAAACAAAGGAAAAAAAAACACCTTTCCTTCAGCATCGCAAGTGCTTTGATCAAAGACATCTCAAAGGATTCTCTACTTAAGCTTATTATCTGTTCCATCTCAATTTATAGTATCGTGAGACATACTTTTAAATTAGCTCCTCAAGATTTTAATCTAAATTAATCTGTCTTATACAAGACTCAAATATTTCACGGTAATCCCAGTGATGCAATGCAATGAAACTACGGATACTGCCAATTAAGTTAAACATAGGTTTAAAACCTTTTAATGTTACAGTGCCCAATTCTGGTATAAAAGGTTTGAATGTCTAGTCCCATTAATGATAAACAGTCACTGGGGGCCCTCATTCTGTCTTTCTGAAACATGTGACGCGGGAGCCTGTTTCAACAGGACACCATCCTGGAATGAAGTCTGGCTCCTAGAGACTTCAGATGGGGTTTCGTCCTTGGCAATGCCCTTAAAAAGACTTCGGATTTCAATCTGAACACCAGAAGTCTTCAAAGCCTTGTAGCAACAGTTAGTTTCTCTTAGGCGTTCTAGAGCTCTAATTCTCTTGTGTCTTTGAGAACAAAGCAAGCAAACTGAAAATCTACCTCAAGCTTTTCTAATGGGAAAAAGTTTTATCACTGGGTTTTTCCCAGCGGTAAAAAAGTAAGTTTCAAAAGGTACTTAAAACACCAACTTATATACAATAAAGTAAATTACAGAAATGACAGCTCTCAATAGGCAATTCCGGACTTTTGGATATATTTACCTAAACCTAAGCGACGGATTCACACCCTCGGGTTTCAGCAACAAAAATATGTCAGTAGTTTATTGATTTAAACAGTTAAGATATATACAGCTTGTACAAAGTTAATCACTTTTTTCTCCTTAGACTGTATAAACCACAGTCTTTTCAAATTTGTTATCCAAGTTTTAACAGAAGCGTCTTTATAAACGATTTGTTGTTTCATACAAAGATCTCCTATCCAGTTTGTTTCTTTTGAAGGATGTTAGAGGAATTGCACAGATCAACACAACAAAGGTTTTTTTGTGTGTTTTTTTTAACAACAGTAAACCAGTAACATGTTGACTTGCCTGCAGTGCAGGAGAGTGGGGTTCAACTCGGGGGTCGGGTAGATCCCCTGGAGGAGGGTACGGCAACCCACTCCAGTATTCTGCCTAGGAGACTCCGCAGACAGAGGAGCCTGGCAGGCTCCAGTCCAGAGGGTCACAGAGAGGTGGACGCGACTGAGCGACTATCACTACACGCTACTATAATGATAAGAACAGAAGTAAAGATCCCGTGACGACAAAATCATAAAGCAGAGGACTACTGGCAATGGTGAGGGCTAGTCTCAGGATCTCTTTCTTTTCCCTCTTTTTGTTGATTACAAGTACATATATTAAAATGTTAATTGTGATAAGATAGTTTAGTAGGAAGTATATTCAAACTGCTGTAAAACCAATCTCCTGAACTTTTCTATCTTGCAAAACTGAAACTCTATATCCACTACACAACTCTTCACTGCTCCCTTCCTCCCAGACCCAGGCAAACACTACTCTACCCCCTGTCTCTACGAATCTGGCTACTCTAGATACCTCCTGTAAGTGGAATCATAATGTATTTGTTCTTGTGACTGGCTTACTTCATTTAGTGTAATGTCCTCAAAGTTCATCCATGTTGTAGCATGTGTCAGAGTTTCCTTCCTTTTAAAGCTGAATAATATTCTGCTGCCTGGATTGATGACATTTTGCTTATCCCTTCATCTGCTGAAGGATGAACTTGTATTATTTTGGTTACTGTAAGAATATGCTACGAATGTCGGTATATAAGTATCTCTTTGTGACTCTGCTTTCAATAATTTTGGGTATATAGGCCCACAAGTGGATTGCTGAATCTAGTCCCAGGATCTTAAAAAAAAAAAATCACAGTCCTCCTGTAAAATGTGGTACAATATTACTGCATAAGCAATGAATGGGTAACAATGAGTTCCGGGCAGTCTATCAGGTGGCTCCACTCACTCACAGGCGATCTCACTCCTCCCACTTCTGTGCTTAAGGAGAAGCTGCCTGAAGTTATTGTATTAAGCTTGGTGTACAGTCTACACTGTACTCTACTCCAAAGCCTGACAGTGCCTTCTCCTGCTTTCACTGATCGAGTCACAGTGCTAACACTGGGCTGCCAAAGACGGCATTCTAAACTCCTCACTCTGGGCCTCAGCAGAACCCACAGAATGCTTCACTTCAAATCACAAAGGGCAAAACAAATTCCAAAAAAGGCAAGAGGAGGGTTAAAGCGGGTTCCTTAAAGCTTCAGATCAGCTGGAAAGTAAAACTGGTAAACTGAAAGTAAGGAATAAATGGGAGGCCCTGAAGATTAGCCACAAGTCATGGGCCATTAGCTTCCAAAGGGAGGAGGTGAGATGGCTGAGGAAAGGGACACCTGGCCTGGGGGTTCTTCAGAAGAAACAAAGGCAAAGCCCCTCGTTGCAGATGCTGGCTCTCCTACTTCCACTGCTTCGAGGCAACTGGATGAAAGCACACTAAAAGTCATTTCCCACATAAATTTTATTAACAAAATACATATTCTGAAAAGAGCATAAAAAGGAGCTATATATATTATTCAATCCTGGAACTGATGATAATGCTGAGTAAGAAAAGAATCAGTCCCAACTAAGTGGAAATAAGAAAATCACAACCGATGTTCACCAAACCTGGAAATATTGTTGGTGTTTGAGGGACAATGTAATGGCTAAACGGACCGTCAAAAAGAAGGAATCATTACCCCATCATGATGGCTATTCCTAACACACACTGGAAAGTCACTGGGAACTGAAACTGCAGATAGCAGTGTCAATTATAACTTCCTCAGATCAGGATACAAAAACTGACATTGCCTAAATCAGAAAATACAAAGTATAAGTGCTTACGTTGCTGGCTAATGACTCAAAATGGTTTTTGTTCCAGACAAAACAGAGATCACACTGTTTTGTGATCCTTTTAAAATCATTTAACAATATACTGTGGCTATTTCCCCATTTCAAAACATATTCTTCATAATAAAAAAATTTAACAGTATGCTTGTCTTACATAGTTGTTTTTAATTAATTCGCTGTGTTGGGTCTTAGTTGTGTGGGATCTTTTGTTGTGGCCCACGGGCTCAGGACTGTGTGTGCTTACCTGCTCAGCAGCACCTAGGACCTTAGCTCCCTGGCGAAGGATCGACCCTGCATTGCAGGCTGGATTTTTGACCACCCAACCACTGGGGAAGTCCCCAGCAGTATGCTTTTTAATGACCGCATCTGGACAAAATACCTTGCCTTCCTGCATTTTCCTTCTCACTTCCCTCATCTGAAAGCTTGTCTCTCACTCCATACTTGCCTCCTCTCCAAATGAGATACTACGTTAGAGTCGTTGCTTTTTCATATTAGAGTGGAGCATATGACTGTTCGCCTACGTTGCTGGGTGCCAGTCATGAAGGGCTGATCCCTGGCAGTCACATTCCTTTTTGCCAGGAGTGGATCCAGAGACCCAGTCCTAGCTACTGAGACACACAGGCACATTTCAGAAAGTATTTTTCCCCTAATAAGACTACTGCAGAAAACTCTCTGCTGTACTGCCTCCTCATCCCCTAGCCCTCACTCTCCACCTGTGCACCTTATGCTAAATGCTATTGCTTGAGGGCATGAACTTGAGCCTGTAGCAACCACCTTGACAAGGAAAGGGAGATTTCATCTGCACGCAGGCAATGCCAGAGTGTAATGAGGGAAAGGGTCTGGTCTCTGAGGACATCACTGAACAGTGGGATCGACTTTGGGGCTGCCCACCACTGGCCTCGTAGTTAGGGCAATAATGCTCTTGTGTGCATGCTTGCTAAGTCGCTTGCTTCCACATCAGGGGGCCCAGGTTCAACCCCTGGTCAGGGAACAAAGATCCCACAAGCCAGTTTTGGGG